>JAQQZS010000009.1:5970446-5984167 GCA_030068045.1 Platyallabes tihoni | reverse complement strand
CACTGAAACACTGCTCTGTCGCGATTCTTTTCAAAGGTAAAGTGCAGGTTAATTTGTTTTATTTTTACTTTACAGCACTGATTCCGTTAATGTGTCACTCAATCGAGTGTCATTAGAGAGATTTCTTGTTTATTTTTCCTGATAAAACAGTGTTTCCGTTGTGTGTGTGCGCATGTGTGTGTAAGAGTGGAGGAAGGGTAACTGTGTAAGACGAGAAGTGGGAGGTGCTCCTTACACACACACACACACACACACACACACATACAAAGTGCCTGTGCGCACAAACGGAAACACTTATTTATTTGTATGTATTTATTTTAACTTTTTTTTTAAACTTTCAAAAGTGTGTGACCAGACCATTTGTTTTTTTTTTGGTGTAAAAACATAATATAAAATCAAATACAACCTTAGACAGCTTTTCAGTTGGGTCGAGGTCTGGACTTTGACTAGACCATTCCTAAACCTTGATCCTTTTATTTATTCTACTCCAAGTCCAGACCTCAACCCAACTGAAAATCTCTGGTGGGCTGCGCATAAGCGAATACCCAAATGATGTAAAGAAGATTGGGCCAAAATTCCTCCACAACTATGTGAGACACTCATAAAGTCATACAGTGATACAGTAAATGATAACTTCAAGTTATTGCTGCTAAAGATGAACCTACCAGCTATTGAATCATGGGTAACTTAGTTTTACGCACATTTTTTGGCCTTTATTTTTCTGAAATAAATAATGGCACAGTAAAATAAGTTATATGATGTTGTATGTCTGAGGTTGTATTTGCCTAATATTGAGACCTGCTACAATCAGTGTGTGTGTGTGTGTGTGTGTGTGTGTATATGTATATCCCTACGCAGAACAGAGTGAACTCATGCTTGGATTGTTTTTGTAGTGAGTCACTCTGGCAGCAAATCAGAACGAGGAAGTTTTGAGTTTTGTTGCACACAAAACCATTTTTAATTAAAACCTTGATGAAGATCATGAGAAACATTTTGAAAAAAAAAAACAATCCAAATGAGAGTTCAGTTTTCAATGCATCATCAGCACCTTCATCATTTTATTAGTTGAATGGGGAAACTACAATGGCATTTAACAGAATGTCAATATCAATAAATAAGAGAGTGGTTAATTGGCATCCTCTGGTACTTTTGCTATACTGATTACTTAACATTCACACAAAAATATAAGAGTTTTCTTTATACAAAAGGATACGTAGCATTATTATAATTTTTTTTTCATACTAAACACTACATATCTGAGGAAAGTAAATAAAAATGTAATGAAATGAAAAAGAAAATGGCGTTTGTTCCATGTTGCCGTCATCACACCCATCTATACTGTATAAATACTTAAGCGCCTTTAACATCGGTACTGTATACAGTATATACACATCAACATTTAGGCATTTGGCAGGCGCTCTTATTCAGAGCGACTTACAAAAGTGCTTTGAAGTTTCCATCATTGGATAGATCCTTACACTGTTTACTAGGTTACTAAACTAAGTATCATCAGTCAAACAGTGTTGGGAAGAGGTTTTTTTCATGGGGGGCCAGGGATATAAGATATTATCCCAAATATCTTAAAGATTGCCAGTGACTTAGCTGTACAGACATTTAGAGGATGTTCAATCGACAACCTGGGTGCCAGAACAGAAAATAGTCTAGATGCACGTCATCCTCTATTTCTGAGAGATGATGGGACCAGTCGGGCAGCGCTGGAGGATCGGAGGGGACAAGGTGCAGTGTGGGGTGCAGTGTGCCCGACTGTATATTAGCCATAACGTTAAAACATTAACATTAAAAGCACCAAGGTTTAAAGGTTGTTTTTATTCTCATTACTGTGTTCTTATATACTGCACAGTCAAAATCCCGGTTCGACTTGAACACCCTTTTTAAAAAATCTGTCGACTTTATTGCATTTTATGAAAACTGCACTGCTATGTCTTTCTGGGCTTTATGAGAAGTGTTAGTATTGACACAGAATGTTTCTCGGATTTTGCCTTATCATTTCCCGCCACAAAAAGTCACAACCAAAGAAATATTTATCTGCTATCAAAGTGACAAAGATCTAGCCATGGCATATATAAGACTAGCTAAATCTTATAATATCTCTGTCTTTTTCTTGTTTGCGTTTGACCTAAAATGAACCTCTATTCATTTTGTTCCTGTCTGAGACTGTGGCGTGATTGCAGCAGGTTATACTGTCATTTTCCCATTGCTCATGCCTTGTTGGAAGCCCTTACGTGTCAATAAAGTCAGCAAGAGATGAAACCATAATTGCTGGTCCATAGAATGAGCTTTAGAACTTAACAAAAAAGGAATCACTTTTAAACTTCAGGGCAAAACCATGAGCATTCACAGAATGAAAAGCTACGCCTGCGTAAACAGGGGAGATAATGAGTCAGCACTTGTCCACGGTATAGAGAAATAAAGGTAGTGTTTACTCTCATAAGTTCCTGAAAAACGCTCTTATTTTCGGCAGGTTTTTCTATTTGCATTTCCAGCCCAGTCCATGTACCTGACCAGTTTTATAAGATTTTTTTGTTTGTTTGTTAAGCAACACAATGACTTATGAAATATTCAAGCATAAAAACTTCTAACTTAAGCATGAACCAGTCAGAGCCAGGAGCTGATAATGACGGACGAGTGGGGAATTGAGGTTGCTGCTGAGGATGGCCAACAAAAATGCCACCGTTTCAGAAGGATCAAATTATTGGGCTGCATCAAGCAAAGAAAACAACTAAGGATATTTGAAATTACTGGAACTGGGAAAAAATAATGACTGGAAATCACAAACACTTGCTGAACTTGCATGATAAAAAAATCAACAGGAAATACCATAGATGTGTTTAACAGAGAAAGCAAGACCGTTTCTATACACACACATGAACCGATTAAACTGCTGTGTGTCCATAAGAAAACTTGCTGGTGGGACTTAACAGAAAAAAGGCTTGAATTTGCTAGGGAGCATAAAGATTGTACTTTTGAGCCATGGAAAAGGGTCATGTGGTCTGATAAGTTTAGACCTGTTCCAGAGTGATGTGTGCGTCACTGTAAAAAGGGAAGAGCATGAAGTGATGCACCCTTCATGCACCCACTGTACAAGCGTCTGGAGGCAGTGCTATGATCTGGGGTTGCTTCAGTTGCTCATTTCTAGATCCAGCAACATTATGTGGCAATAAAATTAAGTCAGCTGACGACCTGAATGTACTGAATGACCAGGTTATCACATCTATGGAGTTTATCTTCCCTGATGGTACGGCCATATTCCAGGACCCAAAATGTAAAAGATTGATTCTGGGAGCATGAGGAATCATTTTTACACATGAGCCAGTCGTCAAATTGCGTGCTTGTATAATCAAAAGCTAAAAGTGATTGAATGAAATCTTGAAAATAAAAATGTATGAGATTGAAGCCAGGAAATACCGCACTTGTCCATAGCAAGGAGTCCAAAAGAGCAAAACTGACCATGCACCCTGGGCAGGATGGATGGATCGATGGCTTCTATTTTCTCCTCATAGTTTGTTTTGCTGTCCTGTGATGCAAGATGAGGAGCAGTTCAAAAAAAGATCTTGTTGGCTGGCTTTACATGTCCCCGAGGAAGCATGTGTGAGCCCTCTTCCTCCCAAACAACAGTTGGTAGATGTTGTGCATTTGTTGAGAATTGATTGGTGGATAGGAATTGGCCAAGCCCAAATCAGGGAGAAAATGGGCAAATAAATAAATAAATAAAAAAATCAACAGAAACAATAAATCATGTTATTACCATTGCTGGTATTGTCAGATAACAGAACTTTAGAATTAATGTTTCTTTACTAATTTAACCCTGGCAGTGAGCCACTAATGAGTCACAAGCCAGACCCCCTAAGCTACATTGCTGAATTCTGTTTTGCTTGCAAATTAGTTTGAACAATAGAATTACGAATGAATACCAGTAATGACATATTTGTTCAAACAGCCATGAGTCATTAATTCAATCTTCGGCTAAATAAGGAACCTCATTACATAAGGCATTTAAATGTAGTACATTATTGATGCTTATACAGTAATATGTGCTGGCTAAAGCCTGGACCAAAATACAAGCTTTGTACAAAGTTATGTAGAATTTGTTGAAAATTTGAGCAACCCTGTTTACACTTTAATAATTGATGACAAATCACTGGTTTTCATTAATCATTCATTTATGATTATGATGCAATTCATGTATGGCATTTGGCAGACACCCTTATCCAGAATGACTGTATCTCATTATACACCAGAGCAGGGTTAAGATCCTTGCTTAATGGCCCAAAGGTGGCACCTTGGCAGTGGTGGGGTTTGAACCTGAGACATTCCAATTTGTAGTCCAATGCATTAACCACACCACATCCCATCACCTCCCATCACTTAATTGAACTCCCTCAATACCATTCCAGAATAAAACATCTCAGACATTCCAGACAAGTAATCCTGGTTTGTAAACCTTGAATTTCAACAAATGTATTTCAGTAATAAAAAAACAAACAAACATGGCAGATGACCGTCCAACTCATTCTGTTCTGTTTATGTTTAAAACATTTTCATAAATCTGGATGGAAACAAGTGGACTGTGAGCGAAGTATTTTTATTTATTTATTTTTTTTAATAGAACTTTATTAATCCCAGTGGGAAATTGCTCAATTTTCACATATCCCGATTAGGAAACTGGGGTCAGAGCACAGAGTCAGCCAGCTTACAGCGCCCCTGGAGCAGATAGGGTTAAGGGCCTTGTTCAAGGGCAAGTGGCAAGTTGGCAATGCTGGGGTTCGAACCCCGACCTTCCGATCAGTAACCCAGTAACCCACAGCCTTAACCGACTGAGCCACCACTGCCCCAAACTTTTTTTGATAGGTTAAGTCCTACATGATAGTATATCATGGATGAAACTGATTAACTGGGACCCTGGAATTGGGACACATTTTGCCATTGTTAGAAGAAAAAAAAATGGACACAAACATTAGCCCAGTTTCCTGGTGTGGCATCAGTGTAAGAATATTCTATCTGCAGAATCGCTCCGTTTCCAGAAAAGCCTTGCAACTTGCGTGCTTTCCTATAAACCATGTCAAACAAAACTGTTAAGCTCAAGAAATAGTCATAGCTTTCCTCAACACATCATTTATATGAATTCCGACCATTACATTAGCCGCCGATTATAGATCAGATCAGATTTCACATTCTGATGTCTCTGGTCACAAGGCCAGTTGGTGAGCGTGAGTTCATGGGTAACTAGGAGATCGGATTCGGTTCTGTGGCTGCTGAGATCAATGGAAGTGTGTGACATGAGCAAAGTAAAAGAAGATCCTGGGTTTAGTATCCAGCATTAGTGTTACAGTCTTTGAAGCATCCCCATGGGTATCTCTGGTGCGTGAGGGATCTTCGTCTAGAGAGCAACAAGAGAGTGAAGGTGAGGGAATGCTTCCCTTGTGCCCCCCCCCCCCCCTTTTTTTTAAAAAAGAGACTCTTTTTGATGCGAGTGAGCAGGTGATGAACCCACCGTTCATCCGCCCTAAACTCCCAGGTTGAACCGAGCATTTCCTAGCAGACAGACTAACACAATAAAAGTTGAAAGAAAAGAAATGGTTCACTTAAAGTCCATCCTCTGACCCTTTTATGAGGAAACCCTGCTGTAAAATATTGACTGGGAAAAAAAATAATAATAAAAAAAAAATCACAGGGTAGGAAGAAAACACAAAAGTCTTTACTTGTCTCTGCTTCTTCCTAATCCTTGCATAGTCTAGGGAACATTTTTTCTTCTTGACTGTCAGTCTGAAGTCTTTTCATGGGAAATTAATTCCATTATTAAACACGTTTCACCTCAGAAATTTCAATTACTGCCTGCAACACGAGAAGAGGAGAGAGAGAAAGAGAGAGCAACGGCGTCTGTCTGGTCTATTGCATGAATATTGTATAAGGCCATGGCAGTAATCGCAGCTGATAAATACAGTGTCAGCCATAGCAAAGCCTGGATGGATTCATACCGAGGCGTCTGGACCAGATGGCCACAGAAGGCTTCGAGTGCACTTATGTCAGAGCTTTACAAGACTTTGAATAAAAGTTTAAGATACGAGTTGGCTGCCAACACTTGTTGGCTTGTTGAAGACTTTCTTGTTGTGGCCTTCTGGACTGTTAAGTTGGATACTTATGCCAGTTGAAATGTCCACGCGATCTTATTGACTTGGCTTTTGAAGTAACTTTTAAACTTTAGCTTGGTCATAATGAGGTACTTGGAATGGGACACCAATAAATGGCAAAGCTAGTGTCATTAATATCAACATCAAATCATGCATCGTTTTCCCCCCCAATGGTGACAAGGACGACTGAAATCCAAATGGTAACCAAAGGAAAGTGGCTTTCTTGTAATATTATTTGTTTATTTATTTTTTGAATACCAAATGCCCCAAATTCTTCTCCTGGCCTTGCAGGCAAAGCTTTTTCACAGCCCAAACACTCTACACAAATCTATCTTCCCTAGATTGTTGAGGGATGCTATGTTGGCATGGCAACACATGGCAAAGAGAGAGAGAGAGAGAGAGAGAGAGAGAGCGAAAAAAAGAAAAAAAAAACACACAAGCATTCTGCACTTCTACAGAGAAGAGAGTATGCACTGTGTCTAATGGAACAAATGTATGAGGAAAAAGCATAGCTGTGTATTCGGGGACAGGGGCTCCGGAGTGAAAACAACACTTACACTAGTAATTGCAGAGCCAGGCTTGAGTGATGGCCACTTTAACAGCCATCCACTGGTCAAGAGCACTATGTCTTTCCCTCTCTTCTTCTTCTACAATGTTTCATTAGTGAAGTCAAGTCTGTTAGCCATAAAGCACTACACACTGGCAGATTATATCAAACTGTAGAGCACAGAGAGCGTAAGTGCAGTGACAGCCGGTCAAGATATTAGAGACTGAAATGAAATATCTATTAATACAGTATCTCGACAATTAAACTACTGTATAAGTTTTCAATGCATTAAATCTTGAGCTGCGATTGATACTGTAGCATGATTAGCCAATATGCCAAGCACTTAAAACATACACTCTTCTCCCCCACAACCACCAACTTGCCACTGTTGGGCCCTTGAGCAAGGCCCTCAACTGCTCAGATGTGTAATGAGATAGCAAAAAAAAAAAAAAAAGAGCGTCTGCCAAATGCCTAAATGTAAAACCTGCATTTATAATTTCAAATTTTAAATTCCGCGGCACGGAGGCTTAGTGGTTAGCACTGTCGCCTTGCACCTCGGGTCTGTGTGCATGGAGTTTGCATGTTCTCCCCATGCTTGCTGGGTTTCCTCTAGGTACTCTGGTTTCCTCCCACACTCCAAAGACATGCAGACTAGGCTGATTGGCATTTCAAGATTACGCATTGCGAGTGAGTGTGTGCGTGTAGCCAAAGTCTCCTAGGATAAGTCTGTAAGGCTGTCTCCTAGGATTGGCTCCAGGCCCACTGGATTACAGCATAAAGTGCGATAGATGGTGAGTGAGTGATTGGGTGACACCTTAGTCACAAATTTAAAAATGCAACGTTTTGTCTTCCTTCATGCATTTGTGTCTGACTCTCGTGTTTTCCTTGTTGTGTTTAGCTCCTGAGTTGTTTTGTCTATTTATATACCCGTGTCTTCATTATTGCAAAGTCACATCATTGTTAATGTGCGTCTCTGATCCCTCGTTCCTAGTTCTTAGTAGTATCTTACTTCCTTGCTTTCCACGTCGTTGATGTACAAATATGGATTACTCTTGGATTATGTTGTCTGCCTTTTCTCCTGCCTGGAATTTGGATTCACTGAAATAGAAGAGACGACGATTTAATGCACATGGATATTTCTTTCATGTCTACATGTTACAACCTTCAGAAAGGTAAAATGGAGGATATAAAATCTTTGTTTAGTATTTATTTTTAGTGGAATGGAAAGGGATGATTTAGTGGGGGGGAAAAAAAATCACAGCTGATGGCATTACGTATGTCCTCGAAATGGAGAGCAGATCTACAACGGTCCAAACTGAACACTTTACTCTATTTCTCTGTATAATGACCTGCTACACTAATGCACTCATCCCAGTGTTTCTCTGGTGCTTAGATACAATCAAGGTAGAAGATTCTCAGAACCCTGGATTCATGATCGGACTGCCTGCTTCAGGTCTAAAACACTGGCCTCCCAGGAACTCCTTGAATGCCCCAAACATGTGGAAATTGCTTGTGAGGTCAGGACTGTACGGGGGATTTCCCAAAAACTCCCAGACAAGTTCCTGTAATGTGCAAGTGGTGTTGGTGAATGATTGTGTGTACAGTTTTCACAGACAGATCTGTCGGTCTCTTTCGCAAGTTGGCTACATATTATCAGTTGATTTTCAAGGATCAGGAATTCCACTCATTGAATGTTCACGGGAACGACTGCAGTGGGCTCCGAGCCAATTCGGCGGGGATTGTTATCCACAGACATACTGTACGGTCTTCTTTAAAATCGTTTGCACTGTTCAGATGTTTTACTGCGTCTCATCACCATATTGTGCTTGAACTCTCTTTTAAATGTCAATCGCTTTTACGTCTTCATTCACAAGTCCCAGTTTGACTCGAACACGCTCTCGTTGGAGGCTTACGATGTGCGGTCTGAACCAGAAAGGAAAAAAGTTTGGTTTTAAACCTTTATTTGGCGATCGTCATGATGAAACCTTTTACTGGTCTCTTTTTAGCTCCGCTACCAAATTTATACCAGATGCTCCTGGAACATGACGAAGACAAGCGTAAAATCAGAGTTAATCAGAGTTAAAAAAAAGGCTTCAATAGAAAAGTGGTGCATTAATCACTCTTCGTCTGAAGAGAGACGGACTCCCTTTCAGAAGCAACATACTGTATTATGTATTAATTATGGAGGATTACGATTCGGAACAAAAAAAGAAAGAAGCCTCACCTGGGCAAGTCGTCGCCTCGCTCGTCTCGTCTGCACCCAAGGCTTCAACAATCCAGCTCTTCTCAGAACATTTAATCCAGTCACAATCGTAGGCTAACGCAAGTTTCGTCCTCGACATGCAAGCTCTGTTGTCGGCGTCCAGAGGTCATTCCTATTCACCAACATTTCTGTTCCTTCAGTCCCGATTGATCAAATGGCAGCAAATATGAGATTTAAACCCGAATGATTTCCCAAACGATTTTTACGACACATTTAAAGCAAGTCTGAAATTTTCTTCAATTTCACATGAATAACCCAACACACAAAACAACGGACAAAAGAAGAATTCAGTATCAAAATTTATCACGGCCCTGTGAGAGGTTTTAAGGCTTGCAATTTCCTAAATTATGGCCCATTTGTACATTGTGCACTTGGTTTTTCAAGGCTTCTCCAGCAGCCTTTAAACATATTATTGGCCTAGTATTGGCTTTTTTTTTTTTCCCCCAGCACTCAAATCGATGGGCTTCTAAAACGCGACTTTGTTTCAGGAGAATATCGCTGGAAATCAAGGGCAAGCATTTTTCATAAGAATAGAAGAAAAGAATATAGATCTATATAGATACATAATAAATTGCCTTTCATTTGGAGAAGTGCTCTCCACCAATTTGGACACAAAGCCTATCAATAAACTGTTTTCTTTTTTTTTTTTTGCGGTCACTCTAATTGGTTTGGTATTGTGTGGTAAGCAAATTCTTTTTGTTGTTTATTTCTTATTTTTCTCTCATTACATATAACGCCATATTTAGTGTTTATCTTCTTCTGGCTGACGCTTGCATTAAATTTTATAGTTCAAGGTGACCTTTGTGCGGGACGTACGAGTTTGGGAGCAAAGTGCACCTTATTTTATTTTATTTTTTCCCTCGTCTGGCTAATATTTTACAGACTTTAGCGCTATTTTTGGTTCATATTAAAAATGCCCCTTGCTGACACGGTGCCACGAGCCTGAGAGGGAACGGGTCAAAGCAATTTATATTTGACATGCAATGTGATCGCCTTGTCATTGCCTCACATGTGCTGCCAGTGTTACCGGGTGTTCCCTGCTGCGAAACATAAGGGCAGGTGAGTATACTGTATGTGTGTGTGTGTGTGTTCATGGACTAAGGCAATGGATAAGGTGATCACAGGGATCACGCTCAGACAGAGCTGAAAAATTCACATTTCAGGTTTGTTTTGTTCCATCAATCCCAACAGCAGCGCTTAACAAAAGCGTGTCTTCTTAATAAAGGAAACGTACTGTACTGTACACTGATGAGGAAAGAGAGATGGTGAGATGGGGGATAATGAGGAGAGATGTCAGAGACACACAAGTCATAATATAATGGATGAAACGGTCAGGTTGGTGCGTTATTTATGAAACACACACACACACACACACACACACACAAACAGGCAGGAGAGGGGGCCTCTGTGAATACCCATCATAGCAATTTCACAATGATTTACGATAAAGTCCTCTGAAGCATGGACGTATAACCTTGATGCTGCCTTATCACGAAGGAGATATCCGTAGGCATCTTTTGTATCATATCCTTACTAACCTCCTGGGTGTCTCTCTCTCCCTCTCTCTCTGTGTGTGAGTGTGTTTTTTTTCCGTAGGTGTGTGTGCAGGCTACTGGAATGAAAGTGACATTTGTGCCAGGCCCTTAAGGGACTTTCACAGGCAAGGACAGACCGACGGTTATAGATGAGTTTCTGGGAAGTGCGAGCTAGTGGTCTAGTGTGAAAACGGTCTTCCTTTCGCATTTACAAACAACAATTTTCAGCAAACCAGCTACCAAAGCTGGCTGCCTAATTAAACCATAGTTCAATAATGTCACAGAGTCAATAATCCAATAAATCAGTTTACTTAGCTCAGAAAAGATCGGTGGAAAAAACCAGAAAGCTCTCAGCCGGCCTTGAAATATCGACTTGTCTAAGAGTATTTTTAATTAACACATGGCATATATGCTGACTTTTATAGACTCTTTAATAGTTTCCTGATCTGTATTTTTACTCAGGGTTTTATTTAATTTTCTTCATGTCGCTTATATAACTTAATACATCTGTGCACCATTCTGCGGCTTCAGTGCATCAAATGTCATCACTTATTCTTATTCGGAAGATAAGTCAGATAAAAAGTTATTTTGTTTTTTAGTTGCAAATTGTAACTTTTTATTGCTTGTCTTTGAGATAGAAAAAAGAAAAAGAAAACTCAATCTTCAGCCACTTTGAAACACTCTTTCTATCGCTAATTACTGGATATCCCGCAGTACTACACAATTACATTGTACAAGGGGCGATCAAGTCGAACCGGGATTTTTCATGATATTTCACAAGATGAAGGCGTCAAACCGAGTGAAACTTAACCGCAGGAAAACATTTGAATGATACGAATATTTTAAAGAATCCTGTACATCCCTGAATGACGCCTGAATCTGGGACGAGGTGGCTCTGAGCCCACTTGTGGAATGTTCTTATGGTCACCCAGCGCGTGGAACGCCTGATCCTAGAAAATCGACAGATAACTTGTCTGTGAGATCTGTACACACAATCATTCACCAACACCACTTGTACATTAAAGGAACTCGGCTAGAAGTTATTGCCACAGTCCTGATCTTGCTCCAAGCCATTTCCACATGTTTGGCCCATTAAAGGAGTTCCTGGGAGGCCAGTGTTCCAGACAATTATATAGAGAAATAAAGCTAGTTTTTATAACTCCCATGACCCCGTTTTGTTCGTCTGCGCAACCAAAAGTCCCCCTTTGACTACCCTCGTAGTTATGATGCGTCTGATTATAAACAAACACATTTTACTCATCACCATATGTGAACTTCTCACCTTGTCCTTGCTGAAAATCTCTACTGGCAGGTGTGGTGATCTAGCATGCTAGTTTAGGGCTGACGTGCTGCTAACTACAGAGGCCAGATGTTCAATGCGACAATCTGTCCACTCTTTTTCAGTGCCAGTCTTCAAGCATGCCATGATTCATCTCCTCCTCCGGGTCAAAACAGTGACTTTTTGGCACAGCGAGGCTCGTCTATCCTACCTGGCACAGAGGCACAGGCTTGGCGCACACGCTTACCGTCATGGCATCACCATCACACAGCTTCTGACACTGACTTTTTATTTTATTTTCACACACTTTTTTTTCTCCCCACACACACACACACACACACACACACACTCACACACACACTCACACACAGACACACACATACCGGGCCTAAACCCAGACAGATCGCAGATGTGATGACAGTTAAATCATAAAAACAAGTTATGAAGAGTTCCGGCTGTTCTCAGGTGGCAAAATAATTGCAGCTAATTTATAGAATTTGTGCTACAAGTGCATTTTAATGTTGCATGATGAAACTTAATGAGGCTGCTAAACAACAGCCCACGGATTTAGCACCTCTTAGCTTGTTTTTGTTTTTTACCCAAGTGTGTAAGGCGCATTATGCCTTAGCAACCACCTAGAAACATCAAAGTCTACCGACACGTTTGCAGTGTTTATTAAAAGGGGGGTGGGTGGGGGGGGGGCATTATTAAAAAGCATTATTTTTAGCTTCCATTATAATTGGCAGATGCATCCTTCTGACAGAGCTGCCCGTCTTAGGAGCAAAGTACAGAATTTAGTTTCCTCTATAAAACTTCATAGGGACTCTATTTATAAGGATTTTGAGGGCTGTAGTTAGCCTGTGTCATATATTTTTCTCTTGCTGTGTGAAACCAATATTTCATTCCCTTTTATTTTCGTATGAGACATATATCAGTGGGAGCCTGCATTTTAGGGATCTCTGTTTGCTGATTCAGCTTGCTCAATTTATTTTCAATGAATTCTCTCTACATTTATATAGAAATATAGTTCCGACTAGGCCACTGAACTCGCCTGCATGTGCTGCATACTAACTCATGCGTACACTGGAATCTAAAATTCTAAGTCACCTTTTCTACAGTACTAAATTTTATCATTGCTAAGTGCTTGATCCTGGTCCATCTGGATCCGGTCTATACTGTGAACGCTGGGCATGTTAGCACTATAATATAGAGTGATTTGTTTGTGGGCTCTAATGTACAGTATAGTGGATATAAAAGTCTACACACTCTGGTTTTCTATACCACCTAGCCTGTGCATAATTAAAACAGGGCCCTTGAGACTATCCTGAAAAACTCAGGATGGATGGACAGCAGTTCTGGGGCTAAACATGCATCAGAGGAAGCACGCTTTATCTCACACACTCCCTGGTTGTTGCTGCTATTGATGTATGGGGAGCGCCCTAAAAGGTCATGTGGGAATTGGACAGAAGTTAATTCGTGAGAAAAAAATGGGAAAAACATTATAAGAAAAGCAAATACTTTTATGGCGTTGATAAAAACGCATCAAATTTGTTATTGGGATTTCTAATACTGGTATGTGTAAATACTGTATACCTATTGGCCTGGCAACATCAACATCCTGTCTATGAGACTATGAATGTACCATTATGCAGTACACCTCGGAGTAATTTTCTTTTTAGCTAGCTTAAGGTGTGACTTTGGAGCTGTGTACTGAAATATGATGCGGAATGATGAACATGTGCAGAAGTGAAAAAAAGTCTAAGAACAAAGATGAGAAAAATAATGGTGCTAATTTTTGTATTAGTAAAAGTAAAAAAAAAAAAAAAAGGTGAATGCTTATTTGATTATTGTTTAAAAATCCAGAGAAATAAAAGTCCATCCATCCATCCATCTTCTTCCGCTTATCCGAGGTCGGGTCGCGGGGGCAGCAGCTTCAGCAGGGATGCCC
>JAQQZS010000009.1:5953071-5968515 GCA_030068045.1 Platyallabes tihoni | reverse complement strand
TTCATACTTTCCTGAAAACATATTTTAAGTTGCGATTTACCACCACTGGCATGCCATTGGGCCTGTGATCACTGTGGTCTTGGCCCCCAAGGGATGTGGCCCCTGGTGCAGTATGCGTCCCTTATTTTTTTGTATGAAAAGTGGTAACCCTAGTGGGAACTGACTCACTTTTGGACCCTAGTGGTCATTCAAAGAACAGCACATTTCCGCACTTTCTCATTGACCTCATTATTCAGAACCAGAATTAGCCCCTTTTCATTTAAGCCACATTCAGCTCAAAATCTCCTAATAAACATTTAGGAAAAGCCTTTTGCTTTGCCCCAATCATGTGACAAAATCTCCTGCATTTTCACACAGGACAATCCTCTTCTCAACACTCTGAAATATTCATTTCAGTACACAGCTCCAAAGTCATACCTTAAGCTAGCTAAAAAGAAAATAACTCTGAGGTGTACTGTATAATGGTGCATTCATAGTCTATATAAAGCTGGCTTCTAAACAACATTCATACTGAATAGTCATTAACATTTTGGCAAAACATACGGTGCATTGTGCCTCGTTCAAAAGCAGCCTGGGCTAAAATGTGCTGAACATGCTGCTAAAGCCTGGCCTGAAATCCACAGGGGAAAAACAGACTTCAGAAACACATCGCTGATATCTGGATCCTTTGGAAAGCTTTTCACAGACATGTTTGCTTTCCGACTAGGAACAGCACAATTTGCATCTTCTGCTGAAAAAAGATAATGATGCGGCCGTAGTGGTGATGTTGTCACGCACAGACAGGGTTTGGTTGCATTCTATTTAATGAAACTGATCCAAAATGTAAGGGTTTCTGGTGACGGATTTAACTAGGGTAGGGAGAAGTTAACCAAAAGAAGTCATGGAAAAAGGCACAAACACATATTCAGACTCATGTCAAGCAAGACTTCACCTAAAGACTTCACATACTGTAGATAAACTGAAAGTCTGAGTTGTTTTTGGGGTGGAGTAAATTATCTAAAATTGTTGAAGATCGAGGTCGTTATTGCTAGCAAAGAAACCTTGTAAGATATTGTAGAAAGAATAAAAACATGTTTTCTGTGATATTAGGAGAGCAATAATGTATAGTGATTTATTTTCGACATTCTTGAATAAAACTATGAAATAACAATGCATTAGGTAATTAAGTAACGACAACAATCAGTTGTTATTTTGTCAGCTGTTCTGGAACACTCACTCATCTTCTATACCGCTTTATCCCGTATTCAGGGTTGCAGGGACCTGGAGCCTATCCCAGGAGGCTTAGGGCACGAGGCGGGGTACACCCTGGACAGGGTGCCAACCCATCGCAGGGCACACACATACGCACACACTACAGGCAATTTGGGAATGCCAATCAACCTAACCTACATGTCTTTGGACTGTGAGAGGAAACCGGAGTACACGGAGGAAACCCACCAAACATGGGGAGAACATGCAAGCTCCATGCACACCCCGTGCAAACTCCCGGCACAGGCTCAGGAATCGAGTCTGGCCAGGAATCGAACCCGGACCCTGGAGGTGCAAGGCGACAGTGCTCACCACTACACCAGCCTGTTCTGGAACAGTTCTTGCAAATAAAGTATTGTCAAGTTTGTTTGCAAAACCCATCAAGCACCATGATCAAACTGACTCTCATGAAGACCTTCCCAGGAAAGCAAGACCAAACCTTATCTCTTCTTTGAATAAATCAACAATTAACATGCCTCAGATTACAGCTGTATAAGTAGCAGACACATCTCGACATCAACTGTTCAAAGAAGATTATTGCATATTTTCAATGCCTTCAGAATTGTTTTACTGTAAAATCCGGAAAGGGCATGAAATTAAACTGCGAGTCCAATTTTTACTGAAAGTGTCTTGTTTATCATCCTTCCTGGCATTAGACAGCAGTGCACAGAATGTTGTGAGCAGGATGAGGAAGTCCACTAGAGTAAAGGGCTCCTGAAGAGTTGTAGATGAGTAATTTGGCTGCTGAGGAGAATCAGAGCACCAAAAACACTCAAAATGAAACTCTTGACGTTGAATAGAATTACAGGCTGCTTCATATAGGCTTGGGTTCTCTTTTAGTGTAATAACTTTAGAGCAGTGATCACGTACTTTGCTTCTGGAACCTTCCTACAGATTTCGGTCCAAAACGTATCCTTCCAACACACCTGCTCTAGGAAAGTAATTAGTCTTGATTAGCTGGATCACTGCTGTTCCATTAGGTCTGCAGAAAGGTACGTCTTCAGAAATCAGGTTGTTGATCAATTTGTTTTCATTTGGAGGAAGAGCTCATAATCAGGTGTGCTTTCACATAAAGGATTTTTGGCTTTGTCGCGCAGTTCCATAACTCACTCTCGTGTGCAAATGTTGCAAATGTTGGGTGCTTCAATTTCTTGCGTTGGTTGTTTTCCTTTCAATCCGCAAAAAGACCTCAAAGAATGTCAATGAACTGGTTCCTTTGGTACCAACACTCAAGCAGTTTATGGGATGCACAGCATGCCACTGGGGAAGAGGTGGGTCAGGCAGTTGAGGCTCTGGGTTGCTGATTGGAAGCTCAGGGATTTAATCCCTGCCACCAACGGGTTGCCACTGTTGGACCCTTGGGCAAGGCCTTTAACCCTATGCCCAGACAAAATCACTCTACTGTTTCCAGTCCCAAAGCACAGATGAGCAAGGAAAAGGGTTTGACATGGGCTAGGAACCCATTCCTGCAAAAACTACCACTGCTATAGAAATGATGGAACGTGTCACCTCAACAGCACAACAACAAACAACATGGACAAACAAGAAGCAGTTCCAAAGATCCAGTTTTATATATCAGTTTGGGGTTCCTTGTCCTCCGTTGACTGTAAAAAAAACAACAAACAAACAAAAAAAAACAAACAAAAAAAAACTTTTCATGCAATCACCCATACAGAAAAAGGAAGTAACCGGACAAGTTGAACCACTCACGTTACTCTGTATGCAACACAGTAAGCAAACACAACTGACATGACCTGAACCCCAGACCACTGTTTTCAAGCTGACCATAGATTGGGTTCTTTGAACTTTCAGATTCAAAAACAGCTTTCATACTTCACATCAAACAGACCAAATGCTTAGGGCAAGTTTTAAAAAATGAAAATGACAATTTAGAATGGGGGTTTCGATGGGAAGCAGGAAAACATCACTGTTACCTCCTTAGATATCAATGTGACCAAGGAATGGAAGAATGTCTTGTACGTTTTACATTTTATCTCTCATTTGATTGCAGGATAGTTTCTGGATGGGAGGCTTCTAGAACCTCTAGAACTTCTAGAACTTCTAGAAGTTTGATCCTGTGAGTACTGCTGGATTTCAGGACAGCATTTTCTTTAAACTCTTGGTGATAAAGGGTCAAAACCTTCCAGCTTCTTTGAGGTTGAGTTGCTGATCCATCAGGTGTTTTCATCTTGCTTGGTGTCTTCTTTGGCCCTGATCACTACATTTTTCCAAGAGTGCTTCAAGAGAAATCATCATGGTAGCTGAATGAGGGTAATGCTGCACATGTGACCCAACTATAGAAAGCTCCATCTCTGAATAACTTTCCTCGATTGTGGGTTGCTATGCACATCTTATTCTGATAGTCCATTCAGAGCAGACCCCAAGCTTTTTGAAGTCTGACCAATCAGAATAGAGAATTCAACAGCTCTATGATATAAACAATATTATGTGCTTTTCTGACAGAGCTATTGACTTTCGCTTGCTCATCAGGCAAACATTTGCATTTTGACTTCATAACACCAACTGCGCTCTTCCGTGGCACAATATTCGAGTATTCAGTCAGCCACTAACAAACATGAATGTCTATGTAGACCCGTGCTCCAATGCTGGAGGTTATATTTGAGATGGTGGAAAGCATCGGGGATTGTACAGTCAGCTTCCTCTTTAAAGAGAAGTGACATATTCACTGTCAAGCTACAAATGCTGTGTGGAGTCGGGGTGAAACAGATAGACCTTCCACACACACACATACTGAACAGTTGCATTCTCTGACATACACACTCATCATCAGCTTCACGGCTTAGTAAAATCCTGCTTTCTTATTGATTGTTGTAAGAATGCAGGGTACACTGGCTGTTCATTACTCAATGCAGATCAGTAAAGAAAGACTCCAAAGTTAATTGTCAAACCATTTAGCTTTTTTTTTTCCATGTGAAGAGATGATGGTCTCAGCAATTGGTGGTCAAGTGGAAAGTCAATGTGATTCATCAAATTTCTTCCAAAACCACGCTTCGGTGATCCCGAGATGAACCTCCAGAAGAGAACGCAAAGCGTGTTGATTGCGGTCTGCAATGCATGACTGCGTGTTCTTAATTGCCGCTCTGGCATCTCTGACAAAGATCTAAAGTCGTTTGCCAGTCGAGTCTGAAATCTTGCTTCTGCTTCCACGTAATTAGGATACAAATTGCCCCAAATGAAGCCCCAAATGCCAGGCTGTTGCACGGAAATGAATCTGGATCTTTACAAATCGCTTCACCGGAGGTTTCGGTTTGGTGCCAAACACACACACACACACACACACACGCACTACAAAGCATGATTATTTGATATACAATTAACCTTTGAATGGGTGTAAAACAGCTGGTGAAGCAGTGGCACTGGCTGGAGATCACTTGCATGACATTGTTGTCTGTGTCTATTAAGAAAATTTCCATAAAACACTTGGCGAGTGACATTTCCAGGATGGTAAACCTGACTGAGGTAAACATGTGTGAATTAATATGCATCGTTACCTTCAGAAATGAGAAGAATTGATTGAAACTACAGGCAAATGTGAATTTTTATTATTTTTTTTCCTCCATGAATTCATAGTATGCTAATAATCCATATGCTATCCGGTGCCAAACCAAACCCTTGGACAGCTTGGTGGCTAACACGCTACAACAATATCTGTCCGTTATGATAATGCGAGATATGCTCTGACTTAAAAGCAGTACTTTCATGCCCAGCTTGTCACTTCAGAAGTCCTGGCACTCGTGAGGGACTCTGGCTGTATCAAGTCAAACCTCAGTGCGAGGACAGTGGAGCGAAAATGGCTGCCAGAGGTCTCAGGCCTGGCCCAGGGCTTCTCGCCGTAAATCAGCAGGATCCATTAAGAGCGCAGTGAACACTTTCCACCCTGGTAATACATCTCCTGGCAGTATTTCAATCTCCCTTTTTTTTTTTGCCGACACCTACAGCATTTTTTCCCTTAATCTTTATAATAGCGTCGTCTGGCGGTTAGAGACCTTGTCCCATTTGTCACCTTTTTACTGTGCGCTTGAGACACGCTGACCCACACATTGTGACACCAATTAAAGCAGACAATTTATTTTAGCTTAGTCGTGAATAAGGAAGCTCCTGAGTCGGCTTTGGGCTTTTTGTCGCCTCCGTGCATCTGCTACGATCTCCGAATGTACGTTATGTAAATAGATCCAGTTTTGTGTACTCCAAGACAGCGGTTTTAAAGTTGTTTTAATTACAGCATATAATTTACAGGGAATATATATATTCCAGGAAAGGAGAAACTGTTTACCCATTACAGCTTAGTAGGTGTCTTACTACTTAATCTCTGCGTGATTGATATTTAATAGGGGAAATAAAGAACAATCGGTGCGATAGGAGCAGACGTTATTGGGCATCTGGCAGCAGCAGACGTTTTCTCAGGAATTGATAGATTCACAGTGGGCTGGTGGTAATGTTTCACTTTTCTACTGATAGGGGCATGACAGCTGGAAATCCAATATATGAGCTTGTTATGCATGGCTCCGTTTTTATAACAAATGATTAGCAAGGCTACATAGCCATGTGTCTGAACGGGCACCCGGAACCCTCATTTCTTTCATGATAAACTGAAAGCAACAGTCTTATTTTATACGATAAATAAAGATGAAATTTAGAACGGTTTGTTTTTCTGAGGGAACACAAATCGGTTAAGTGTAGAACCTTATAACACAATGTTTGCTTTGGCAAGAATCCTTTGGGATGCTGAGACCATTTTCAGTTGTGCTTAACCAGTTAACCTTTTTAAAAGCTGTCTGAATTGCACTGACAGCAAGAAAAGCAATACAGCACATGGGGGCATGCTGGTAAAGGAAAATAAACAACTACACAGTAGTGTGATGGAACCTGAGGCAAAGTGAATTACTGTTACCAGCCAAAGTGGATTATTTTCCAACAATAATAGCACATCCCAAAGTGGGTTATTTCCTCTTACACCACTTAAATTTTAACATATTAATATTATACATATATATATATATATATAACATTAAAACTCACTCACTCACTCACTCATCGTCTATACCTGCTTTATCCTGTGCACATGGTCATTTGGGATCTCAGGAGACGGGGTACACCCTGGATGGAATGCCAATCCATCACAGTGCACACACATTTTTAAAATTTTTTTATTTATTTATTTATTTCCCCCCAATTTTCTCCTCTACTTTAGTCGTGGCCAATTCCTCCCAGTCACTAGGAGGCTCCCACATTAAGCTCATACCTCCACTCAGTAGGGAGGGCCGCAGACTGCCCACGTGTTTCCTCCGACCCACGTGACGTCACCGACCATTTTTTTCGAACTGCTTGCTCACGCACCGTTGGGGGCGGCGTAACACACTCGGAGGAACAGCGCTATCCGCTCCCTCCGCTTACGCGAGCTCACAGACGCCCCTGATTGGCTTGTAGAGCCGTCGTTAATGTGGGAGCGCGAAGTACCTCTCATCCCTCCCCCCTGAGAGAGCTCGGCCAATCAGCTCTCTCTATGCCTCCGGCTGTGAGAGGCAACACCATGACCCGGGGTTCGAACCAGTGATCTCCGGATGATAGGTGTAAACACATTTACACACACACAGACACACACACACACACTTGCTCTTCCAAACACTACAGGTAATTTTTGGGAACGCCAATTAGCCTAAGCTGCATGTCTTTGGACTGTGGGAGGAAACCGGAGTACCCGGAGAAAACCCACTAAGCATGGGGAGAACATGCCAGATCCATGCACTCAGACACCAAGACGGGAATCGATCCTAGACCCTGGAGGTACAAGACAACAGTGCTAACCTATAAGCCACCATGCCGCCTAGCCTCTCTTATTTCTTATTTATTTTACTTATATGACAAAAAAATAAATATATAAAGCACCTTACTAAACACCTTTTGATTTTCATCTAAATTTATGGCATAATGTATTTGACTGTCATTAAAAATCATTATTATATTATTTTAGCTCAGGTGTTGATTTCACACCCGGGCAAATGGCACATCAAATATCTTCTACACATTTCTGCCCTGTAGGTAGTGTCTAGAAATGTATTTCAGTATACCTAGAAATGATGACAGTACTGTATACCTCTGGGGTCCAATGAACATGGGTTATCAATTCAAGACTCAAAGAAGCCTTCCATGATACATTTTTTTTGGATATATATTTATCTCCTGCCACACCTGAGGCAGGTAAATGATGGACTATACTAATTCCCCAGCTCAGCCCTGTCGACTCTATCACCAAAATCTCAGAAAAACCCGCTGTTCCAAAGAACTTCATCATGCTTTTAGTGCAAGTAAAAAAAAATGACATACGTTCACCTCGTGAAACTTTGGTCGATCTTGTTACTTTTATGACCAAGAGGTTGAAGAGGCAATAAAATAAGTGTACTTGTACTTCACTGTTAGCGGATATATTTATGGTGGTCATTTGTTGGTTTGAGGAAATGAAAACCAGAGTTATAAGGACTATAGCTCTTCATCGAATTACATGATGTCAGAGGGTCTGGCTAGACATTTGACCTTTGCTTGGCTGAATGTGTTCTAGCCCAAGCAGTTGTTATAAAGTATTGCTGCAATGAACATGAGAATATTGGACCCTAGGTACATTCATATTTGGACACACATACTGTACCTTATGCACATTCTCATTCATTCCTGGTAGCTGTAATATCTGTGAACACACAATAGCTTATCTATGTGAATAATGAAACAAAACCAAGCCCAGAATGCACATTAAGCATAACCGTTCTCCCATGAGATCAGCCTATGCAACCAATATAACCTTTTAGTTATATTGAAAAAGTGCTAACAAATAAACATCTCGGCATAGATCTTGCTCATCGCAGCAACATTGCAATAGCACTGTACCTACCGTCGCCTACCAGCTCAGGGAAAATCCAAACAGGCTACACGCATTATCGGCGTTCTGCTAGATTACAGAAACAAGCCTTGAACTGCAATCCTTATTAATTTTCCTGTGACAACATTAATGGAGTGCAATGGCCCGTTCTGTTCTTTCTGTGCACTGTGTCTCAGTGGGCCCTCCTTCCAGTGGACTCAGACATGCTTTACGGTCACTCGTGGTTTAGTGGGAGTTTAGTGGGAGTCACATTTCATTAATACCAGTCGATTTTCGCATGATTTGTTTCAATCTCAATTGAGGTAATATGTCTTTGAATGGCCAAGAACAAAGCATTTGCAGGAATCGCTGTAAGCAAGTAGGAAGTACTGTAGTATTGGTGTGGAAAGGAAATAAAGGAGGATCTTAGACCTCTCTTTTCATGGGTATCGTATGAATAAATGTCAGAAGGGTCTTAAATAAAATTTTGGTATTTACAGATATGCACTGTTGTGTACTATTATTATTTTTCTTTTTATTACATCATCCTCCCTTACGGAAAAAAATATGACAATATATTATATATACTGAATATATATTTCCATATATAGGAAACTAATGCTTATATTTATTAATATACTGCAATATATGAATGGACCTTGTATGGATATATACTGTACTTTGTAATGAAGATAAAAATCATTATATTTTATTGTTCTATTGAAACATTATTGAAACATGTTTAAGAATTATACACACAATTTTACATTCAGTGTGCTCTGATTAATGCCTATGAAGTTCGAACCACATTAACATATAAGCATATTGTAAAAAATATATAAAGAAACAGATATATTCAATCAAATTCAATATACAGTATTACGAAGTATATTGTTGAATATAAATTACATACATTAAAATATACATTTGAAAATATTTGTTTATATTTCTCAATATATAAAAAGCGGCAATAACTTATATATTTTCCAATATACTGAAATATATTAATATAACATATTCTGTATATTGTGAATTTATTTTTGAATATGAATATCTTTTTTTCTGCTAATTATTAGTTAGTATCAGCAACCTTTCAATTTACCAGTAGAAACAGAACATTAAATCATTTATTATATTGACAGTTAATATACAGTATAGAGAAATATATTTTCTTTACGTAAGGGATAAATGCTTTTCAGGCCATTTTACCTGAAAGCATCATTTAAACCAGCGGTTCTCAACCATGGCCCTGGAGGAACACTGCCCTGCACATACTGTACTGTATATTCTCAGCCCGCAGGACACCTGATTTAACTTTTTCGTAATTTAAGTTGGTGTAGTGGAGCAGGGAAAACACTATAATATGCAGGGAAGTGGTCCTCCAGGACAAGGGTTGTGAACCACTGATTATGCATGACTAATACTACACAAAGTTGCACAATGGCGTAGTGGTTAGCATTGTGGCCTTGCACCTTCGGGGTAGAGGATTCAAGGCCTGCCTCTGGTACAGTACGTGCTTATGGAGTTTTCATGTTATCTTCATGCTTGGGGGGGGCGAGGGGGTGTTCCCTCAGGGTAGTGCAGTTTCCTAGTCTAATGCAGATTAGGTTAGTTGGCGCTTCCAAATTGGCGTTAGTGTGAGAGTATGTGCCTGCTTGTTCCCTGCAATGGACCAGGATGTGGAGACAGAATGTGTGTGTGAGTGAGAGTTATGCTACTTACTTTGCTAATGACTTGATTCAAAGTGAAATATCCAAAACAAAATACTAGAATTTTATTGGCTGTCTAGCCAGTTATGTTAACTACTGGAATTGATGCTACGCTAATATATATAGTGTTTAGCAAGCTAGCATGCTTTGTTTGCTAATGCCAGGTTAGCCTAGCACCTAACCTAATGGGAAACTCAAATTATTCGTGCCACAGCCCAAAAAAATAAATAGATAAAAATAATTAACACAAAATATAAAGTAAAAATAAAACACATTAACGTGCATTTTACCTTAAAAAAAAAAAGTTTAAATAATTCCAGACAGATCCGTTTATGCGCGCAGGCGCTGTGTGTGTGTGTGTGTGTGTGTGCGTGTGTGTGAAGCTAATGTAAGAGGAGACTCTTACTTTCAGTCCCTCCCACAAAAAGGGGAGACGATTACCCACAATTCCACAGTGTAAGAGAGAGAAAAACCATTGGCCCAGTTGTGATCAAGTGACTCCCGGTGTCAAAACAAGAAGCGCATGCGTGATACATACTCGGTGCTCGTAAACCAAGACTTGCTCGTTTTTCAAGTCAAAATTTATTTAAAATCTTTGCTCGTCTTGCGGAACACTCGTAAACCGCGTTACTTGTAATCCGAGGTTTCACTGTAGTTATTTGCTATAGTTACTATATATTGTGGCTTAGTGGTCTTGCCGTTTACCTCCAGGTTCCCGCCTCAGGTCTGTGTGCATGGAGTTTGCATGTTCTCCCCATGTTTGGTGGGTTACATACCTCCAGGTCCTCCCACAGTCCAAAGATATGCAGCTTAGGCTAATCAGCCATAACATTATAACCACATAGGTTTTGGGTTCCCCTTGTGACCCCTTAGGGCATGACTCCACAAGACCTCTGAGTTGTGGTCTCTGGCATGAAGAAGTTAGCAATGGATCCTGTGGGTGCTGTGGGATGTGGAATCAGGCTTCAGTGGCGCGATCCATGGATGCTCAGCTGGATTGGGATCTGCTATTTGTAGGCTGAAACAATAACCTTGAATTCTTTGTGTGCTAAGGCCCATATGCAGCAGGCTGTGGTGCATTGGGTGTTGATATCTGATATATTTCTATACTACTCAGCTTTGACTTTATTAACAAATTGTGCTGCATTGGGTTTCGGATCAGACCAGACAGCCTGGATGTTGGTCCCCATTTGTAAACTGGCATCCAGTTGATAATCAATGTTGTTCAGTTCACTTTGAGTTGGTCTTAATGTTATGGCTGATAGGTTTATATTATATAGTATGTGGAGCCAATTATATTAGAATACACCTACGTTCCAAATAAAACTGTAATGAGTAAAAAAGCTTTAACTATTTAAATATTATATAGCTTTAAATATTTTCCTCCCCTGTTCACAAGCCATTCGGGATAGCTCTACTTTGGTATGTCACATACGCTTTGGTAAAAAGGCGACAGCCAAGCGAGTGTATCTAACTTCTGCTATCTAAAATAAACAGGGTTTGCATGTCTGATGACTTTGGGGAGTACATTAAGATGGAGGGAGCCCCAGATGGGCGTCGCCGTTCCACTCAACGCTCTCTGTTTCATTATCTTGCCATGTTCTCTCCTGACTCGCCGCAAAAATGACAACTGATTTACCTCAAGATCAATTTGTATGTAAATCAGCGAAGACTTGGAGGAGCGACAGAGTGGATTAACAGTAGTCATTTTCAGGTCTGCTGACTGTCGGTCGGGGGAAGCACACCCAAATGGAAAGGTTAATGGAGCTGATTTAGATAATGTGACCCTTTTAAAAATGAAGCCCCAGTCTCTACATGGCCTGACCCACCCTGCCCACATTTGCCTGAATCTAATTGAACTGCAGCCACTTCTTTTTGCCGTCTGACTGCGTATGTTTTCCTTTTTCTTTTTCTTTTTTTTCCTCTCAACCCTGCATTTGAACTGTGAAAGCCATGGAAGGTCCTTAGTATGCAGACCACAGCTGTGTTTTGCTGGAAACATTATCACACACAAGCATCTGATGTCCTGGTTTTTAAGACCCTGCTGTGGGCTGAAACAGCCCGTTCTTTGGTCATCAGCATGGACGTTAAAATATAGCAGGCGGCCAGTGAGATGACCTTTTATCTGGGATGATAAATGGCCTTTCTGACTCACAGACAGCCTTGCCAATTTCCTTCCCCTTTGATTCCCGGCTAAGGCGAAAGGTCCTTTCTCCAACTTGTGCGTGGAGCGTGCCGGATGTGTCGCTCCTCGCCGGGAGCCGTGAGACTCATTGGTAAAGCACAGATGTTTTGGCAGCGTCTCTTCTTCACATCTTTCCTCTCCTTTCTTCCTCCAAATCCCTGTTAATAATTTAAAATGCATTTGCAATTTGACCATGAGGTCTTACATGACTACGGTTTTTTAACCAGGTGTAGAGGTTCAACAGTTTGG
Organism: Platyallabes tihoni; assembly: GCA_030068045.1. Taxonomy (NCBI): domain Eukaryota; kingdom Metazoa; phylum Chordata; class Actinopteri; order Siluriformes; family Clariidae; genus Platyallabes; species Platyallabes tihoni. The sequence goes on along the minus strand of JAQQZS010000009.1, from coordinate 5,956,253 downwards.
ATGCAATTGGTTCCAACTGATATTACATTAATAAAAATATATGTCAAGCAAAATAAAGTGAAAGTAAATGAGATTCAAAGGGATCGGACAAAACATTCTGGCATAGATGAGCCTCGGGTCACCAGTTCATGTTGTTATGTTATGTCATGATGTTATGGCTGATTGGTTTATATTGTATAGTATGTACTGTAGAGCCATTTCAATTAATATACAGCATACAATAATTGACTGAAATGGTTAATCAAATTACCTTCGAGTACTTTAAGGGTCCAAATTCATCTGTAATAATTTAAAAAGCTTTAATTATTGTTACAAAGTACAATATATATTTTCCTCCCTTGTTCACAAGCCATTCGGGATAGCTCTACTCTGGCACGTCACATATGCTTTGTTGAAAAGGCGACAGCCAACCGAGTGAATCTAACTTCTGCAATCTAAAATAAACAGGGTTTGCATGTCTGATGACTTTGGGGAGTACATTAAGATGGAGGGAGCCCCAGATGGGCGTCGCCGTTCCACTCAACGCTCTCTGTTTCGTTATCCCTCCATGTTCTTATTGATATTGCATTTACAAATATGTGTGTCAAGCAAAATAAAGTTGAAGGTAAATGAGATTGTAAACATCGGCCAATTGTCCTTCTCAATAACCTGTGCATGGTTCAGCTAAGTATACACAGTTATAGTTGCTGTGTTATATCTATATAGCTATATCTATGAGTGCCGATATCTCAATGCTTTTCATTTATTAGTATTTTAAAGATCACATGAAGAAGAAAATGAAGTTCTGTCTCTGGTTGTTTTATTGTTTATTGTATAGTGAGATAGGACTATGTTGAAAACAAATGATTAATATAAAAAAAAAATACTATTAAAAATTGACACTGTCATCTCTCACCTCTAGGGTTGCAGGTTCAAATCTGACCCGTGTTTGGTGGGTTTCCTCCGGGTACTTGGGTGCAATCCAAAGAACTGTGGTGTACGCTGATTGGCATTTCCGAATTAGCCATAGTGTATGATCAGGACTGTTTGTGTGTGTGTGTTTGTGCTTGTGCCCAGCAATGGGTTGGCACCCCATCCCTACCTTTTGCCCTTAGCTTCCTGGGAAAGGCTTCAGGCCCGCCATGATGTGGTGATGATAATGATAGATAATGGTATGTAAATCATGTCATAGGTTCATGTCCACCTTATGTCACTGGAACTCGACCATGAGAAACCTTTACTCCTGTTAACCATTTAAGAGCAAATGTCACAAAAAACACAAATAAAACATATGGGATATTGGTGCACAGACCTCGAGTGTTAAAAATAATGATTTTTAAAATCATTTTCATCTTAGCTTCATCCCAAATAATTGAGCAGGTCTTCTTTTCTTTTAGGTGACTTGCAAGGACCTTGATCGTTTCAACACTGTCCTTATATGCAAAACCGGACGTGACAGAGTAGATGAACAGACAGACTTTTTGTAAAGCAAACGTTTCCATCTCTTTCTATCCATTCAAACAGTGCAGCCATGACCGCTTTGATTTTTCTACATTTCAAGAAAAGCTGACCTTGTATTCTGTTGCTTATGTTTTCTCCACTTGAACAAATAGATTTTCTTTCCGAAGAAGCGTGCTCCCTGGATATTTTTGGAACAAATGTATGAATATGAACCAGATATGCTTTGACCTCTGCCATTTTTTTCATGCTACCACTAGATTCTAGTTTCAATTTTACTGACTTCTTTGGTACCCAGTTCATCCACTCTGTGGGCGTCTTTGGTTGAAGTCAAGGTGAGGTGAGAATAAATACTCTGTACAACCGCATACTTTTTGAGATGCAAACTTATCGTTGTGAGAGTCTCTGAAAAACAGAATGAACCTTCTGCAAAGTTCATTGTTCTTCTGGTCTTTTATGTGAAGTGAATGGGGGATGTTACGCTTTATCAATTTAGCACATGTAACTGTTAAACTCAACCTGTATTATTATTATTATTATTATTATTATTATTGTAATTCCATAAAAAGGTCAACCTTGACATAATGTACGCATAATGTATAAGGTTTCTACAAAAGTATTCTGATAGACTAAAAATACTAAATTTTCTTTAATGACTAAAGCTTTATTAGTAAATTATGAATAGTACAATGCTGATCATCACAAACCATGAAAAAGGCACATCAATTATGAAATCTACAGAGAAAAAAAAAGAAAGAAGCAACAACATGAAAAAAATGCCTCTATAATAATTTCATAGTTTTTTAAAAATAATTACTATTTCAAATGTAAAATTCAGTGTTTCGTGATGCTCTTTATATGGTGTGTAGCGCACTGATTCAGACACGTCACATCCATAACGTGAGGATGTCACATCCATAATGTCAGTTTATTCAAAATCATTAATTCCAAAAACGATCCAAATATTGTCAAATCTACACTTTTTTTTATGTGTTCTAGTTTCTTCCATGGCAGAAGTGTAATGCTTCATGCAATTGATTTTTAAAATTCACAGAGGTTCTGGAAAACCTGTACTTTCTCATAAATGTTTCTCTGTTAAATATCAAACCCCTAACTCCAATAGAATGCTGTATATTATCAGTATGTAAATGATTGTATGAATTTTGAGGATTTGTTTGGTTTTAGCTTATGGGGTTACATTAAAATTATACAAATGAATTCCTTGATACGAAGCTTGTCTGTGCTCAGATTCCATTTCTCAGAACACAGAGCGGCCTACAGATACAGATATGGCCACTATGGGATGCAACGCCTAGTGTGCATGCTCAAGTTCATCTGATTACTGCCTGAACTCTACTCCCCTCCCACACACACTCACACACAGACACACACACACACACACACACACAGTCACAGTGAATAATGTCTATATACAACCGCATTCATGTACAGTATATTCTTTGTCTGTCTCACCAGTCATTACTGACCTTTTTCCTACATCTGATCCTGCTCTGTGCTGATCACCTGACCCTCGGCTGGACAAGAAAAGAATGAAGATCTTCCAAGGAAATCCACATGATGTGACCTGTGGAATATTACAAAGAATGTATAGAGGCGAATGTGTTCGGGTAATGGGGTTGACTGCTGCTGCTCAATTATTTATTTATTTTTCATTCATTCATCTTCTATACTGCTTTATCCTCTATTCAGGGTCGCGGGGACCTGGAGCCTATCCCAGGAGTCTT
>JAQQZS010000009.1:5938943-5952971 GCA_030068045.1 Platyallabes tihoni | reverse complement strand
CTGGCCGGGGAATCGAACCCAGACCCTGGAGGTGCAAGGCGACAGTGCTAACCACTACACCACCGTGCCGCCTATTTATTTATTTATTAGAATTTTTTTTTTTTACCTGACCTTTTAAGGATGAGCCGTTTCAAGGATGTTGCAATGTTAACCGGATTCATTTATGAATGCACAAATCAGATTTTTTTCCAAAGGATTTTAATGATTTTATTTCAAGGTGAAGTAAATTGAAGTTAGTTATATGTGCCGGCAGCATGCTGTTTTCTTTAGTATTGTGGATAATCATTAAAGCTATTTAATAGAAATGCACATAGAATGTCGTGAAGCACATTTTCAAAGCACTGTAAAAATAGTTAACATGCCTATTTGCAAATGTAATGTCATTGAAACATGAATAAAAAAATCCAGATGTAAAAAAAATAAATAAATAAATAAATAACGTTTACACTAAGAGACATTTCACTAATAGATTTTAAATAAACTGCATTTGATTGTACAGTAGGTTCCTGCCTGCACGTCCTCTGCTTTGGCTAATATTGCGATCATCTGGGAGAGTTTATGCCGTTGACGGATGTGTGACTTTAAAGGCTGAGAGCTTGTGACAGGTGACACTTTGTCGATATTCATTATCACCTTTGACAGAAGCGTTGAATAATTCTCATTATTAATGATTAATGTGTCTTCAGGGGAAGAGCAAGTCAATCACCTACAGTATCATAAGACTATCAAACGTCAGTTTGTAATTTTCTCCATTAAGAATATTTTTATAAATAAATAAAACAGCCTAATTTTTACAGTAACCCGAAAGTGACCCAAAATACAGCAAAACCAAAAATGTCTCAAGAAATTCATAAACACAACAAAACCAAAAACAGAGCAGTAAATTCATAAACGCAACATGAAAACCAAAAACATTACAACAAAAACATAATAGCAACTTCACAAACATCAACAAAACAAAACCAAAAGCAAAAAAACAGAAAACCAACTTAACACATAAACTTAACCATAAACACAGCAGCAAAACCAAAAACATCACAACAAAACCAAAAATATTACAACAAAACCAGAAACACAACAAACCCCAAAACAGAAATGCAAATTCATAAATACAACAGCAAAGGTAAAAACACAACAAAACAAAAAACATGACCGCAAAAGCAAAAACATCACATCAAGTTCAGAAACATGACAACAAAACAAAATTAAAATAGCAAAACTTATTACTAAACCAAACATACAACAACAAAACATTTTATCAGACAGATAAAAACGCAACAGCAAAACAATTCATCTGCAAAAAAAAAAAAAAAAAAACACAGCAGCAAATTTAGAAACACAGCAACAACAAGATCATCTTAACAAACCAAATACTCAACAGCAAAACCAAAATCATACTAACAAAGTGATAAATAAAAATCTGAAAGTCAAAATGCATTTAAATAACATCAGCAGCAGGTTCCCCAGTAGGACCAGAGGACCAGCTGCAGCTGCATCTGCACTGAGATCTAAAATCATGGACAAACATTGACATATTAGACCCTGGCAGAGCCAAAGCAAAGCAATAGCCTTAAAAAAAAAAAAGTTTGAAAGAAACTAAGGCGTAAGAAGTAATCAGAGAAGTGGCAGAAGAACACATGACGTGACACCAGCTGGTCAGATCTGTGATCTGTTCTAAGCTCAGATTGCACTGAAAACATACTGTATACAGGCTAAAAAAAAACCCTACAGTACTTGGCAGCTAAATTAGATATATGCCGCTTTCGCCTGTAGTGTGTAGGTAGCACTTTTCCGCTCATTCAGATAAGAATTGGACAGTCAAGGTTCATATGCATAAACGTGTTATACAAGCAGCCTTAGCAGTCGAGCAAAGTTATCCTGAAGATATGGCAGCGAATTACAAAGAGCTGATCTTTTCACTCCAGCTTCACAATGACTTTTAATTAAGCTTTAGCTGCTTTCACACTAGGGACTCCAGTACAGATTTGAGTACACTCGATTCCAAAGTCCACTACATTGGACTAGTGTGAGCACTCTGTATCATACCCAGGCCTCTGAATCAGCCTGCTGTGCTCAGGTCCAAGTGACCTTCAGCATGGTACAGTGTCAGCTATAAAAGATAACTCTACCAAAACATGAAAGTGGACTGCTGTTTAAAATGTGATATCATCATTACCACTGGGATCCTCGAAAATCTGAATATGTATGCAGTAACACACATCCTCGATCTGCACAGCCACAGCTGGTACAGTAGGAAAGCAGGTGCGATGGTTTTGCTCCTAGGATAAATATCTCCAAAATATCGATGATAGTAAGCTTAGCGCAAAGATGATCCTTGTTTCTGCTGTTTGTTGGTGGATTGTAAACTATCTAAATGCATAGCGCCATCTAATGTATTGTAGTATGTGCATGCCTGATTGTACAGATTAAATTATACAACAAGTATTAAAACAGTACTGTAAATAAAAACGGGCGCTACGGTGGTGTAGTGGTTAGCACTGTATTTAATGAAACTTTGACAGTTGTTAGGTATTTGCCTGAAGTTAAACCTGCACCACCCTGTCCAGGGTGTACCCCGCCTAGTGCCCGAAGTCTCCTGGGATAGGCTCCAGGTCCCCCGCGACCCTGAACACAGGATTAAGTGGTATAGAAAATGAATGAATGAATGAATAAACCTGCACCATAAATGAAATCAAAATGATGAGTAGAAGTGAAATTCCGAGCAGTTACTGTATGTGCCAGATTACGTCTAGCCCTTTTTTGGACAAATATATCGCTTTTTCTCTTGATGTGGGCTATAAGCATCACTCAACAGAGCCAATCAATGCGATAGTTTATTGTGTTTATCGACAGAGTATGTGGAAGCGCCATTATATGAAAAAACATGGGTTGTTCGAGAAAATATACCCACAGCAGTCCAAGGTAAAGGCACGGAAAATACCAGAACTGAAAGCCCAGTGTTATACGCTAAAATCAAAATATTGAATAAAAGTGATGTTATGAACAGTTATGGGCCGAATTTAATAATCTACTTTAAAAGTAAGCTACTGCCTTAATGTAAACAAACACCTGCACCAATAGATATTAATTAGAAAAGCTGAACTGAATATTTTAACTAGGATTAGTTCTTCTTTTTACCACTGAAATAACAGCGCTGATGTGGTATAAGTGAATTTTAATAAGCTGGAGTCACTTTAACATAAAACTTAATCTTTATCCAATCTACTTTTTAAATTTCTCCTCTGTGATTCCCTCTCTGATTGCAGAAAGGGAGTGTATCTGGCTGACGATGAAAGAAGTACAACTTAGCGTGAACACGGCGTAAGATATTCAACCTTACAAACTTTTATTTCTTTGTATTAATAAATTTTGCAGAGAGTTCTGCTGTACATCGATTGGCACCCTGTCCAGGGTGTACCCCGCCTTGTGCCCGAAAGTCTCCTGGGATAGGCTCCAGGCCCCCCGTGACCCTGATTAAGGATAAAGCGGTATAGAAGATGAATGAATGAATGAGTTCTGCTGTACAGAAAGACAGAGAGACATGTACAGTATGTGGGCTTCAACCTGAAATACTTCTACTACTGCTACTAATAATAATATCATTGATTACATTAAAGCTGATCAGATTATTTTTAGCTTTAACCTTTTAACTATTTAAAAAAAAAATTCCCGTCAACGGCGGATACTTACGCTAGTAAATCATATGAAAGACAAGGCGATTTTGCTCTATAGTTAAAATTAGCACACTTAATAAGCTACAGGTTAAATAACTGAGGATTATAATGTTCGCATTTTTAGTGTCGCAGTCTTGGTTCCATTTTTTTCTCTTCTCTTTGCTTGTGCCTCCAAATTGCATTTTTGTTTTTCCTCTTGCGTTGTGTAATTTGTTTTTGAAATTGCTGTTGTGTCTTAATGATTCTGGGTTGCTTTTAGTTCTGCTGTCGTGTTTTTTTTTTTAGATTCGCTGTCTTACTGTATGTTCTTTAAAAAGACAGATTTTTGTTTGTCCTTTGTGTCCCAAAACTTGCTGTTTCATTTTGAGGTGTTCACTCGGTCCCTCGCGCCTCTGACTTTGCTGTTCTGTCTCCACATGAAAGTGTGCTACTTCTGTTGCTAGCATCGACCGTTTTATTTGTCTCATGCCACTAATCCATTACTTCTTGATATTCTTTGGTTGTCTATTATCCTTTAATCACAGTAATTAAGCACCGATTTCCTTTTTTTGCGTCATCTATTTTGTTTTCCCTGCATTTCCCACCAGGTTCTGTACAGCAGATTTGGCACTGCCTCTTTCTCTTGTCACACACACACACACACACACACGCACTGACACACAGAGCACGGCGGCTGCCACTAGATATGAGCCTGCTGTGCAAAATTACACCCATAAATCATGTCATGGGCAGTTTAATTTTATCTGCAAAGCTAACTAGGCTAAACAGCCAACAGCCAATCATGTGACACAAATCCCAGAGACGGAGGAATAAAAAAGCTCTTTGTGTTATTAGATGGAGATATCATCTATGTCTGACACAACACAAGCTGCATATGTTTCATAAAACGGTTTGTGATTTAGAAGAGAGAGAGAGAGAGAGAGAGAGAGAGAGAAGGGGAAAATATAGTACGCTGTCTGTCGGTTTGGGTGATGGCAAGGTTGGTTGCATTAAGCCTCTCTACCAACACAATTTATCACACACACAACAGCTCATGTAAGCTTTTTAATGTTGTTGTTCTTGCTGCTGTTTATGATTAATTATTTGAAACGATGAAATATGAAACGAGAGTAATTTAAACGAAGAAGAAAAAGAAACATTGTTGCTTTTTTTTTTTCCTTCCACATGACAATTATGCACTGGAGTGTTTTTTCCCCAATTAAGCTTGGCTTGTTGTCATTTTAATATGAAACTTGCTGCTTTATAAAAGCCTGCAGGATCTCAAGCTGAAAATACCAGCAAGACAATGTGTGCACCTTCTTGCCAGGAGATTTCATGATTTTTATGGCTGTGTGACAGATGGATGCGTGCACGTCTTAATTGCACGTCTCACCGGATGGACTGTTAAGCAGCTGGACCACTTCCTTTACCTTCACTGTCTAATATGGTTGAATACAGTACATCGATGAGCTAGAACAACGTGCCAGACATTAACGCCACTTGAGTATAGCTGCAGATAACAAATCCCATTTTACTCGGCTCTGCTCATTTGCTCAACCCGAGTCCTTCTCTAAATGTACTCTATAGAAGATGACAAGCTCTGAGTATCACATCTTTTGCAATCCATTAACCCTCCTACAGAGCGCCATCCTTCCCGGCGTGCGTTCTAGAGGATGGTGGGTTTAATGGCTCTGAAGTACACGTGCCATTGCACAGCCTCTAGAAGGTAGGGGGATGCCGGGGGGTGGGTGCTGATGACCTGTAACATTTTTATTTCTTCCATAAATAACTCCATTAAGATGTCTATACAAGCACGTCCAGATGCCAGAGATGAGGGAAAAAAGGAGCGAACATATGTTGGGCTGCATTGAGATTCCACAGGACTGCCGGAAGGGAATAAATAGACGACGATCAATATGCTACAGTATCGAATAACAAGCAGTTCATCAAAAAACAGTCTGTATGGCAACTGATATACAATGAAACAGGAGGGTCTTTTTTTGTAAGGTATAACACGTAACATATGTGCCTCGGACATAAGTTTCAACATGCCTCCTTGTACGGAGAAAATAAACAGAACACCTACACTACACTATGATATTCACTTCAGATGGGAAGCCTAAGGGAAGTTGTTGAACTTGAATTTTGCATTTAAATGTCAGTTGGTGGCATTTTACAAAAATACAGTTTTCATATTCGTCTATATGCATTACAAGTAAATTTGGGGTAATTTCCTGGTTTGCCAATCCTTAGGAAAAATATAAACGAAGAAAGCGGGCCATTTAGTGACTCTAGTTTCCTCCGGGTTCTGTTAGTTGGATTGACACCTCTAAAATTTCCTTAGAAACAGGGTAGGCGCTTTACAGATGTAACTGATTATTTAACATTATTTGGAAATGAAATATTTTTTTAAATGGATACAAATACAGGTAGGAATATACATCATTTTTTTTTGTTTCTTTAGAAAGCTAACCTGGGTGTGAGCTAGCGCTTAAATATGAGGCTTTTATTGCAGCATTATAGCATCCTTAGTAACTGCCTGGTCAGGATGGTTTAAATGAGTCTACATATAATTTTTGGGAAATAGAAATAGGAAAGAATTTAAATTCGTTTAAGAAGTGGTGTAACTGACCAACTGTATGGATCAATTTTCAGGGAATACGGATCAGGTGTCAGGGGCATAGTATATATACACTCAGACGTTTTATACTAAAAAAAAAAAAAGAGTTTGTAGTAAAAGTAAAAGTTTAAAGCTAAAAATAATCTGATCAGCTTTATGGTAATCAGTGAAATTATTATTGCAGGTTGAAGCCCACGTACTGTACGTGTCTGTCTGTCTTTCTGTACAGAACTCTCTACAAAGAAATAACAAGAAAAATACACTTATACCACTTCAGCGCTGTTATTTCAGAGGTAAAAATATGAACTAATCCCAGTAAAAAGATTTAGTTTCACTTTTCTAATTAATATCTATTGATGCAGGTGTTTATTTACATTGAGCAAGTAGCGCATTAGTAGCTTATTTTAAAGTAGATTATTAAAATCTGGTACATAACTGTTCATAATATCGCTTTTACTCAACATTTTGATTTCATTTATGGCACAGGTTAAACTTCAGGCAGATGCCTAACTACTGCAGATGCCTAACTACTGCCTAACTACTACTAAGTTTCATAAAATTCTGTCCAGCCAGAACAGACAGAGACAGACAGACTAAACATTTTCTGAGACTGGTTTCAAGTCCTCCAATGTATGAAATGATAAAGCCTTTTATTATGCAATAGGTGCTGGTGGTGTAGGCCAGTGTTTTACATTTGAAGCCAGAAAATGCTGTTCGCTTTTTTTTGCGACTGGGCAATGATGGCTAAACAACTCCACTTTAGTCTTATCTGTCCATAGGACTTCCAGAAGCTTAGTCGTTTGTTCAGATGTAGTTTTGTGAACTTCAGTCGTGCCTCCATGTTTTTTTTCCCAGACGGAATATATTTCTCCAACACTTCCAAACAGACCATACTTCAGCCTTCAGTGTAATTCTGCTGTCGTGGACTTTAACATTTTACATGCTTGATGAAGTCTGTAGGGTCGGAGATGTACAGTAGCTTTTGGGTTTTTGGGATTTCTCCGAACATTGCACGGTCTGACCTAGGGGTGAATGTGTTGGGACATCCACTCCTGGAAAGATTGACAACTTTCCACTTGTGTATCATTTTTCTCACTGAAGAGTGTTGAACTTAAAATTGTTTGGAAATGGTTTTATAACCCTTTCCAGATTGATGTGCAGCAACAATTGCTTCTCTAAGACCACCGTGTACGTCATTGTGTTAACACAAACCTGAATGCTTCAGACTAGAAAATTGCCAAGACTTCTGCTTTTCTAGCAGAAAATTACACCTGCTGATGATCAATTAATCAGGGGCTGATGCTTAGCAGAACCTGGCTGCATCTTACCCTCTGAGGAAGCAGTCGGGGGATACTTAGTATTGCCTGCATGTTTCTTATTCGCTTAATTTTTGTTAAATATATAATGACACGGTGAGTTATATATTGTTGCTCATCTGAGGTTGTATTTGTCTAATATTAAGACGTGCTACGATCAGATGATGTAAAAAAAAATCATTTTTTATAATTTCACTTCACTGTAAAGGACATTTTTACAAATAAATGAATCTCTATATAAAGAGTAATATAAGAGTTTCAAAAATATAAATATTGTTTAGGTTCCCCTTATAAGATCTGACCAGGTTGCGGGGGTGTGTCTCCATGGATCAGGCTTGTTTAACCGGTGCATCTCATGGGTTATGTGATTTGGAGGCTGGATCAACAACCTAAATCTAAAGTGGCTGGTATTGATTTTATTTTCAGTAATTTGGTGCTTCAGGGGCTTTTCTGTGGCATTGAACCAGACGAGCTCGCCTTTGATCCCCACAGGCATAGCTTAATTTTTTTATTTTTTTTTAATTTGGTTAATTTAACACCCACTTTCGGCTAAATACGGATCCTTGCAGCATTAAACAGATACTTATAGCATCATTGCATGGTGCCCTGTGATCCAGGGTGCATTCACGCTTCACACCCAGTGTTCCTCGCGTAGGCTCCGTATCCACTACAAGCCTGACCAGGATAACCCTGAACCAGACTACTGAAGATCAATTTTGTTTTTTTACTAGAAATATTCCTTTAATAACTTGGATGGCCAACCTTTGCCCTTATAACTACCTCTATCATCTCTGATGCACTCCGAACAGCTTCATAGTTGTAATATCCGGGCCCCTTTAGCACCCCCTTCACACACACACACACACACACACACACACACACACATTATTACTGACATCTCTACCAGATATAATACAGTGGCCTCTTTAAATGAGGTTTGACTCAAAAACCTGACCTCGATGGTGCACTAAAGATGTAGAGATTAGGCTGAAAAAGAGACTGGAATATTGAAAGTATTAGTGTAGCATATGTTCACTGCTTGAGGGGAAAGTAAGTTATGTGTCTAAGCTCAGCTTTTGAAGATCTTTAGGCAGAAAGCGTTTATTATACCAGATCTCTGCACTTTGCTTGGCAGGCAGAAAGCCAAGACAAGGCAATTTTTAGTCTCAGACTCTGAGTTTACACAGGTTGCTCCACATATACAGTACTAAAGATATTGTGCTATTGGATATTGCAGATGTACATGAAAGTACAACGGAAGCCACAGCATACAAATTGAATTCGTTCTGGAGGCGAGTTCTTAAGCAGGACATTCATATTGCGATACAAATTCTTCCATTAAAAACAATGTGAATATAGATAATCCGTACCAGTCACCTAAAATTATCACCAATATTACAAAGCATTGGTATAATGGGTGGACTCTATCAAAACAGCTTTCTCTGACTGAGAAATCTTGCTTTGCTTGGCTTTCCACTGACGCAAAAAGATCGACGCAACGGCTCCTGGAAGTACACGCAACTTAGCCGGTGTTTGTTTCAGTTCAGTTCGTTCCTTCGCTTGTTCAGTGTGCCCAAAATTTTCTCCCTAATTTAGTCGTGTCCAATTAGAGGGCTCCCACATTAAGGCTACTACTACCACTCAGTCGGGAGGGACGAGGACTATCACATGTTTTTTTTAACTATTGTTGGCGGCGTAACACTCTCGGAGGACAGCGCTATCCGCTCCTTCCACTTGCGTGAGCTCACAGACGCCCCTGATTGGCTGTAGAGCCGTGATTAATGTAGGACACTAAGTACCTCTCATCCCTCCCCTCTGAGAGAGCTCGGCCAATCAGCTCTCTCTAGAGAGGTTACACCATCACCCGGGAATCAAACTCGCGATCTTCGGATGATAGTGCGAGCACTTTACACTCGGAGGCCCCAAGATTTCAATTCTTAAGGTGAAAATTTGCAACATCAGTTTGAATATCACCAGATGCCATCTTGGTTCTGATATGAAATAAATTCTCATTTCGAAAGTGTATATACTGTATGTATCCATGCTAGACATTCAGTACAGCAAGCGTGCCTGTTTTTCCTCCATTTGTGTGCAAAAGCTTGACTGACAGCCGGTCCAGAAGCTTCCATGAACCCACACGTTTTTCAGATCCCGAAAGCGCCTCATCGCTCCAGTACGGTTTGTGTTTATTCAACCTTTTGTAGTGGAGGAACAAGAAATGGATGAGATGTCAAATGGATTGAAATGGGACGGTGCATTTGAAAAGAGGCCGTATAAAGAACCTCGAGTGGCGCTGGATCAACAATAAGGGGATGAGTCGCTTTTTACTGACACTCTTCTCTTGGCCTTAGGGGTAATTTGCTGATGAAATGGTTTTATGCGTCACATAATGTGCATTTTTTTAAAGGCTTGGAGGGGAGGGGTTGGATGCTGTTTGCCATGGGCACACTGACAAAATGAGATTTATGAGAATATCTCTTGGCTCTTGGCTTTCTTTTTTTGTCATAAGTGGCTCGCCTTTAGAGGAGAAATGGGAGTTCTTGCTAAATACCACGGAGGCCACTACATCAACAATACGAAATTGTGTTTTCTCAAGTGCCTGGAGGGGGTGCTCACAAGGATAGTGCGGTAGTTCTGAGATGTGCAACATGAATGGGAGGAGTAATTAGGCGGACACACAGTACAAAGAAAGAGTGCAGAGGCCTGAGCATCTTTTAGGGTAATAGCCCGAACAATATTGCTCACAGCCTACTGAGTGAGAGTGAGAGAGAGAGAGAGAGAGAGAGAGAGAGAAGGAGGCATTGTGTATGAGAAACACAAAGGCCTGTGTGCGTGTGTGTGTGTGTGTGTGTGTGTGTTCCTGGGGCACTCAAAAGAATAAATGCCCCTAAATAATAATTTTGACAACCCTAGGGGGCTCTTGATGTTATAGCAGACTCCCATTTATGCAGGTTTAATCTGCCCCCCTCCCCCTTGCCCCTTTTCTCTAAATGCACTGATCTAATTATTGCATGTTAAATGGGCATCTGGTAAATGGCGCATATAATGATGCGTTCCCGGTGATCTGCATTAAGTGCCTTGCTTGTCCTGCTGCAGGCTCCGTCACACAAATCGGCCCCCTGTCTCCGTCTCCCAGCGTCCTCCTCTTCATCTCCATCACAGCTTGTAGCCTGGCGAGTAACCCCACTTAGAAGGCGGCCCTGGGTCCACGGTGCAATTAATGGAGCCACCGCTTTGATTGATTTAGTCCATAATGTGGCATGCTCCGGGAATTCAGTTGACCGATGCTGGTGAACAAAAAAAAAGAAAAAAGAAAAAAAAGGAGAAGTGGAAGTGTCCTTGCTTGTGGCTGGGTTTATATGACAAAGGAGATTTATGAATCCGGCAAATTTTATGATTATTTTCTGATGCTAATTAATGAGCAAGGTGAAATATGAAAGCAGCTGCACAATGGAAAAAGAGGCCGGTGCATGGATCCCGCTCTCGTCCTCGACGACCTTCAGATTGCTGATTGACTTTGAGTCAGACCCCACTGCCCCGGGCTCGGGGAATGACATCGGGGTCTCAGCGGGATGAAGTGTTTTGACATTGGCAAAGTGGTGCAATCAAAGCCCCCAGTTTGTGCCATCCTGGAATGGAGAAAATAATGGAATAACACGTTCTCTGTGGTTGCTATAATACGAGTGAGAAAAATATAGCTTTTCTAAGCGTTCCAAACTCGCTTCGTGTGTGGTCATTGCCGTATTGGCGTTTGAAGTGTGAAAAGGTAATTGGCTGCAGGGATACTTTTTAAAAGCATATTTTATAAGGTATTCTTATTTATTATAAATATTTATTGACCAACTATAAAAAAAAAAATTTAAAAACCTTTCCGAATGGAATGACCTTCCTTGGTCTTTACTCCCAGGAAAACGTGTCTCCGAGCACCGCGATGTAACCACTCTTGCATTATTTTTATTAAGACATTCTCTCCGTGGTCTATTTTTATACCGACGCAGATGGAGCTAATAAAACCTAATCCTTTATAATTCTTTTTTTTTTTTTCTGCTTCTTGTATCCGCTTCACAAAGTTCACCCTCGCTTCTGTTCTCGCTCCCTGACAATAAAGACCATAAAAAACGAAAGCTAAACTCTATTTTCATAACTGTAATGAGCCTTTTTTCAAGCCGGAGCCGAACCAGTCGGTTCGAATCCCCGGGTGGTCTGCGGCGCCACTCCCAGGTGAGGCATCAGAAGTCTGCGTCGGCTCTGGAACATCATGTCTTGTGCGCTGGAAACACCGCAATGACCTTTCCTCACATTATATGCTATCATATTATTAACTTTACGAGCCTGGATTTATGGAACGCAGCTCCTCCTGATATTCGCTCGAAATGTCGAGAGAAGGCCTCATTAGAAGACCTTTAGGTGGTTTTTTCCCCTCTCTCTCTCTCTCTCTCTCTCTTTTTTTGTTTTATTCTCTTCTTGGTTTAATTAGAGGGCAGGGGACAATGCGTGTCGTACGTATTTGTCATGTCTCCATGGGGTGCCTTTGGTTTTCCATCATAGCTTGTCATTATGTTCCTGTTCTTTATCCGAACCCACCGGTTACGGGAACATTTTACGGAACTGCGTGTTGTCCTCGATCGCTCACAGAATGTACCAGTCACCTGAGAAATCTTTCATCACAATGCTGAGTTTGTCTGACATAACAGATGGATTTTGAGTGAGAGGAAGAGAGCGTGCAGCAGTATGAATTATCGTCTCTCCCTTTTCTTTTCTCTTTCTCTGCTTAATAAGACACAAATAATAAAGGGGATTGTGACAACAGGAGCGGTCAACGAAAACGGACAAGCCAGGATAAAGAAAAGATCGTCTCTTGTGTGTTTTTTTTTTCTTTGCGGGTGCATTTCGTGACGCGTCTCCTCCCTCGTGCCGGGGATCACTGCGTGCTCCATACTGGAGTCAGACTCCCCCATGCGCTTTAATAATCCGAGTTCATTGTTAGCAATTCATTATTAGCAATAATTGTTGACCTTTCTGCTTCGAGCGAGCTTGTGGTCGGTGCGCTAGTGAGCTCTATCAGCAGCTGTGCCACTTCGCTCTGTGCTTCTCGGAAACGCACTAATGAGACGTGATGTTTTGCAGAAACAGAAGGGTAACTGCACAGATCAGAGGTCAGGATGAAGAGATAATTAGGTGAGGTGAACCGACACCACACGAGGCGGCAGTGTGCAGCGAATCAGCTCGGGTGCCTCTTTGGAATACTAGAGATCCAGGGATTGGAAGTGTTTGCCTGGTGAAGGAGCCACTCCAGGGGTGTTTGAAGGACAGGACAGCCAGGCAACCCATCCATCTTTGCGAACTCTGGTATTTAATGTTGCTTCCCCTTATGCGGTTGACTGGTGCAATCAGTTTTTTTTCCATGATAGGAAATGTCTTCACACAGTGAATAATTATCTCCAGACACCGTCCTGATACGATAATAGGTGACATGCGGTTGAAACGTATATGCTTATTGTCCTGGTAATGGACGTATCAGTCACACGGCTGCTGGGTATCATTAATTGTGACAGGTATGCAGATAATGGGAGGGGAAAAAAAGACACAGAGAAAGATTAATGCCCCATTTTCTATTAAGAGTCAGGTATTTACTGAGGAATGTGTTTATAGGTCTATTGGTGCATGTTGTAAACACCTCTTTATTAAGGAGTGGACGATCTGAGTATGTATGGAAGGCATGACTAACGTGTTGTTCTGTTTTATTGTCACATGTACCTTACATCCCCGTGAAATTGTATTTTATTGTTTGTTTTTCCTCGCATATCCCAGTTAGGATATAAGGTCAGAGGGCAGGGTCAGCACAGGGTCAGCCAGAATACAGCGTCCCCTTATCAGATAGCGTTGAGGGCATTGGTCACAGGCTCAACCTTACAATTGGTACCTTCCAATCAGCAACACTTAGCAGAGCCTCAACTTTATGAGCCACCATTGATTCAGACACTTATGGAGTTGAATTCTCAAATAACGGATTATTATGAATTATTCATAATAATAAATTATTCTTTGTATAGTAACAAAAGACATGTATGGAAGGCTACATGAATTGATTTTGGATGTGATACAGTGATGTTTCCTGTAACATGATGTTTCTTTATCACTTATGGAATGAGTCTCCAGTGTCAGGTACAGTATACATACTGTACAGTATACATACAATACTGTATGTGTAAAAATTAAGTACGGATATCTGTCTTAGGATCTTAGCAACAAGGATATTCTGTTCATATGACAAGCTGTGTGTTCATGTTTTTCTTCCCCTAATAGTTTCAGTATTCTTATTGATGGTTGTAATAATAATAATAATAATAATAATAATAGCCCCTCCAGGGTCCGGGTTCGATTCCCGGCCAGGCTCGATTCCCGTCTCTGTGTGCATGGAGTTTGCATGTTCTCCCCG
>JAQQZS010000009.1:5917337-5931911 GCA_030068045.1 Platyallabes tihoni | reverse complement strand
AACTCACCCACCCATTCACACACTACGGGCAATTTGGGAACGCCAATTAGCCTAACCTGCATATCTTTGGACTGTGGAAAATAAAGGGAGTTTTTTTTACTCCCATAACTGTGTTCTGTTATTCTGTGCAATCAAAAGTCCTGGTTCGACTTGAACACCCTTCTACATAAACTCAAGAACGAAAGTAGTAGTGGATATTTATGAACCGCATTTATTTTGTAAGTGCTCCTGTGAACGATTTATTTTTGAATAAATCCAGCTTAATGGAAAAGAACGATCATTGGTTGCATTGTTTTTTTTTTTTTATCGCGTCAATCAAGTCAATAAGTAAAATATTAAAATAATTACTCATATGTGTTTTATATATATGTATGCACAAATATTGATTCCAGGTGTAATTTTTATTGATTCTGTCCCCTCCCCATCGAAGCAGAAAATTACCTTCTTGTATAATTTATATTCTTTGTCGTCCTATGTCATTTCCTTTCAAATGCACCCCCGAGTGGTCAGGATTCTAAGTGGACCACTTTAAAAGTTTAATGACTCTGTCCGGTTGGGTCTGAAGGTTGTTGTCTTTCAAAACCGACACTCTGTAATTATTTCTCCGATATTTGACAGAGATCCCACCAGCGGATGTCTACCAGGGTGCGGCATGACAAATCAGCTCGAGCATCCCATCTCGACGAAGCTGCGCTCGGAATAGCTAAGCAGAATTTTATGCCGTCCACCCTCTCTGTCACAACAGTTTATTCATTACAGACTGCACTAATAGGAGCTGCTAAAAGCAATGTGTCCAGGATGGCAGTCTGTTGTTTGGAGTACAGGTTTTACTGTGGTCAGACTAATTTGCTGTAATTGGAGAGTTGGCCCAAGTCCTTATCGGAGTGTGTGCTGTCTCCCATCTCCACCGCAAACGCCTGTTTCTGGACTCGCATAATTACTGCATTCACTCAGCCGCCTTGGAGATGCATGCAACGAATTTCTCAGTTTGATTAGACGCGCCAGGCCCGAGGGTGGCTCCTTTGAGGTTTTAATGAACACAATCTTCCAGCCCTTGTAGATGATAATCTAAAAACTGAATGATGAGTTTAAGTGATCATAAAAAAAAGCTCTGATTATTTGGAGGTCTAGGATTAAATTCTATAACGCAACATCTGTGCACCCATTAACATTAGCTCGTTAATCTGGCTACAGTAGGTACCCGTCCTGGTAGATCTGTAAATTGTAATCTAAACATGTCTAGGACTAAATTAAGCCAATATATATAAACAGGACTGGTAATTAAGGCCTGTAAACATGAATGAAATCATCAATGTTAATCAGCTTTGTCTCTGAGCAGGTCTGGTGGGGCCTTGCTAATCATCTTTGGGTCCCTGATAAGCTCTTATCAAAGCTTGGAGTTTGCAAACCTGATTAAGATGCTCCTAGACCCTGCTGATCTTTCCTAATCTCTTCCTAACTGGTTAAGTCCTGATCTCATACTGGCAAGAAAGGATTTCTGTGATTGAGAATGAACTTTTGCCTTTGCTATTGCTGAGAGTCGTGAGAAGGGAAATCAACAAGGTGGTTTCCTTTAGGAACACTACCACACCTGTATAAACACTAGAGTATTCAGGATAATCAGGATCCACAATGTCAAGTCCAGGAATTCCATTAATATTTACACATGTCGACACCTTGGTTACCAAAACGGTTATACCACTCACTCACTCACTTATCATGTATACCGCTTTATCCTGTAAATCCTGTATTGTGGGGGGCCTGGAGCCTATCCTCGGAGACATACAGTAGTGCATGAGGCAGGGTACACCCTGGCCGGGGTGCCAGGCCATTGCATGGCGCACACACACAAACACATTCACTCACTACAGGCAACTTGGGAACACTAGTTAGCCTAATCTGCATGTTTTTTGACTGGAAACCGAAGTACCTGTAGGAAACCCACTAAGCAGAGAACAGGCAAACTCCATGCGCACAGACCCGAGGTAGGAATCGAACCCTCGACCCTGGAGGTCTACAGCCAACTAGACCAACATCTTGACATTAAGCCTTGACATTAAGCCTGAAATAAACTTAAGGATAGAAAATACTGACTGAAGGAGAAAAATTATTTTTGTTGACTTTTTTTTTTTTTTTTAAAAAGCTAAAAATAAAAAATCAAATGCTGTATGAATGAAAATTTGGCCAAACTGACCATTTTGATTCATACGCATTCACATTCCATACAAACTTAAATAATTCTTTTGATTGTGTAAAGCTGCTTTGAGGTAATGACAATTGCTACAGTAAAAGCGCTATACAAATAAAATTGAATTGAATTGAATTGAATTTGGTTTGTTATAAGAGTCTAGTGTTCTGAAAATCCTTATTATAACATCCTTCTTAACTTTTTTTTTTTGGTAATAAGTTTTTTTGATTTTCCCCCCAATTTTCTCCCTAATTTAGTCGTGTCCAATTCCTCCCCTAGGGGGCTCCACATTAAGGCTACTACTACCACTCAGTCAGGAGAGCCGAAGACTATCACGTGTTTCCTCCGAACCACATGACGCCAGCCAACCACATCTTTTCAAACTGCTCACTTGCACCATTGGGGGCGGCGTAACACACACGGAGGACAGCGCTATCCGCTCCTTCTGCTTGGGTGAGCTCACAGACGGCCCTGATTGGCTGTAGAGCCGTGATTAATGTGGGAGCACTAAGTACCTCTCATCCCACCCCTCTCTCTACAGCATCACCTGGGAATCAAACTCGCGATCTCCGGATGATAGGGCGAGCACTGTACCACTGCGCCACTCGGAGGCCCACATCCTTCTTAACTTGACACTTTTTAAAAATAGCACTTGATTCATCACATTTATACCATTTTTTTACTCTGTATCCCTTTTATTGGCCAAGGTCTCTTTAAATAACACTTATACTGTACATACTTGTATGTTTTAATCTTTAAAGTCTGAATACCAGGCTAAACAACTTTTCCTGTTGAAGTCCAATCAGTGTCTGAACACTGAGTACAGCTCATTTAGCATGACTAGCAAATATGTTGCATTTGCTAGCTGTATTAGATCACGCAGCACTGTCAATGTGACCAAAGTGTATTGATGGCTTTAAACTTCCGCCGGGATGCCATCTGTAGCTCGGATATTCTCTTGACACGTAACTTAGCGTAAGCAGGCCTGTCTCCAGCAGCCCATGATCCTCCTAAAGACGAAAGGCTGCGTTACTTCTCGGTGGCCGCGCTCAGGGGATGGACCGAGCTGGCACGAGTAAAATTAGCCTGATCCGTCCTAAAGCCTTATCGGGTTTGCTCACAAAGCCAGTTTGCAGATTTACACAGCAGTCCGCCGGTTGGAGAAGGCTTGGCTTACTTTGCTGGCAGATTCCTGCCAAGAGATCCAAAGCACAGAGCAAAGCCGAAGAAGAGAGATGAAAAACGCCTATGGAATGAGTTTCGAGTCTGTCGCATGAATCAATATTTGCAAACTTATTCATGCTATAATGTACCTATTATGTACAAATTTATTATACATGACACAAGGCATGCGTTTGACTCACTAATTCATACAGGCAGACTGCAAAATAACTACCCCGTTCTGCATATCCCATAAGCCGTAGATTTGATTGGTGGCTCCACTTAATACCTCCTTAGAGAGCATTCGTCGGCTGACAGCAGAACACACACCTTCTGGAGTGATCTAACATCGCCTCGGAGCCAAATTAATGTGACAGTGACAGCTACCTGCACAATTCATTATTCAACCAGAAGAAATTAAGGTCATAAAACAAAAATGAAATAATGCGCCATAACTCATAGCCATAGTAAAACCAAAAAAAAAAAAAAAAAAAGGTTGAGAGAGGACGTTCAAGAACGAGTCACTTTGCTCTGAAGTTTGAGTGACTCACTGTGAAATAAATCCCCAAATCTTCTTTCGGGTTCTGTTAATTTGGATGTACACAGGAAGGCGACTCCTTGATAAAAGCCTTTCACTGTCGAGTATTACTTCACGTGCAATTTAAAACAAAATGTGGAACGGCTCAGCGGGGCTGACCTTTTGCTGAGATGTGAGATTGTGAATACCTGCACCCTCGAGATGTCTTATCAAAAAATTCTGCACGCTCGTCTGTGGTGCTGTAATCAAAATTCAGCTTAAAGGAAATCGTTCCCCACGCATTCATAATCAGGCTGACCAGGCTCGTTCTCGGGCTCGGAACAGAATACCTACATCACCTTCGCTCCTCCTGCGAGTTGCATATAATCAGTCTCTTACAGCAAAGCGAATAAACAGTGAAGTCGGTACAACTCTCTGTTTTCTCACTGTTGACGAGAGAAAACAGGCCGGAGGGGGGCAAAAAAAACATGTCTTTTTAATGGAACGTGTTTATATTGCCAGGCTTCTTCGTCTCGTCCTGCATGAGTGGGTTGTTGGGTTGTATTAGATTACTGCAGTGCCGGGTGAAGAGAGAAAAGCGAGTCGGGTGACAGAGCTAAGAGTTTTTCCCTCTTGCCCTGGATATTAGCCTCAATAATGGCACGGATTGTTTTTCCGACTTTCGCTGTATTCCCATCTGCCTCAGCGCTTCAGAGATGCTGCCTAATTGATAAGCACAATATGCATGTTAACAGTTTTGATCATGAAGGCTCGGGCTCATTTACATAAAAAGTGGAAGGGAGCAAAAAAAAAATAAAAAATAAACATGTCAGGGCTTATGTACAGTACATGGGATTACATAATATAGTTAAACCGATAGCATGACTGAAACTGAACCCGAATGCATTTTATGTAATGCTCACATAATGCGCTCTAAATAGATATACAAGCACACTACTTTCTTTTTTCACTTGTTTTTTCGCGTAGAAAGGCTCACAGGTCATCTGCTTGGAACTAGAGGTGCTCGTCAGGACTACGGTCTGATGCAGGGGTAACTGAGAAGCTAAATATAAAGCTTGCTGGAGCAAAAAAAAAAAAGGCCATGTTCATGTTCCGTGGTTTAAATAAGGCTAGAAGTTTGTTTTTCAATTTATTTATATAGCGCTTTTAACAATGGTCATTGTCTCAAAGCAGCTTCACAAGCAGTTTTTCATATTTTTCGAAGCATAGGATTTGGAAGGTATTTGAAGATCTAACCAAATGTGGATATCGCCATCCCGAATGGACAGACAGACTTCCTAGACCATAAAGGCAAAGAAATGAACAAGAATATGAAGTACACACAGACTAGAGTAATATACAAAGACACTGATATATACATACTTGCTTCAAGATCTACTTTATTTTGATGCGCGCACCCCCTCCGGATATATAGAGTTGATCCAAGGTTTCGGTTCGTCTTAGCTGATGTTTCCTGAAGAGGGCAAGATTTTGAATTACGCCCCTCGCTTCGGAGTAGTAATGAGAATACGGACTACATCATGAATTACACGGATATCAGAAAGGATCTGTTACCAAGCAGAGGCGGCGCCATTAAAACGATTAAAACAAGTGATTTATTTGCACATGAACAGTTCTTTCTGCCTGAGTGGACTTTCATCAGTTAAGTCACCTCCTTTGCCAGGAAAGAAAGGCTGAAAAAAAGCTTAAAAGGCTTTTACACTGTCCATTACAATATGGAATAGCAAGTGCACCCATGAGCATCCAATGCATTCGGCGATGCCACGTTCATTTAGTTTGACATTCAGAAAGCAATCCATCACCCGAGCACGGCCATTACTGCGAGCCATACGAAAGCATGCTGATATGTCGCATAGAGAGCTGTGATTCTTATAAATGTTTGTCACTACGACGAGAGAGCATCTGCCGTTTGCCCACGCTGTTTCCAAGGATACCATGGTGGAGAAAGAGAGCTCAGTAAGAAAGCTCCATCTGCTGTTCCTCTGTTCAGCCCACTTGCCCACGACCCATTTCCCCCCCAAAATTCATCTGCCAGCTTGCAGTTCATTAGTGAATCTTGCAAGCATCAGTTAAAACTTTTTCTCTCCGCCACCACGTTGCGCCACGCCATAAATCACTGTCTCCTCCAGCGGCCGGGTGGAGGAAGCACCACGAGCCTGCTGCCAGTACGCGCTGGAAACTACATTGCTTCGTCCACATGATGTCATTTCTATCTTGTCAGAGGCCATGAAAACATAATGTGTGAAGAAATTGAATTTTCACTCTGAATGTTCACTCAGACCTCCTTAAAAGTCCAACTTTGGATCTTGTACTGTAGTTATATCATTCTCATATTACTTCCCTAAATGGGTTCTCTTTGGAACCGTGTCTGGTAGAGATATACATAGAACTTTGATTGGAAGAAAAAAAAAAAAAAGAAAAACAAGGAAATCTTTAGCATTTAACCTTTTCATTCCCTTTGGCCTTAAATCACAAAGCAGTGATGTTTTTAAACGTTCCACTAAATATGACTAAGACCTTTATAACCTGATGTCCAATAATAACTGACTTCAGACTAACAGCTGTCAAACTGATTAAGATTAACTACAATCTATATTCTAGTCCATGTAGGAGCTCAGCTGCATAAATACAAGATGACCGTCGTATGCTCATTCTTATTCTGCACACTGCCAGCGCATTTTCTTCCTAATTCATTCCTTCCCCCGGGATCTCATTGCCGAGTCTATAAATTCACATTTTTTGGTGTCAGGTTTGGATTCATTGTGGTGGGAGTTGGAGTGCAGGTTCAGCAGATCTAACGGGTTTGAGATAGAGGATGCGCCGTGGTGTGGCTTGGTAGTGATATATTACATTCTCGGAACCAACTGATAATTATACTCAAGAGTTTCTGCACACCCTCAGGCCAAAGCAATACGGTAGAAGGTTAACAGTTGATGGACTTATAATTATTTTAGCCTGAAGCAGCCAAAACTAGGGAATGAAACATAAAATATGTACAGGACTTTCATTTTTAAACTTTCTCAAAATAATTTTGCTACTTATGAAGGCTGTCAATATACACTGCCTGGCCAAAAAAGCAGTGTGTTGCGCACACTAATATTGCGTTGGATCACTTGTCGATTTGACTGCAGAGTGCATCCACCGTGGCATTGATTCAACAACCTTATTCAATGCCACAACATTTATTGCTTGTAGAGTTGCATTAATTTTTATATGTTACCTCGTATTGAAGGTTAAGGTCAAGGCTCTGGTTTAGTCAATTTATGTGTGAAAATGATTCCTCATGCTCCCAGAACTAATCTTTCACAACTTGAGCCTGGTGAACCTTGGAATTGTCGTCCTCGAATATGTCCCTTGCCATCAGGGAAGAAAAACTCCATAGATGTGATAACCTAGTCGTTCAGTACATTCAGGTCTTCAGATGACTTCATTTTATTGCGACATGATGTTGCTGAACCTAGACCTGAACAACCCCAGATCATAACACTGCCTCCAGAGGCTTGTACAATGGCCACAATGCATGATGGGTGCATCGCTTCATGTGCTTCCCTTCTTACCCTGATGGACCCATCACTCTGTAATAGAATCAATCTGAATTAAACAGACCACATGACCATTTCCCATCACTCCAATGTCCAATCTTTATGCTCGCTAGCAAACTGCTAGGAGCCGTTTTCCTGACAAACAAGTGGTTTTCTTATGGCCACACAGCTATTTAGTCTCAATTGCTGTGAATTCCACCAATCCTATTGTACAGAAATGACTGGCAAGTCATTATGAAAGTGCAGATTGGTTAGCGCACCAAGTGATTGATGGTTACCTGGCCAACGGGTCCCGCCCACTTGGTCTTTTGGTGTCCATATTCTTCTGGGCCCATTTTAAAGTGTCTCAAACTGGCACACTTGTGAAGGTAAGATTAGAAGTGATCTATCCAACTAGCAAACTTATTGAAGCAAGGAGTTACTCTTACAGTATGTGTTTGGATTGTGTTTCATTCCAGTAGCAACACAATTTTTTTAAAACAAGCTTATAATGTTTTGGCATGTCCTTTAACTTTATTGTATTGTGTACTGTATGCCTTTAGTATCTACAATACATTCATGTCATGCCATCATGTCTAGGACCTCTTTTTCATTAACTTTAGTAATTTAATAATGATTAAGTTATCATTGTTTCATCTGCCTCTGTGAAAAAACTAAGCACATTTCTCTGGAATGATTTATTTTTCTTTTTATGTCTAGACATATTGCCATCCACTACAGCACCGGTTATTATAAGATGAAACCTTTACTCTTTGAACGAAGTTAATCAACGATTTATTTTTAGCATCTGCAAAGCCACAGTTCCCTTGAACTTAAAACTACAAGCACAGCAGAGCTACTGTTGCACTGGGAACTTGCACAGTTGCAAGGTGTCTCTTCTTTATACATAAAACTTACCAACACTGAAAGTTATTCTAGCTGTAATATCCTTTGTCTAAAAACATATGCAATGTTCATGCCTCTCTGTCCAGCCAAGTCTAAACCATCCAATCAAATAATTTATGGGGTCGGTGGGGGTTTGAAGACTGGACAGGGGGTCAATCCATCACAGGGCACACACACATATGTACACACACGTTACAGGCAATTTGGAAGTGACAGTTAGTCTAATCTGCATGTCTTTGGACTGTAGGAGGAAACCAACGTACCAGTGGAAACTCTGAAACAAGCATGGAGAGAACAAACTCACATGCAAACTCCATGCACACAGACCCCAAGGCGGAAATCGAACCTGGGCCCTGGAAGTGCAAGGCCTCATTGCTAACCACTAAGTCACTGCGCCGCCTATAATTAATATAATTAGTTTTTTTAAAAATAATAAATTAGACTAAAACATTTATCTTTTAATGTCTATAGGGTTTAATAAACTTTTAAGGCATCTGAGCACGGCCAATGAAATGTAAATTTATTCATTCATTATTAATTTATACTTTTGTTCAGGCAAAAACATTTTAGACTTCTCCAAAAAAAAACATAGATGTTATCAACTTCATTGACTTTGTTGTTACAAGTTGTGTGTAAAATACTGTTTATCAGTAGCTCAGTCAGATATCCAGGAAAAATCAGTTGCTTTATAAAGTACTTTTGCACTTACAGTACAGTACATATTAAGGTAGTGATATATCTCAAGCTTATTGTTGCATATTTTAGTGTTTGCCCTACCACACCTTCAATTAAAAGACCTGTAAAAGGTGTGCAGGGCCGAGGTTATTAAGGAACAGAGTTGGGAACCAGTGTTTTAGAGTATGTACATTGTAGTTTGAGTAATTGAATAATACAATTTAAGTGGTACTTCTATTTGTAGTGGAGTATTGTTTTAGGCGAGTACTTTTACTTTTGCAATTTTGAGTTTGTGTTCTTCTGGCACCTCTGGGTATACATTTTCCAACTTGGTTGTTTAAAGAATGAGAAGCTCCTCAATGCATCGTTTCGGGTTAAAAGAAATGTTGCCAGCTGAAACATTAATTACTGCAGTAATGAGCCAATTAAAGCCTCTTAAGTACTTTCTCATATAAATGGGGGAAAAAAGACTGATGAAGTATATTAGGATGTGTAACAGCAACTTTTTTTTACAGATGTTACACAACATTAATGAATTCATTAACTAATTAATTAATTCATATTTTATAGTGCCTATCCTGTACAGGGTCGGGCGGGTGAAGCCTATTCCAGGAGACTTTGGGCACAATACGGGGTATGCCCTGGACATGGTGCCAATCCCACTACAGGCAATTTGGGAAACCGAATAGCCTAATCTGCATGTGAGAGACTGGTGGGGAAACCCACCAATACCTGAGAACACCCAAATTTCAACCACACAGACCCAAGAAGGGAATCGAACCTTCGGTCCTAGAGGTGCCAGGCTACAGTGCACCACACTGCGCCACACAGTGTTAAATGCAACTATTAATTAATAAATTGTTTAAAATTATAATAGCATCATTTGAAATGTCAGATAACTCTAGTGAGCAGAACAGTATCCACAAATGTCTGGAAATGTCAAACTCTGAGGCAATAAAGAAATCTGATATATTTTACTTGGCAAAAACTTACCAAAAGTGGACTATTGAACATTATATTGTATTATAAAATCATATCATGTATTTATATATTAATCTAAATATATGTTTTATATAACAGAGGAACAGAAATACTGCACATTTCTTTATTGATTGCTTTTGCAGTTATAAATGAAGGATCATGACATCAGGACTGGTGGCGAATCCACCGTATTGATCCACTGCATCAGTAATTACCGACTCATTCGGCTTCTATTTTTTTTTTTCATTCTGGCTTTTCTCGCCGACAATAAGCAGTAATAATCTTGGGTTCACCCTTAGTGGGCCAATATTTTTCTGCCATTAATGTTTAGACATGAAATGTGCATACGCAACAAGGAGGACAATATAGAGATGATTGGACTTGAGTGTGAGTCAGTCCTTGTCTGATAATGATAGGGCTGCATACCAAAGCCAAGCTTTTGCATAATTTTCCCAGCATCCACATCATTAGAACATGGAGCAGGAGTCTGAAAGCTCAGTGCCTGGCTCTCGTTGCTCTCAAACGCTCGTGCCTGGGAGCACCGGATGTTTACTGTGCCTCTGCCAGCAGAATTGTGTGAGAGCTCCAAACCGGATCCCCCGGAGAGCTCACGGCTGGCACTGACTTGCCCGTCTGCACTTGTGCAAAATTAGCCCCTGAATAAAAAAAACATATATACATTTCAGGATGGATTGTGAATACACTCATTACATGCATTCAAGCACCATTTATCTTCACAGGCCTGGATATGATGTTCATTAGGCATTGCTTTATTTTGGGTGTTGGGTAATTATTACAGGTCACAATGTAGATATGTAGCTTGGTCGCGTTGCATGGTTTTCACACAGCGCAATCTGTTTCTGTATCCAGTCCAAAGCTCTCATCAGTGAGGTGGAGGCAGGTTGCCTTTTCAAGCTCCACTGACCATCCAAGAGCGCTGTTCCAGTTTTTTTTTTCCCACTATTACTTGATTGTTTCTATCTTTCTAGTTCATGTAGTCAATTTTTTTTAAAAATATTGCATATTTGATTCTAAAAGTCAGTGGTAGGGAGTGTTCCCTTCACTTTCTCACATTCAGAGGAGACACTCGAGCCTCTGTTGTGCCGCAGGTGCTGTAAAAAAATATATAATTAACAATCGCTGAAAGGAAGCACTTAAACTTACCTGTCAATTCAGCAAGTACAATTTCTTGCACTTATATTCATGCAACATAGTTTAATCTTTCCGGTCTCAGGATGTTACACAATGACACTATCTGTATCTGTTAAGCGTTCCACTTATCTTTAAAACAAAATTAGTTTTGTTACTCGATGCAATGGTTTTCCAAAATATGAAAAATCTATTAGCCATTAATTTAAGGCACCTTGACCAGGCAGGTACTAGGGACGGACGTAGGAAGAGTCTACATACATTGCAGCAACCTACATATCTACTTTTTGTGAAAAGAAAAAAGAAAAGAAAAGAATGGCTTCCAAAAATGTTTTCCATCACAATATCACTAGATTCCACCAGATGCCTCGAGAACATTATGGCAAACCAATGCAAAACAACAACAACAACAACACATAATAGTGCACCTTCTGCTCATATTTGTATTGTATCGGTTCATTCCAAATGATGTAGCTGTTTCTGGTTCCATCACAAATCTGGGCCTAAAGAGACTTAAATGAATTTTAAAAGACAAAATTGCTTACTGCACCTTTAATTAACCTCATTGGAAATATATATATATATATATATATATATATATATATATTTGTTTTTTGTTTTTACATTTATTTTTAACTTTGCTTTAACTATGAATGAGGTTTTAAGAAAAGAAAAATCTTTAATATGTTTTCCAAGTGTGTGAGTGTATATGAGTGTACACATATAAAAAATGTTTGATGCACAGTCTTTTGTGTCTATTTCCTACCATCAAAGGTTTTTCTTTTTTTTTCTTACTTTCTTTCTTTCTTTCTGTTTCTCTATCATTTTCTTATTACTTTTGTCCCATGCCAATCCTTCAGCTTGATGTTCTCTCCTTTGGATTGCTCTTTATTCCAAAGCTGGTCATTATCTCAACCATCTGCTGCACACTGAAACCCCAGATTCAGCTTGAGTTGTGCTTTCTGCTGATCTTTTGTTATCAGTGTGCGTCTGGAGCCCGTCCAGGAAGAGAGACCTCGGGATGCGTCACTCTTGGGGCTTTTCAAGTGGATGCTCACTCTGGTTTCTGTATATTTCTTTTTCTGCTGAAAAAATCCACCAATGCCCTTGTTTTTTGTTATTTTTTTTGGTTTCTTAACAATGAAATTAATGGAGTAGATAATGCAATCCAGATTGATGGTACCTTAAACAATTTGTTTTATGCAATGCATAATTAATGTCAGCAGCGCACTGAAAAGATTTAGTTATGCCTAGCAAAATGTTATCACACTAATGGTATTATTCAATTCAGCCATTTTTAAAGTACCAAAATAAAATTGACTTGAATGGCTGAAGGCTAATACATGAGAAAACTGATGCAGAGTGATGAGAAATTGCAATGTTTCTACTTAACTGAATGGGTCCATCTCGTTCAGACTACCGAGTGTGCGCATTTTAATTTTAGTCAGAGGAATTATATTGTTTATATTCATCTTTTGTCATGCGAGGGGGAAAAATGCTTTCCATTATGAGATGGCAATTAATTGCTCGCCTGCAGCATTATCCAGACTTTGCAGTTCTTGAGCTGAGGGTTCAAAGATACAGAGTCGAATATTGTGCAGAAAAAACTCTGTAGCAGTGGCGTTCTCAGCGCTATCCCCAAAAGTCCTGGGCCATGGCTGATCCTCTGTGCCTTGCCTCCTGTGACAGCCAGCCTTCCCACCGCCTGGAGCTGATTCCATACATTTTCACTTCCTCCGCACCGTCGCGCAATCAATAGTCACCCTCAAGGGTCTCGGAGAGCAAGATCAAAGTTTCCAGTCATCATGTCTGACAAACCCCACCTCCCCCCCATACTGTTTGTGCTCCTCCGCTAAATCTGTGCTGTTCGGTTAAACTTTAAAAGTGCTCTCAATTCCAGTCTAAAAAAAAAAAAGAACAGTAACTGATGAGAAATGTCAGGGAGGAAATGTAAAATGTCATCATCTCTCGCTTTTATACACGTTCCTCATGCGTGCATGCCTCGCTTTCATATTTGTCCTTCATATCAGTGTCAGTCAAGGTCAAGTAGCTATCTGAAAATATTTGAAGTTTGTCTGGATACAAAGTGTGACATTTAAAGCACTTAACTTGTTTTAGATCGATGATTTGGTTTCTATGACTCTGAATGTGTTACTGTTTAAAACATCCATTAA
Organism: Platyallabes tihoni; assembly: GCA_030068045.1. Lineage (NCBI taxonomy): Eukaryota > Metazoa > Chordata > Actinopteri > Siluriformes > Clariidae > Platyallabes > Platyallabes tihoni. Next base: position 5,918,618 of record JAQQZS010000009.1, on the reverse strand, counting down.
ATACTTCTGCATTTAAAAAACACAGAAAAACATAAAACCTGAATGCTGGAGCTAACTAAGCTAATTTTAATAGACAAAATGTTTTTGATCTGGTATATTTAACAGAAGAAGCTTGTGTTAAAGAAATGACTGAGATAAAAAAAAAAATACAGTACTGTAGATGTAAAGCTACATACAGTATGTGTGCTAGTTTATTAGCAGTAACTAGCCTGCTAGCTAATGGGTTTGCTTTTTTCTTTTTAAATAAAATCCCAGTCATGGCACATCATTGAAAGTTTGTCAGATCAGTGTGGAATCAGACAGACAATAATATAATGCCACTGTGTCTAATTAGGACGAATGTTAGCTAGTATAAACAGCTAGCTAGTCGGTTTTATAAGTTTCCTCATGTTCACTGACAAAACTAACCTTATGTTCACTGATGTGGTGTATTTCACAGCTGTTGATGGTGTTAAATAAATTCCTGAGGAAACAAATATAAAAAGCAGAGACTTTGTACAAGCTAAGCTACACTGTTACACATGTGAGCTAATTTACTAGCAGCCGCTAGCCAGGTTTCTAACTTTCTAACTGTAGTTAATGTTATAGAACAAACCAGTATTGATGTGATACATTTTAACTGGTTTACCTGGCATAGCATAATGCGCCTGAGGAAATTTTATTTTATTTTTTAAAAAGGTTTGAGACTGTAGCTAGCCACTATCTGGTAAATGTTGAATTGATTACATTCAAGCTTTGTTCCGATTAGTTTTAGAATTCAGATCTTTAAGACTGACTGTCCACGTTATTATTTGAAAGTGATCCGATTGGATTTGGCCCTGTTCAGTCTGGCAGCCCAACACATTGTCCGAACATTTTGGACTTATCTGCATTGGTTGCTGTGGTAAAGACACCGGAAGTGTGGGTATGCTGTAGCATGTGCTATGTGACATCAAATGCTGGAGACTCATAACAACAGACAGATAACAACAAGCCAGGTACGAATGGAGATATAACATCTCAGCCATTAGGTAATTTCGCTGTCTAGTCTCATCATTGTCTACATTTTTCAACCATGAATCCATGTGGTTATGTGGACTTGAACTTCTGTGTCGTTTTGCGAGTGACGTACCGGACAGATTTCAAATAAAATCCCATTGAAATTGTCATGCACTAACCTGAGTAGACCAGAAGATGTAGCTTTAGCGGTTAGCCCTTTGTAGCGTGGATGGTGAACCCAAACGCGGAAGCAAGCGAGTAGGTAGGATAACCATGCGATTTAGTCTAAGGACTCTCACAGAA
>JAQQZS010000009.1:5904676-5917237 GCA_030068045.1 Platyallabes tihoni | reverse complement strand
AATCAAAAGTAGGAAAGGAGGCATCTTCATAAAATGCGTGTGGGATGATTTGCATGAGACGCTGCTTTAAAAAAAATTATTTAAAAAAATACGGGACAAAACGGGACGCGCAATTTCATTCTCAAATACGGGACGATTCCGTATTTTAAAGGACGGGTGGCAACAGTAGTAGCCACACTGAGACCCATCTTTAGGAATCTTAATTGAATCTGATTTTAAACAAACCCTGTATGTTGATCAAATCAGATTTGCTAAAAAAAAAAAAAAAATCTGATTCAGTATGTTTTTTTAATTGTTCATAGTAAATGGCAGCAATCTGACTCCAAACCGATTCCTATCTGGATATAACAAAAATCAGATTTGGGCTGGCAGTCTGAGCGAAGGCTTAGAGTTTGTTCTTGAGACAAAGGCAAGCTACGGGGGGCATTCAAGTCAAACTGGAGCTTTTGATTGTGCAGAATAACAGAACACAGTTATGAGAGTAAACACTGCCTTTATTTTTTCTATATATAATCCTGTGCTACACTTACTGTATACACTTATCCCAGTGTTTCACTAGTTCTTGGATCAAGGTAGAAAGTTTTCTCAGTACACCGGAGCCATGATCGGACTGTCTCCTTCACATCTGAAACGTTGGCCTCCCAGCAACTTCTTTATTGGCCCAAACATGTGGAAATCGATGTGGCAATAAGTTCTTTTAATGTGCAAGTTGTACAGTTTGGAAGGATGGGGTTGTGCCCCTCGTAGTTTTCTAGCAGGCTATCAACTGGCTAGCTATAATGACTTGCAGAAAATAATAATAATAATAATAATAATAATAACATAATTTTCTCCTAATTGTATACTGGTGTATAGATAAGACAAAGTCAATAAAGGGTAAGTCAATTTTTACCCAGTTGTTGGCTGTTGATAAAAATGTCACAGGTTTATTTATTTATTCCATACTTCTTTGGAGAACAATTAAGAGTTTTTAGCAATATATCACATTACATTTTCTTGTACCGGAAAGTACTTTTAAATAAATAATAATCAAAAGTAATATATTAGTAATACATAAGTAATACATTATTATTATTATTATTATTATTATTATAAAGATATAAACATTAAAATGAGAACAAATGTACTGTATACATTTTTGTGTGTGGTGGTCAACATGCAAAATATATGGTAAAAAAAAAAGATACAAAAAAGGGAGTACAAAACAGTGAGTAAAAAAAACAACTAAATAGCAGAAGATACAGAGCAGCAAAAAAATTGGATGGGAGAGATGAGTAATGGATCTGGTGTGAATGTGTAGAATGAACAACAACAAAAATATACTGAATTATTGTTCAGCTAAGCATATGTTACATGCTATGTGTGAGTGTTCATATAAACGAATACATATGCAGTAAAAATGCAAACATTAATGATTGTTGCATGGTTCATTTAGAGAGGTGAGATTCATAAATTAGGTCAGTAGAAGCTGCTTTTTGCTCCACTGCCCCTCGAGCAATGTCAGCCTAATTATAGGCCACAACACAAATTCTGAAATCTGCTGTCTTGAAAGTTTTAGCTTGGCTTCGCAGTAAAATTCTGGTTTTGCAATAACTATGGCTCTTTGTGTGCTTGCAGAGCCTGCCATGGCGTTATCCAGTTTCCTCTCGTCATATTTCCTTAGCGTTGATGTAGTTCACGTTTACTGCCTCTATAAATATGTCAGGGTGTGCTTATAAAAGCATGCCATGAGTAATATCAGATGCACCCACCGTATGCAGTGTGGTAGGACATTTGACCTTAGTTAAGAGAGCTCTCATACGTTAAGAGGATCTAATGGTTAGACTGAGTGATGCAGCGTGTTTTTTAGATCCCTGCGCGACGTATCGTGAGTGCACTACATGTGCTGTCTAGACCTGTTGATGGGCATGATTGGTGCTCTTGTTTTAGTCAAGATCACGGCGAGCTCTTTAATAGCTCAGTCAGGGTCCAGGACATGAGGCGTTATTTCCCTGCTCAGGTTTGGCCTTTCTGATTAAATTAAATGGTAAATTATAAATGAGGCAGCTGAGTTTAGCCTGGCTGCTCCATAATGATCTCTTGCTTGGATCTCCATTATCTTGTAATTCCTTTGCCCTTATTTAAGTCCGTATAAGGAGTGATAAAGGAAGTTAAATAGAGATGGCGCTGATACATACTAAGTTTGACCACCAAATGCCCTTGCAAAAGATGGTTTATTACAGCTAGTATTTAGGCTGGTTTTGTGAAGTACTGGCTCTTCAAAAAATATCTGCTTGTTGTTCATAGGGGCAGTTATTCATACAGCTAGATGTTACGCATCATAGATACAGTAGTTATACAGTATACTGTTCATTATGTCACTGCTATACTGTACATGCATTCCTGTTTCATCAACATTTAACGCATTAGATTGAATACTTATTATGTCCATATTTGATTTTTGATGATATTTGATGAGTGTTCATTTATTTATTTATTTTTAACCAAATGTGATATCAGTTTGCCAAATGCTGTCATGAAAAAAAAAGAAAGAAAATTCATCTGCAGTCCTCCAGGTGGCAGCCCAGCTGTTTACTGTCATGTAGTCCAACATGCAAATATAATAACAAGCTGCTCTCCACATAGACTTTCCAAAAAAAAGAAGCAAAAAAAAAAATCTAGCTGAGCTTTACAGTATTCAAATTTTCAGAGCTCATATACAGTAAATCTAACCCTCTGACCACCACAACCCTCCCTTGTAAATCTGCCGTCCTGCTGAGTTCAGATCCAGCCCTAATCTCACACACCCGTTTTAGCTTAATCAAGGTTTTCAGCAGCATCTGAAAATGGGAGCCAGGTGTGTTAGATTACAGTTTGAAAAGTCAAAAAGAGGGCAGATTTTCTACAAAATGAGGCTGTGTTAACTTCTGGTAGAGTGATCAACAGATACAGCACGATATGCATGCCTGGAGTTGTGACTCAAATCTCATTCCATGACCTACTATTTAAAGTAAAGCATTTACATAAATTTTAATTACTTGTTTGTTTGTTTTTTGTCACCATCACCTAATTCAAGCTAGCAAACCCATTATTTGCTGAAATATGTGTAGTTTTCATTTTATTTCACTTGCACTACCATACTGTACTTCCACAGTCTGGGAACTCCAACCCCCAGAATCCTCAGTCTGCCACCATACCCAATTCTGTAGTTTTCTTCCCCTCATCCTCTATACAGCTTTATCCTGTATACAGGGTCACGGAGTGCCTGGAGCTTATCCCAGGAGTCTTTGTGCTCAAGGCGGAGGTACCAATCCATCACAAGGCACACTCTCTCTCACACACACACACTACAGACAATTTGGGAACACCAATCAGCTTAATCTGCATGTTTTTGGACTGTGGGAGGAAACCGGAGTACCCAGAGAAAACCCACCAAGCATAAGGAGAAAAAGCAAACTCCATGCACACAGACCTGAGGCGGGAAGTAACCCGTGACCCTGGAGGTCCAAGGCTTCAGTTCTGACCACCAAGCCACCATGCTGCCGTAGTTTTCTCTCGTCACATTAACTCATTCTGAATGAGCTCACCTGTTACTTGTTACACCGTTAGTGTGTGTGTGTGTGTGTGTGTGTACACACCTCCATCCCTTTTATTTCTTGGTTGTTTGTTTATCAGTCAATATTCCTTGTTTGTTTCCATGTGAATTAAGACTGCTATCTTTCTCGTTCTTTTGCCTTTGCTTTGTTGACTGATATTGTTCTCATTTTCTCTCTTTTTTTTCTAATTTGCTTCTGCTTGCCAATTTACAAGTGTTTGCCTTGTTTTTTTTTTTTGTTATGGTTGAGGAAATTCGATATACAGTAGCTATCAGGAGCAGCTATCCACTGTAGAACGGCTCACAAGGGAAAAAGAAGGAAGCTCAGTATGGCTGATGCAATCCTTACATACTGTATTATTTTTGCTTGGGATTGGCACACTGTAGTATCCAGTAAGGTTTGGACATTGGCTGGGACCTACTGTAGGTCTTCCGTATGGTAGGTGACAAAATCCACTACTGAGACCCCAATGCCCAATTATAAATCCCAAATAAATGATGAATTCTGCACTCTTTGGACATCATTCTTGATAAGGAACTGGTTCACCTGCTGAGAAGAAACTCGAGTTCTGTTTTCTGGCTTCAAGTAGCAGATACCCCATTCCATATCCTTTAGAAAGGGCCTTTAAATGGTACTGGTTTGCAGGTACACTTAAAGTGATGATACCTCTAGCCTTAATTCTTGAATCAAATTTGGGATCTATTTGGACAGCCCCCTTCGAGAACCTCATTGGAAAATCACATTGAACCACCCACTTCAAATATATAAGAATTGCATCTTGTCTTGTCTAGGTTGAAAAACACTGGTGTTTGGAGTTGGGTGCTTGTACTGCAGAAAACCAGGAGCATAAAAAACATGACATTGGAAACTCCTAGTGCTTCTGAGATCTTTAACATCTCCAGATAAAAAGAGCAACGCAATACACCGACTTTATAATTTCAAGCGTTTTACAATTGACCAATAGGATTTGGAGTTATTAGCCATTACATTTACAGCATTTAACAGACACCCTTATCCAAAGCAACTTACATTTTCATCTAATTATATATTACATCTGAGCAGTTAAGATTAAGGCCCTTGCTCGAGGGCACAATAGTGCCAACTAGGTGGTGGTGGAGTTTGAACCTGGGACTTTCCGATCAGCAGTCTAATAGCCTACCCTCTGAGCTAGCCCAACCCATGCCAGTATCAGTATTTCCTCTTTTTCAGTGCCACACACGGAGATGAAATTTGACTCGTTATCTTTTGGGAGACACTATATACTTCCCCTTGGGTCAATAAATACAATACATACTGCCGTTCAAAGAACCTGGACATTACCTTATTGTCTGACTCATGAATCAAAAAAGCCCCAGTTACTCACTGCTTCAAAGTCTCCTTGACAATCCTATATAAAGAAACCCCTCCAGTATCATAACCTAGATTATGCTAACGTCTATAACATGTCACCAACTTCCACAGTTTTTCACATCTTAAATGTAAATCCTTTATCCTTTCCCACTAATACAATCTACTTTGGAGCAGCTTTAATGCGCCAGTCTCATTCCTAAACTTTCCATGCATAGTGCATATAACTTAGAGAGGATGAATGGAAGAGATAGAGATGAACAGGAAATGGCTATCATTACTAATTCAGGTCATTATGAATATTTGGTGAAGCCATACGGCTTTGTAAATGCTTCATGTGCAAGGTTTTAACAGACATGTTGGATCCTTTTGTAATTGCTTATATTGACATTTTGATTTACTCCCCATCTGTCTATGAATGTTGAAGACATGTAAGGACCATGTTGAAAAGAATTGAAAAAAAAAAATCAATTTGTTGATGTTCAGCTTACTGTGTGTGTGTGTGTGTAGTTTTGGACAGGATGTTCTTTCAGTGTCCAAAAAACAAAACTCTACCGTGCTGATAGATAGATTGGTGACTCATCCCATCCAGGATGTATTTGCACCCAGAGATCCAGCCTGACCCTGTCCAGGATAAAGCCAAGGCAGAAGATAAATGAATGAGTGAATTAATGAAGATATTGAATTTCTGGGCTGAATGTCTTTACTCTAGAGGGGATCACTATAAACCCATAATAGATATTAAGAAATACTGTTCAGAATGAATCTACTCTTCCTAATATCTGACATTCCTGTTTCACATGTTTTAATTTTAATACACCATACGGGCAATATTGTTACTTTCCAAAATGTTCTGACTAATACAAACAAGCCACTACTACAATATAGACTTAGGTTAAAGGTCTACATAGTGCTATAATGTATTGTCATTCTGTGCTTTTAAAATCTGCACTCCTACTCTTTAAGAATGCCCTCTGTTTCTCGTCCTGTCGTCCAGCTGTTTTCAATTCATGCCTTAATGCAACTTCACCCACCCACTGTCTGGAGAAAAGGGTAAGATTTGGAAAAAAGAAAAAAAACTGTGAAAACTAGAGTGAGTATGGCCTCCAATGAAAGGATAAGGCTATGCAAAGGCCATGTTCAAAAACAATGGAGCCCACCAGGCCGGAAAAGCCTGCTGGGTAATACGGAAGTGTCCTGGTGCTGCATCTGCACTGGATTGAACCCAAAAAATGTCCTGTATAGTACAATTTGATACCGAGCCTTTTAGTTTGATGGGTGATAGTTAATGGGATTATTCTGTCCAGATAATAAGATTTTGACTAAAGCCAGCTTCTTGCTTTTTCCAGAACAACAGAAAGCACACAACTATATGATATACATACACATGTATTCATTTTTTGCTAATACTATGTACTGTACTAATACTACTATGGTACCCTACTACTACTACTACTATACAATACCATAATATCACCATGGTAGGCACTGTAGCATGTGAGTGCCATGATAGTGGATACTATGGTGTGTACCACAATAGTGGACTGAATCCCACGATACTTATTGGGTATATATGTTGTTAGATATTTTAGTACATACTACTGGTATGTTGTAGTACAGGCAGTACCATATTACAGTAGATACCTGCTGAAATTTAGTAGCCTCTGTGGTAGCTGATGAGTATCATGGGGTTAAGTATTGTGTATTATCCTTTGGTGGCTAAGGCAACAGGTAAATTGACATTGCAGAGGATATTACATAAATATTACCATTATGGAATATAAACATGTATGACATATTTTTGCAGTATCTTAGTACATGTTCAAGACTACCTTAATACTGTGCATGGGAGACCCATGAACTATAATATAGTACATTGTGGCAAAGTATATATACATGCATAATAGTGTGATATAGTGTATGTACTATCAGCAAAGTATATACAGTGGAACCTTGGATTACGAGCATAATTCATCCTGGAAGTGGGCTCGTATTCCAAACACTCGTAAATCAAAGTAAATTTCCCCATAAGAAATAATAGAAATTCAAATTATTCGTTCCACAGCCCCCAAAAATTGTCAAATTACGCGCACACACATAAGAACAGGCTAAAACAGAGCGGGAGATAGATCTTTAACCTCTCTAATGAGACTTTCTTTTGCTTTACATGTGCACACACACACGTGTTATAAGAAACAGTACACGCGTGCTGTACACACATGCACGTGCTGTACACACATGCGCACACACACGTGTTATAAGAAACAGTACGCGCGTGCTGTACACTTAGAGAGGATGAATGGAAGAGATAGAGATGAACAGGAAATGGCTATCATTACTAATTCAGGTCATTATGAATATTTGGTGAAGCCATACGGCTTTGTAAATGCTTCATGTGCAAGGTTTTAACAGACATGTTGGATCCTTTTGTAACACTTACAAAATAAAATATGTTTTACGTGCACACACGTGGTCACAGTGTTATAGTAAACAGACACATACGCATGTGCACGGATGTTGATTATACCAGTAAGAGACGCGCACTAAGACCCAGCAGGGGAGACAATTACCTACAATTCCGCAGCGCAAGAGAGAGAAAAACCATTGGATCAGTTGTGATCACGTGATGCTCGGCGTCAATACAAGAAGCGCATGCGTGATACATGATACTCAGTACTCATAAACTAAGACTTGTTTGTTTTTCAAGTCAAAATTTCAAATTTCAAATTCAAATTTATTCAAAATCACAGTATATCATCTCAGTATGTATCAGTACAGTATATATATCATCAAAGTATACACAATGTATCTTATCGTAAGTGTATATCATGCTAGAACCATGCACAAATGTGTAATATGTACTATATCAGCAAAGTATATATCATCAAAGTATATATCAGTATCTGTATTTTTCATCAATGTTTACATCATATCAGTATGTATATGCATTTATCAGTATATACAGTATATCAGAATACACTTATATGATCAAAGTACAGTATATATCATGCTAGAAACATGTCTGATAATGTGATATATGTACTATATCAGCTAATATACTGTCAAAAATGCCATTAAATTACAGTAAATACCATGATACAGGGACCATCGGACTTCCGTGATGCCTAGATTACGGTAAAATTTATTTTTCTTACCCTTAATTCTTAAACTCAAACAAGCAAATTCTCTGATATTCCGAATGATAAATTAGAGCCAATTTTTTTTAAAGTTAGCGAAACTTTTGCGCTGACATGAACCTGTTCTCAAATTTACAGCATCACGTTAGTGATAAACGTGATAAAATGACTGTTGAACAACAAACATATAATGTGCCATCTGTTATATTGGTGCAGTGCATTATCATTACCTCAAACAATCTGGTGCAGCTCAAAGAATTTGTCAAGGAATAATATTTACCAGGGGGCAGAAACTGGGTAATTGGTTTCATCGCCACTAACTTTTTCAGGGGAGAACATATGGGAGTACGTCTGCAGTCAGAAGCCTGGCTCGGGTTCCGAGGGGAAAGGGTGCTCCTTGACATGTTTCGCTTTCATTACTCATAAAGCTGTTGTTCATTTTGAAATGTTTCCTTTTGTGTGTAAATATAAGATGAAGCAAATTAAGTCTTTGAATGTGATTACAGCATTTTGTAGCTTGGCTCATGTTTGTTTGGGTGACTTTTAAACTGCAGCAGACTTTTCATGATGATGTTTGTATGCGTTCAGTTGTGGGTTTTGTTTTCTCCAGTAGACTCAAATGTGTGGGTTTTTGATTGGAAGCTTTCGATGTCTGGGTTCATTACAGAAAAGAAACAAAAGCTGATGCATAACAGATCAGAAAAACAGGAAGGCAGGCATGCTTGATGATGTGAGCGCGAAGCCTTCCAAAGCTGGCAATCAAAGATGAGACCGAGACGTGCCCGAATTCACCAAGGCACGATGCAAGACCTAGGCTGTGCGATGCTCCACTGACTAGCACCCGTGTCTGCTCTGGCTCGGCAGATTGATTGTCGGCATGTAATTGACTGCAAAATCTCTAGGGTTTTGTCTCTCCTGGCCAATCCTGGCTAAGATGAGGAAGAAACGCTATGCTACACTCCAGCGATAAATAATGGGCCGAAAGTCCCAGCGCCCACTTTACATTGCGATGTCTTCTAATTGCTTGATCTTGAATTCTATTACATGACTCCTGTACCTGTTCTCGTTCCCAGACGCATGTGTTCTCCCTGGATTTGAAATTCATGTACTGTCAGAACCGTCAGTCATGCTGACAGCTCCAGAGGAGGCGACGCTGCAGCTGAGAACTTGCAAAAAAGAAAAAAAAAACATTCCAGTAGAAATATTGCTTATATTAAAGGTAATTTTTCAAAGGGGGAAAGATGATGTGGGGAAATGTTAGAAATTGCACTGGAATTCTCCTCCCAAACACACACACACACACTCATGCGCACGTACACACACACACACCCAGTGAAACTCAGATGTTTTGAAATATGATGATGCATAACGCGACATGACCACTTTTATTCATTTTTTTCCCCTTATTCAACTTGGAAATCTTTCATAAACAGATAAACAGCCCTAGAAAAACAATATCTGTGTGCCGTGAGTGGAAAGGAGCACCAGGTTTTATTCAAGGTGCGCACAAGCTTGTCTCGTCAAATTTAGTCTATATTTAGTCTATAAAAGGGAATCACACACTTTCACAAATACACACGTTTGTCTTCCCATCCTCGCGAGGACCTGTCATTGGCGACATGATTAAAGATCCAATGCTATTACGCTTGAATCTAACACCAACCTTAACCTCATGACAAAAAGGAAACCTTTTTTGGAACCGTTTCATGGGAAGTCAGACATATGGTCCCCACCAAGAGATAAAAATGTAAGTCGCTCTGGATAAGAGCGTCTGCCAAATGCCTAAATGTAAAAACATGTCCTTAACCCAAATCCCTTTCATTTAACCTCATTACAGTGAACATCAAATGATTCCTTCTCACGACTTCCACACAACCAGGACCTGTCATGCCACTTGATAGTTTCTTTTGTGCTCTGTGTCCTGGTGGACTGTTTAAGGACTAAACATTCACCAAGGCTTTTTTCTTTTCAGTGAGAGCTGTTTGGAGTAGTTTAGCCAAAAAAAAAAAAAAAACAGTGTATGTTTACTCTTTAAGGATTATGTCTTTACCAAAGTTATGTGCCTTTTTGTGGCCAAAAATCTATTTTATTTGTATTTAGAATGAACAGATAATAAATTCATTAGGTTGTGTAATGAATCAAAAATTAATTTCTAGCTATAGTGATGAAACGACTTATGGTGAGCTAGTTGGCCAGGTAATGATTGGGGGATTTGAGGATCCCATTTCGAGCCCTGTCATCAGCCTGTCACCATTTATTACCCAGCCACTGGATGCAGTGGGTAAAATGGGAGGGCGGATTGCCTGGTCTACATAGTTCGCTGTGGCGACCCCTCGATGGAAGCAGCCAAAGAAAGTTAGTTAGCTAGGTAATTGGATCCTTACAGTTTAAAATAGAGTATATTAATTTGTAGTATTGTTATTATTTGAGACTGGTTAGTGTCTTTATTGTTTCCAAATATTTGTAACTGTAAGGGAACTGATACAGTACATACAGTACAGTACCATGCCAAAGTCTTGATCCATCACTTATTTCTTCATTTATTTTTCCCTTCCAAAAATCCAGACTTTCTTATATATTTAACATAGACTTGAGAAATAGTTCTTCATTCCTCCTCAAGGACTTTTTGGCTCATGTTTTTGGCACAATTTTGGCTCACATTTTTAGTCCAGTCTCCTGTACATGAGGAATGTTTTTTGTTTGTTAAGCCACACAGTGATCTATGAATCATTTAAGCATAAAAAAAACATCTAACGTAAAGCAGGAACCAGTGAGAAACAGGTACAGATGATAGATGATCAGGCCGGTGATGCTGAATTCTGAGTGGTTGGAACAGACGAGAGGGGAAATGAGGTCACTGCTGAGGTTTTAACGTGAACAACCAATTTGTTTATTGGGTCTTTAGGCACGTTGCTGCTTGTCGCAGGAAAAACGTTTGCTCTTATTTCTTAATGATAATCTAATGACCTAGATTAGCCATTGTGGGCAAAAGTAAAATGACTATATTTATTCCTAACAGTGAAGTACTCCTCCAGCATGTTTGCAGCTGACATCATTGCTTGGCTCTGATTCATATCCGACGGTCCAGAAACCGCCGCCATTTTATTCATTCAATCTTATCGCTAGCTTTGTGTCTCTAAAACTATCAATGTGGGAGAAATGTTTGCACGTCTTGATGTTCCCAGCAGGGGGACAAAGACAAAAACATTCATTTGTACAGAATCCCTGCTGAGTCTGACCCAGACCGCAGATCCAGGGGAAAATTATTATATCAGCCCATTCAATATATCTAAACCCAGATACTGCTCTGTCTGCTGTGTGCCTTTAATGGGTTTCATCTCTTATATTTTAATCCTCAGAACAGTTAGTGCAATAGAACGATGTGACCTGTTCTTATATTGTAGATAAATGCAAATCCTAGTGTCGGGAATGTAAAATGATGACTTTTCCTCTGGTGTCTTGTAGATGGAATTAATCTGCCAGCCTGCTCCTTTTCCCTTCCACATCCACACACCTTTTATCTTACATGTAGGTAAATTCACTACTTATCATGCTCATTATTTTAGATTAATATTGAATTTACAGCGAGGCTTTGATACAGCAGTTTTTTCAAAAGCAAATCCTGGTATACAGGCATGGCTGAACCATCAAATTTGACATGCCTGCAAACACTCTATAATTAAACAATAACACACTTGTGCTGAATATCAGCATGACTGTGATGCGGTCGGAGGCATGAGGGCACAGGCCGAGTACAAAAGATATCACAGCTGTGCTGATATTCAGCACAACACCACAGCCTTGGGTGTGATATTGCTTTTATACAACAGTTCCACAAACCCTATTTATCATCAAAAGCTTATGATTTGACTGTTTATGTAACCAGTTGCTTAGGTTAGCCATCACATACTCTTTCACGACAGGTGGAACTAACTAACTGTGATTGTTGGTGACTGTTGGTGTGCTGGCGATCAACAGTTAGACAGTTAGTGTAATTAATGTAGTTTGAAATTCTTAATTGATGTAGGTTGAAATTTCTACTAGTTCTCACTCACTCATACCGCTTTATCCTGTATTCAGGGTCATGGGGGACTGGAGACGGGGTACACCCTGGACAAGGTGCCAATCCATCACAGGGCACACACACTCACAAGCATGCACACTACGGGCAATTTGGGAACACCAATAGCCTAACCTGCAGGTCTTTGGACTGTGGGAGGAAACCGGAGAACCTGGAGGAAACCCAACAAGCACGGGGAGAACATGCGAACTCCATGCACACAAAGACGGGAATCGAACACAGACCCTGGAGGTGCAAGGCGACAGTGCTAACCACTACACCGCCGTGCCGCCCTTTTACCAGTTCTATGTAGGGAAAAGATGAGGAAGAAAAAAAACATAGATGTGATGGATAGTCCTAAAAAAACTAGGGTTGTTCCGATTCCGATACTGGTATCGGAAATGCTGCCGATACCACAAAAAAAGCTGGCATCGGAATCGGC
>JAQQZS010000009.1:5822491-5850196 GCA_030068045.1 Platyallabes tihoni | reverse complement strand
CTGTTTTTCTTTCTTGTTGGGGAAATTTTCTCGGCTGGTCTGCAAAAACTAAATACATTTTTTTTAAACAAAATCCATCCATGCTAGACAAATATTATTCTATACAAGCTATTATTATTATTATTATTATTATTACTAGTAGTAGTGTTTTTATTGCTTTTGAACCTGCAACTTATATTTTGATTATTGTTATTATTATTATCCTTGCTTTTGATCTGGTAACCTATTTGTCATCGGAATGACCCCACTGGTGCTCCTCGCTTCTCTTCCTATTGTTCTGATTTTGCTTATGTATACAGTAGACACACACCTTTTCTGTACAGCTCAAAACCTCATTTATGCCTTGTGTTTGCTTTTTTTTATTATACATGGTAAAACTTTTGAATAAAGCATTAGTGTGTGTGTGAGAGAGAGAAAGAAAGAGAGAGAGATGAATAGTACTGATAGGTGAAGTGTAATGACTTCGGAGTCATTAACCTCAATTCGTATGCTACTCAGACTTAATGATTTTTATATTATACGTTCTGTATTTGAGCTGTGAAGCGTAAAATGTACTACCTGAACAGTTAATTGAGTTAATGTAACATTTAACATGTTTTAAGTGATGTGTATTAAATTTAGGATCACACAAGGCTTTGTTGGCACACACACATACACACCCATGAACTCATGCTGCTCTGGAATAAGTGTTTACGTACATTCTTTCTAGCAGTTCTTGTTGATTTCAGGTCTCGGGTTGAACCTTTAAGTGTACGGTCCTTGAACGTCTCATTATTGAGGCAGATGTGCTAGCCTGCTTGGATTACATTGAGACTCTTAACGGTTTGTTCTATTGTTTCCTACACTTCCTTTATCAAACTGCCAGATATTTGGGTCCGAATATATTTGATTTATAGGAATTACGCCTAAAGGCTCAGAAATTTATATTCAGGTCTCAGGCAACGCTGTGTTCACTCACTTGGCGTATTCTCTACCTGTTCTCATCAATAATTCAGAGTTAAACTAGTTTTTTTTGTTGTTGTTTTATTTTAAAGCTGGATAGGATTGCGCATCCCTCGAATGTCTGTGCTTGTGTTTGTTAACTTTCAATTAATCTTGCCTATAATGCTTGACAGGGTTTTACATTTGGTCTCTTTGTGCTTCTCGTGATGCTCCAGAGTCATGTTTCTCTTCCTGGTATGTTCCAGATGTCACGTTAAGACACAAAACTGTCACGTCTTCATTCTTTGCCATTTAAAGCAGACACTGCAGGGGCCTCAAGGTTTAAGGGGACAGAGTCGATTCTTATCTGGGTAAACAGTCTCAGTCATCTCATTGATGTCGAAGAGATAACGTAAAGACCCTCTCCTTCCATTAAAAGCCAGTTTGCTTAAGCTCTACTCTGTCAAATGTTTGGAAGAGGCTTAAACTGTCCCAGAGTGGAGCTTTCAGATGGGTCTAGTGTGTATGTGTTTTTTTTTTTTTTTAAAGCTCAGTGCAGGTGGCCGACTTTTTGCTGATCTGGTAGTTATGACGATCACAAAGAGAATGTAATTATGGTCGACCAAATCCAGGACAATGGAGTGGGGTGGCGGGGTGGGCTAGGTTTACACAATGCTCGTGTTGTTGAATTTCATTTCATTCTCCAAAAAAAAACAACAACAATGTGTTGGAAATTGAATATGAAAATGAACAACCCCGAGCCAAGGCCATCACTAGGACAGATAATATTTGCGAGAAAAACCCGAGCCAATTCCAGAAGGTTTGCATGGTTAATGCTTAATATGGGAAAGGAAGAAGGCTACCCAGCTCCGGTTTCTGAAGGACACTGCAGGATGACATAATCCTTCCATTCCAGACCCAATGGCATCGACTACAAAGGAAACATGAACCAGGTTGCTTCGTGTCCATTAAGAAGTCAATATTCACTGAAAACATTGTTTGCACCTAATTAATGAGCTGGATGTTTTATTGTTTTTTCCATGTTGCCAAATAAAAAAATCCGCTCATGATGTCTTTACAGCACAAAGAGTTCTACTGGTCTCCTAACTGTAAAGGTTCTTTTTGCTCATCTTTTTCCCCTCCTGCTCTGCTCCTCAGCTTTTCCATCACCCCTCTAATTTTCCACTCACTATCCACTTGTTTTAATCAAGTATCCCAAATCCAGTTTAGGGTGCCTCAGAAATTGAAGTGCTCAATCCCAGATTGTCTCGGTGCTCTCCTGACACTGGTGTTTCAGCTTGCCATGGAGAGAAAGAAAGAAAGAGAAAGTGAGAGAGCAAAAATAGAGAGAGAGAGAGATAATAAACCAGGGTGGATCTAAAACTATAGCAAAATAACTGATATGTCAGGCAGAAAAATGTCTGAATTTGAATGAACGGCAGAGAGAGACGACTTTCTGGAGAATTTCACCAATCTCTGAGAATCCTTCATGGAAATACTCGATGGTTGCTCTGGCACCCAGATGGAATGGCATAAGGATTTGGGGTCTAAAGTAGCCCGGCTGTCTGTTTGAATATGTAGATCCTCCGTGAAATCTGAAGACGCCAAATGTGTGTAAACGCTCCTTGTAAAACTTATTCGGGCCCTCTCTGACTCTGTGCTTAAGCTGTGCCTTATGGTTAGATTCTTTCTTTCATTATTCATCGAACAGTGTTATAAAACCTTCAGGAAGCATCGGGGAAAGCTGCGCGTGTACCGTTCCAGACAAGGGCTCCTTGTACGTCCTCGGGGCGCATAATGACCGCAGAAAGTCGAACCCGAACCGAAAGCCACAGAGCCTGCCGAGTCAGTCATGGCATGAGTTAATTTTTTCCGCTCCTCTTTTCTTTTCATATTTTATTTGAGATTTGCCCTTTGAGCTTTTGTTTACGGAGCCTAATTGCAATGAAAATATTCCCGCCACAAGGCTACGCACGCAGTCTAACACTCGCTAAGTGTATGAACATCCGAGTAAGCACGAATGTTATTGCTATCACGTTATTACTCCGAGTATTTCTCTCGTCGCAAAAAACGTTGCCGTCTCTAGGGCACTGCTAAGGTTACAGCCGTTGCATACAGCTGGCACTGTACACGCAGAAGACTATCACGCAACGACCTAGCGTAGGTAATTCCCAAAGGATGACATGATGTAGGACCATTTTTATTCTCAGGTTTGGGAGGCCACGGGTGGCGCAAAGAAGGAAATGCCGTCACCAGAAATTTCAGAGCCTCAGTCTCCTCTCTAGCTCTGCCTCCCTCTGCGAGTGTGAGTGTAAGTGTGGCCTGCTTGTTCCCATGCTGAGGAGATGGGATTTTTTTTGGGGTGATAATTACTGCGAAAAAGTAGCTTGCTGAGTTTGCAACTCTCTTTCCTGACGTCACATGAGGACTTGGGTATTACCCGATGCAAGAAACTAGCTGTTTCGCCGTCCAGCTGTGCAGGTACAGTAAGTTACCCAGGCGAAGGAGAACATAATGAAAGCCGTCTCCTTTATCTCGGGTCTTTGTTGCGGAAAGAAAAAAAATTTGGAGCTGAGAGAGAGATGGACTGAGTGCAATTAATCACCCACTGTCACTGCCGTAACTACAGGGAAGGCATCAAAGTGCAAGCCTTCAGTTCTATTAGCAGTCCATTAGCGGAGGCCGGCACAAGTACCAACACTTAATGCGAATTCCAGTGCAGAAGTAACTGACCTGTCTGTCAACACTGCCAATTCCTCTCTCTGTAATGACTCCTCTATCTTCATTCATATACACCAACGTACCACCTCTGTTTTTTTTTTTTTTTTTTTGAGGATGCTACATGAAACAGCACTGTGTGTGTGTGTTTCGCACCTGTCTGATGATTGCACAGAAAAATCCCAGCCTGAATGCCTCTCTCTGTGAAATCAAAACCCATGCGGCTCTTTGTTGCTGTTCGCTTACGCAGGACCCTGAGCTTCACCGAGGATCCTCGGTGCCCAATTACAGGCATGGATCAGAGGAAGGTAATTGATGGTCTTTACTCTGCGTGAAGAGTGTAATTGTGACCAGGAAGTGGAGAGAGATGTGAGAGGTATTACCACTTAAGAGGCCTCTTTTCTTGGGGCCAAAGAGAAGACTGACATGGTTCCTGTTTTGGAGACAGACCCAGTCATTCACTTGACTGGGTCTGTCTCCAAATTTATTAAATATTATATTATATAAATATTTTTAAGATACATTTAAATTTAATTGATTATTTACAATAATTTTGTAATTCTTTTTATTTTTAATATGTTTTAATTTACCTTCAAATAAATTTTTTGGTTTTGTTTTACTTTTTAGTTCATAAATCTAAAAAAATAATAATGATTTGTGTAGACACTAAATAAAAAAAAAAAAAATATATATATATAATGAAGTGCATGGTGATACTGTACATATGTGATATAAATTCCTTTTAAAGCCGTCACTTTTATTATATTTTTGTCACATCGTCCAGACATTTATTTAATTTTTTTTGCTTCTTCTTGAACCCCCCCTCTAGTGAAACGCCAAGCGAAAAGCTTGACCCGCATGTCCTGTACATTTCTATTGCGGATTGATTGCTAATAAGATGCTGGGCGAACAGGGTTAAGAGTGTGCTTCATATTGCTTTGTTGAAGCCTGAAGTGCCACTAAAACAAGTGCTACGCTTTTATTCTCTCCTTCGCATCCTCCGATGGTACTCTGGCTACACGGTCTTTTGAGATGTCTACAGGGATTGCATCACTGAGTGGCACAGAGTGGTGTTAAAAGCAATTTGTTCTCCAGCCTACCTCACTGAACTGTCCCAAACCCGCTTAATGCACAGAAATAACACGGCTCACTAAACTGTTTTTCGCAGACACCTGACGTGCCCTTCAACTGGATGGCTGGGGTGATTTAATTTAGATCAGTATATTTATTCAGTGCAAAGCCTCTTAGTATAGACTATTACTATTTTCTTTTTAACTAATGAGTTGCACTTGAGTGCTGGCCGAATTGAACCTTATTATCTGACTTCATGTTGCATAATGATTAGTGGCATAAACCTCAGACTTCCACATGAGATGATTTAGATTCAGTGATTTGTTATTTGACGCTATCACTGAATCTGTTATGATGTGATATGATAATTATATGATTTAATTAGGGCCCAAGCACTATAGGGTGCGCAGGACCCTCTTGTTTTCCTAAGGATTATTATTTTTTTTTCCTACCAAAGAAATAACATTTTTGTAAGGTGTTTACAAAATGTTGTTTACACAGATGAGAAATCCAAAAAAGTAGATAAAGATCTACATTGTCTTAAAACGACTCCAGCTTGTTAAAATCCACTTGTACCACTTCAGCGCTGTCATCTGATGAAAATATAATATAAAAATATGAACTAATTCCAGTAAAAATATTCAGTTTAACTTTTTTTAAAATGCTCACGATGCTAACATGCTAATACTAGAACTTAACTCTCATAGACCTCATTACTGAGAAATATAAGACAGGAAAGCCACTCTTGTACTACACTTATAAATGAACAGCACTTGAATTTTGTTTGTTTACAGTGTTCAGCATATAACTTTACTTTCAAGCAGCTGAATGGCTAATCATGTAGCTTAAAATTCTAATGTTGCTAGCATGCTAACACCAGAGCCTAAAGCTGAACACATAATTGTAAAGAAAAGAAAAGAAAAAAAAAGACATAAAAGGCACACAGGACTATTCTTATAAACCAAAAAGTGATTTTTTTATACTTTGTGTTATAACTTTGCTTTTAAGCAGCTTAAAGTTCTATATGCTAGCTGAATGGCTTGTCATGTAGCTTAAACGCTAGCGATGTTAACATCCCCTGTTGAAAGGCTTCTGTAACAAATAGACACTGCTGTTGTTCACCTTCCAGGAAGGCAGAGTAAAATTCAAACGATCTCCCCCCATGGGGCAATTGGAAACCCGAGAAGTTTCCTATCTCCAGTTTATCAGTGTGTGTTCCCTCCACCAGCACCCCGTCTCTGTTATTCTTCAGCCCTGCTGACGGAAGATGAAAGCATAGCACAGATAAATGTTTGCGCTTTCCTGTTTTTATGGGGCTTAAATAAAGAACATACATTTGTTCCACTACTTTGAGGTTTTTCCACCCCCCCACACACAGCTCGTTTAAGTCCTGCTTTCCATTAAGGACATCGTACAGGTCTCTGATGATAAGAGGACAATGTTGGTGCCCCTACGGGCTGGACCCTGAGGTCAGAGCTGTAGAACGGCGATTGTGATTTTTTTTTACATGCTATAGGCCAGGCTCTGTGGGATAATGTTGTGTAATTAGAGCAACCCTGCCTTCAGGGGGTGGGCCTGTTTGGCCTGATTGTAGTCCGTGTACAGCGCAGAACCTCAGGGCTCTTATTACTGCCAGCAGGTGCTTTATGGAGAATGTCAAAGCCGTTTGGGGGGGGGAAATGCTCGGTTAACTTTTGGGGCGAGGTAAATGAGGAGAAAGGCTCTAATGTTTAACAGGCCTCCCGTGAGACGTGTGCGTGTATGTCACGAAGGTTACGCTGAGGGTCTGCTTGGGCTTCTTCCTCTAATCTAAAGGCTCTGCATCTGGACTGTATCACTTCTCAGCCAGAGATAAAGCACTGCTGTCACGTCCTTATGCCCATTTCCTCTAGAATGGGGCTGACAAATCCAGCCAGATAAAGGCGCTCAAATATTTCAGGATCGATTTTTATAATTCCCTTCATAAATCTCGTTCTTGGTTTATGTACAGAAACAGATCTTTAAACGGCTGTGCAGGCCATTAGCAGACGACTTCACTAAATGTGTGTCAAAATGTAAATGATTCTCTTTTTTTTTTTTTTTCCCCCGTCTGTTAAATGAAGTGCTAAATTAGAGGCACATTGTGTGATCAATTTTGTACAGGGAAGAAGTGAAAAAGCTAGTGAAGAGGATGCACGCCGCGGTTCTTTTATCCTTAATTCATGTTTTCTCACATCGTTGCCGCGTCACGTTCCTGCCGTCACTACATTTTCAAAATGCAAAGTCTAAACGAGAGTCTGGAGAGCCATGTGTTTATGTTTCTGCTTTTACACTCCAACTCCCTAATTTGCTTTTTTTTTTAAACGTTTTGCAGAAATCCCCTCATTCTTCCCGCCACACATATTCTCATCCCGGGTCTGAAACGCTGCCCTTTCTTTTTTCAAACCAGGCATTATCTTTGCTGCGGTGGCATTTTTGTGTGTTTGTTTTTCCTGCATGTGATGTTCGCTGCATGTTCGCTAAGCCTTGCACTCAGCATATTCGAGCACAGCCACGGCTCCACGTTACGGTCTCCAGGGCTCGAGGAGCCGGGAAGTGCTTAACTGGGCCATGCTCGCTGGGGCTAATTGTACACGTGCCTGGGCGACAGTGGCACACTAGCTATTGCGTTTCCCTGATGAAGGCTTTCTGCATGACTTGCCTCAAGTTGTACCGGAGAGATGTGCTTATCACTTCAGTCCTGCGTTTGCACGCTGCCCGTAAAGGGACCGGGGGAGTGAGTGCAAATGACAAGCTGGCCGAGGCAAAGCCTTCATTGAGAGAGTTAACCACTGTTAATCACGACCGTGGGTAACGAGGACAGTTTACAGCGACTGGGACGCTGTTAATTCTGACCTTCCCCGCTAGCATTAAATCCAAGCCCGGCCGGAAATACACCGTCCCTGTCCTGTGATTACGGTTTGAAGGAAATTGGTAGCAGGAGAAGAATCGAGAAGAAAACGAGAAGATCTCTTTCTAAGCAGCAGTAGTTTACCAGCCCACACAAGGAC
This sequence comes from Platyallabes tihoni, assembly GCA_030068045.1. Taxonomy (NCBI): domain Eukaryota; kingdom Metazoa; phylum Chordata; class Actinopteri; order Siluriformes; family Clariidae; genus Platyallabes; species Platyallabes tihoni. The sequence continues at coordinate 5,842,457 of JAQQZS010000009.1, read as the reverse complement.
CTCCAAACACAACGGAAAGTGGATAAATAATAAATCCTGTACTAAAGTACTAATCTAATGGATATGTTGAGCCCTGTGTAAAGTTGAGACTCAGCAGTCTGCAGCGGCTGGATGGGGACAGATAGCAAGCTTTTCTTTTTTTTTTTTCTTTTTCTTTTCTTCCTTTTTACAGACTCAGAATAGCAAGCAACCATCTGCAATCATGTGTGCAATAGCTCACTATCTACCTCCCCGAAGTGCTTTCTATTTGCCACATATGCACATCTTTCCATTTAATATTAACTCCAGTTTTTTTCTGTTCAGAAATGCGGGCTTTTTTCAATTCAGGGGTCATAAAGTTGACCGTGTGAGGTGGAACACATGAGGTCTGCTAGCTGATGTAAACTGATATGCCATTATGCAGAACGTTAAACATTCCCCTTGCTGTTCTTTCATCGTGAAACAAATGATTCACCTACAGTCTATGAAACATATGAGCGAGGGGGCTGCCGCTTTTTGGCTGCTGTCCGACTCGAGGAAAAAAAAAAAAGGTCAACAAACGTGCGCTCCATTCGAAGGTTTGATCTGTGGTAGGGCCATTCCTACCAGGGAGTTGTCAGATTTGAATTACAAGTCATGAATGCTCGCTTTTAGTAGCCAAACACATAAATCTGGGCTCTACACACCTCTCTTATGCCTCTCATTTGTGAGAGAGGGCCCCTGTAAATCTCGCCGTGTTAGTTGTTTCAATAAACCACTGAAAGTTCCTCTCTTCCAGTCGCGTTCCATGTTTTATCAGAGGTATTTGAGTGGTTTATTGTGCAGGCTCGTGCCAGCACTGACAAGCCTCGCCAGAAGAAGCACCACTTGGGCTTGGAGGTAGAAGGGAGGGCTGTGGGTGTGAAGAAGAACAGAAGAAGGGGATGATAGCGATAGCACAGGCGCTCGTGTCTTACCCATAATCCCTGTAAGGAAGCACAGATTCAGAGACATTAACTCCAGCTATTGTGGATCACTTTGTTTCTGGTGCTCTGCTTTGTTTGCTGCAAAAGAACCTTTAAGACTGAAAGGAAAAACAAAAGCAGAACTACATAAGCTCAGTCAGCATAAGCGAGCGTGTATTCACTGGTGGCAAACGTACCGTTTCTTTTCTCTCCTCTTGTCATGTGCAAATGATTTTGTATGGAAATCTGATCTCTTTTGTGCTGCTTATGGGGAGATTGGAATACAAGGGGCCTACTGTTTGTGGGTCTCGCTATGATTTGTCATTCTGGCAGTTGTTTCCACAATGATTGGATTTCAGGGACGTGGACTCGTGAAATATGGGCATAACTATTTACATTTTAAGGCCCATACCTTTTACTCTGTTTCTTCTGTTTTGTTTCAAGAAGCACTGGACAGAATGCAGGGTTTATTTCATAGAGGGTGTACAAATTATCGGACATCGAGGAGGTTCAGTGCTGATGAAAGTTGGCAAAACATAAAACGTTGTTAGTAGTTATGGCTAGTTGGCTAGTCATGTACGTGTCTCTTGGCATTGTAGCAGGATATACGTAAGGCAACTTGTATGTACAGTACGTACATTATTTACGTATATTATTGTGTACAGTATATGACAGCAAAACACGATAAAATGCCATTTTGGCGAATTATTATTCTCTGAGAAACAAGGTTAACTGTAGCAAAAAGTTTAATTTGTAAACTGCTATATAACCTTATTTAAGAAGCTTTAAACATCCACATTTTTGTGGCCATCCAAGCTTGCAGATTTTCGAGCAAAAGCCCATTAGTGTCATATGATCAGTGAAGAGAAGAAACTTCCTAAACTGCATAGTGGCTGCCATTAGTGGTTTAAGCGTGTAAAAGGGTTTTTGGAGAATGATGAAGCCAAGAAAGGGACCTTTACACTCCAGCAGTCGTAAATGTGTAGTAAATGTGCGTGTTTGCTTTCTCATAAAAACTCAATCAACATATTATTGATACTAAATTGTATCCTTAAATGTCCACAAACATATCTGCGGATTGATTTATCAATTGTGCCAAAAACAGCAAAAGATGGATTTATAGCATTTTGAAAAGTTTAACGCTTTTTAAACTTAAACAATTGTAACTGTTTTTTCTTGATCAAAGTTTTTAAATTTATTTTCAAACTATACAGAAAAAACACAACAAAAGAGAACACAAAACCAAACCCCTCCATCCCCCCCAACACCAGACAAACACAAGGATGCCATAACAATCAGATGTTCATAAAAATTAAAATAAAATAAAATAATAATAAGTAATCTTCCCCACACCCTTCCTTTACAGTGCAATATTATCTGCGTTCATGCCCTCAGTAAAAGTTAAGGACTGCCAAATATTATACAATGTGCCAGTAGACCCTCTAACTGTATACCTAATATTCTCCAGTTTAAGGCAGTACATCACATCCCTTATCCAGCGGCTAAATGTTGGGGGATCAGGATCTTTCCGTTGTAACTATTTTTTTTACATGTTTTCTTTTTATTACTCATGTGACCAAAAAAAAAATGTGCACAAAATATTATTAGTTTGCGATACTTGTTTTTTCCTAAAACTGCAAAAATGGATTTATCTCATTTTGCTGTCAACCTGTTAACATATGAACAATTTAAGGTTTTTAAAAAAAAATTTTTTTTGTTACACCATGCCTCTGCACTTAATTTAATGTATCTCGAAGGTTAAATGGCTGTTGTGGAAATCTGTTACTTTCTGTTTCAAAAAGAAATGCATCAACATTCAAAATCCAATCATGGCTCCCAATCCGTTCCATGGGCACTTTAAAAAAAAAAAAAAAACAAAAAAAAGAGAGAGAAAGATACAGTAGAAAGTCTATGCACTGATGAATCACAGTTATACGATCTTTCTAATTCCTAAGGAAATGTCGCATCTCTCTCTCAGTCTCTTCCTGTCACTTTTTCTGTTTCTGCTTTTATCTTCCTGGAAATCTCACCAAGACATTACAGACAAAGCAGATTTTTTTTCCACAGTTATTCTGAAATTATATCCTCAAAAAGCCCTAACAGGCTTGGCACGACTCGGTGCCCCTTTTTTTCCAACATGCTCTCTGTTTTTTTTTTTTTTTTTTTTTTTTACGAAAAAATTACAATCAGTCTCATAATCTCCAAATGACTGTAACGTTCCCGAAACCGTATACGGTTGTACTTGTGGTTCGGTGCCATATTGTTCAGATTACTCGTGTGGGTTGATGTCTTTGCTTTTATGCGAAAACAGTAGCCCCATTTTCTTTTGCGCGTAGCCTCTGGAGAAAAAGAAAGAGCTTTTGCTTGAGCCACCGTGGGACAAAATTGCTGTTTCTGTTTCTCTGTGAGATATGCTAGTGATGAGGCTTATAATGATTCGCTAACTAGCACCACACACTGCAGATTTCAGCGAGCTCCCACGTCCCATGAGGTGAAACTTTTCAGCTTAGTAGTGAAATGTCGGTAATTGATTTGGACTTGCAGTGTGGCTCGTTATTCAGACGGACCCTTCTATGCAATAATGGTTGTGGAGTACAGATTATGTTTTCCTTTATGTTTTATTTTTTGAAAGAGAAATAGGAATGTAGGCCATATGCAGATTTCCGTTTGCATCCTCCGTTTTAACTTATGCAGTAGGCGCTTTAGATTTTACCGCCTTTATTCTTTCAGTATCACTCTCAATTGGATCGAGCTGATAAGAAAAGGCATTTCATGGGCTGTAACTGGTCATTTTCCCCAACTGTATCACACTTCATAAATTCCTTCCCTCTCCACCGATCCAGTCTTACAGTAAGCAGGGCCAGGCCTTGGATTAGCCTAGGGTAGCTTTAGCCAGAAAGGCCCACTATTCTTCTCAGATCACAATACATTAGGTGAGAGGAGGACGAATTAAGGCGACCCGGCTATATTCATCATCCGGATGGTCCTGAGCCAGATGCCTTGCCTAGAGTTGTAGTGCTGTGTGGGGCTGCATGAGAATCACACAAGTCGATGCCATTTTCCCTTTATTAATCTCATTCAAGCCTTGCTTTGTCTCATCTTTTTTTTTTCTTCCTTGTCCTTTAAAGATAAATAACCATTCAGCAAAAGGTTTCGGATGGTAATTGACAGGCCATGTTAAATAAATCCACTTGCCCTCTGCGGATGCCTCCTCTTCTTCCCTTCCCCTCCCCGACTTGCCCCATCTAATCTAACTAATGCTCTCTGTTTGTGTGCTGGAAAGTGAATTAAAAACAGCCTGACTCAATACCTGATCTATATCGCCCCAGCTAGTTGCATGCACATTAGCTGTTTCTCCACAGCTCCTGTAATTGCATTACAGTACTCCGAGGCTGTAACTATTAAGGACTTACACTGTCTTGGCTGTTGTTAATCATAGCCTCCGCAGGCCTCAAGGCTCTGATTAGGGGACTGATGGAGGGAGGGAACGAGGGCCAGGAGCCTGCCCCCAAAGCGCAGCAGAACTGTGTAGATGTTTCTGGGAAGTCTTGCTCTAATCAGCATCTTTCCTCTGGCCGCCATTATTCATTCCTTTCGTGATTCCCCACCCAACAATGTGGCCTGCTTCCCTTACTATATATATTTATTTTTTTGGCGTTTTCTCCAGCTGCCCCTACTATCCGTCTTCATTCCGGCATCAAGAACATTCTCTCGACCACACCGTGTTTATAAGCTTTTTTTTTGTTGTTCCCCTGTGTGTTTTTCCTATTTTCTGATTTTGATAAGAGCAGGCAGATTTTTTTTCCCCTTCACTCAGGAAATGGCTCTGAAACTGTCTATTAAGTAGAAATATATCTCGAGGCACTCTCTGCAGTTTGACGTGCATAAGAAGTTGTTTTGCGGCCGTATCCGTATCGCTCCTTGCGCAGTTGGATTTCAAGAGAGGAGACTGTTTTAAGAAGGCTGATAGTGTCTGACTTGAGGGGTGGTGGCGTGTGGTGTATGCGACTTCTCACTGTAATCAGTAGATTGCTGCTGGGAGTCGTCTTTCATCATGCTCCCTGTGCGTCCTGCAAGGAGATGCGTGGCTCGGCGAGGATCCGCTTACACGTTACAGACCCTCTACTTTTTTTTCCAGACTGTGAGGCAGTTTATGGATACGATTTCTGGGCGTATAAACGTTTCTACTCCCCCACTTTTTTTTTTTTTTTTTTCTGCTAATGTCGGTTGTATGTAATTTATCAAATAGCACTGATTTGGGGGTTCGAGGAAAGTAGAGAATGAACATTCTGCTGCCATCAGTTTTTGCCTCTTTATAGAGATATTGAAGTGAACCCAAGGTGCAGCGTTTTAAAATTTTATTACTTTCTAATTGTCTGATTTGTAATGATGGGCAGTAGGGAGAGTCGGAGCGGAAAAGAAGAATATCTGTCAATACTAGAATAGAATGAAGAGACTCGCAGAACAAAGGCATTTCTTTCTTTTTATCTTTCTTTTTTTTATTTAGTGTCCTCTATAGAAGCACAAAGACAACTCGATTATTTTGGTGCAGTCAGAAAGGGCGAAAGGCTGCAGCTCCGTGGCCCTGACGCTGCAAAGCAAACAAGCGCGCCCTACATGCAAACTCCCATGCGACCCCTGTGCCTGCTCCCCTGACCTCCACAAAGTCACTTAAATTATTATCTTCTCAGCCTTTTCTTTCCCAGAGAGCACAGTTGGTCTACCTGCCAGCTGACAACCCGTGATCAATTACAGCAGACAGGGGTATCAGTGTCTGGGAAGCTCCCCGGGGCCGGATTTGTCAGAGATCAGGGCAAGGGGTGTGGGGATGGGGAGGGCGATCAGATATGCTTGTGAAGAGGGATCGCGGAAGCGTGGGGTTGGTCAACCATCTCACGCAGTCAGACAGACGGGAAGGTTATTTTGTCTTTGGCCTCACTCAAAAACTTTTTTTTTTTTTCAATCATCATCTCAAATGATGCTTTTCTGTTATTTTGTTTGATTTAGTCAGAATTTTACATGGTTTATTTCTTTATTCGCTGTTGGATTTTCAACGTGGGCATGTACATTAATTATATTGTTTGACTAGTGATGTTAACCGATAATCATCAAATCATTATAATAAATCAATTGTTTTGCATAATATTTCTCCGTAGCTTACAAATCTATTCGTTTATACACCACAAGAGGGTGCACTTGCTGTTCACGTGGTGCTTCTGCTTGATTCAGCTGTTTAATTTGTCTTACATAACTAATTTGTTCGGCTTGTGCTTCTAGTTTAGAGCGAGTGTCTAAAAACAAACCTTAAACTGAGAAAAAATGTGCATCTTGTTATCATTAATTACTAATGATTCATCGATTGATGATGAAAAATTGCAGCCCTACGTTTGTCCAATTACGTTATGCGTTCCATTATTTTTGACACCAGTCAGAAGTCAGCACCAATTTTGTTTGCATCCTCAAATAAAATCTCAATATCACAAATGAGGATTAAAAACGATAAACCAGGTTTGGAAGAAGACATCTAAGGCAGATTAAGGAAGCAATTTTTGGTCCAAAGACATAGGAAAAAAAAATCTAATAAAGTTAAAGACTTGACGTTTGGTGAGTCAGTCTGGCTTTGACAAATAATCCCTCAGTGAGTGAAATCTTTGGACAGATCTGCCAGTGAGACGTTAATCCTCCGTGTTCATGCTGTTACTAGCCGTGTTCTCTCAGTCAGGTCAGGAGAGGTGGCCAGAACCTTCACTAACTACACCCCACACACATACACACACACACACTTCTCGCTCTCTAAACGCCCCCCCCTCCCTCCCCCATCATCTTTGCGTCTCGCTTCTCAGCTGTTCGAGCTCTCCACCCCGTCCACGTCTCGTCTCGGCACCCGTCTCCTTCAAAGAGCTGTTTGTTTTTTCCGCTGAAGTGTTTGCTTGACATTAGCCTTCAGTAATCCGGTTGAAAAGCCCTTGCCAAGCTGCCACCGTTTTTTCTTTTTTTTCCCCCGGAAATCTCAGAGACGGATAACTCGTCTGCTTAATTAAGCTCATTAGCATTCGCTAAAGCTCATCCTGTTACTCCTTATGACTAATTTCACATAGGTTGCTATAAAAGCCTGGTTGTGGTGTCATGTGAAATTAAAGCAGCTCCGGTACATACACTTGGCTGACGGGTTGGCATTTCCGTGTCTCCGTCGTTCCCATCCTCCTGATTTGATGCAGGTGAATGCCAGGGGAGGAAAGCATACAGCTCCGTCTGACCCGTGTCCAAATTTTGTAATTAAATGCCTGAATACACTCAAGACTTTCTTCCGTTGGGAGAGAAGGACTAGAGACCTTCATCACTCCTGCGCTTTTTTTTACAGCGTTCAGGAAACCTGTTGCTTGTCATCGAGCCTGCCTGTTTAAACCTGGTTCTTGGCTTGTTTTCACTTGGTACGAGGTGAAATATTCATCTTGGTCTGAAAATATCATAGCTATCACAGGATTAATCTAAACCACTAAAGACGAGCATAAAACGTTGTGAAATATTTATTCATCATTTATTTATTAATATTTATTAATGAAGTCGACAAAAAATAATGTGTCTAGCTTCACACACAAAGATATTCATGTGTGCGCTTGTTAGTCAGTCACATGACCGTGATACATGTAGGGGTAAGAACTCATTTTTCCTGACAAGTCCTCTTGAAGGGGACCTATTATGCAAAATTCTTTGTTATTTTCAGACATTCACACAGATCTCCAGTCTGCATGAACACCCCCCAAAAAATGTCAGGACAAAGAAAACAATTCTTGCTGTTTTTTGTTTTTCTAATTAAGCATTGGCCGGGGATTAAACAAGCTCATTTTCAAGCAGATTTTCGACCCCGATCATCCATAGCATTAACAGCACATACAGTTCATTCATTAACATTGATTATCAATTATATACCAGTAAACTGGTGATAGGGCCCCCAGGGGTCACCCATGCCCATGCGGACCAAAAGGCAGCTCGTCCAGCCCGATCCCACAGATGCAGTTTAAATCACTGAAAAAAATCAATCATGGCTACTATAGAAAGTCACTAGAACATTAAGTGCACCATAGCTGGCCACACCCAGTGCCGGCAGTTCATAGCCCGAGCTCCAAATTCCCCAGATCTCCCATTGGATCGTGTGGATGAACAAATCCACAGGTGTCTTATGGAGTCATGTCCTGAGGGACCAGGTGGAACAAGGGGAACCTATACAATACTGAGCATTATCAGTGTATGTATGTATAGATGGATAGATAGAACTTTATTGTCATTGCACAATGCAGGAACTCGAGAAGTGCACATATACTATAGGCATTGAGCAACTTATAAGGTGCAGGTTAAACAAGTAGATTTATGTACATCTCACCCACTCTCACTCATCATCTATACTGCTTAATCCTGTAATCGCAGGGGGCTGGAGCCTATTCCAGGAGACTTAGGGCACGAGGCGGGGTACACCTGCCAATTCATTGCAGGGCGCACATACATGCACACAATCACACGCTCATTCACACACTACAGGCAATTTGGGGAACCGGAGTACCCGGAGAAAACCCACCAAGCACAGGAAGAACAGGCAAACTCTATACACAGAGGCGGGAATCGAACCCGGACCCTGTAGGTTCAAGGCGACAGTGCTGACCACTAAACCACCGTGCCGCCGATTTATGCATATATTATATTTTATATTATATTAAATAACATGGCATATATTACATAACGTGGCACACACAGTGCCTTGCAAAAGTATTCATACCCCTTGAACTTATCTCTTCTCTTGTCAGCTTTGCAGTTGTGTCATGGGCTTCATGATGCTGTTTGTTCACTAATGTTCTCTAACAAACTTCTGAGGGCATCACAGAACAGCTGTATTTATACTATTAATTAATATAATGCAATTACACACAGTTGGACTCTTGCAAACCACTGTACTGTATATAACACATTTGGGAACTTCTGTGAAGGTCCCAGACATGGACAGTTCCAGAAAAACTTCTTCACTTCTTCAAAGGGTTATTTGGGGGCGATCAGCGAGAGAAACAGAACGAATTTCATATATACCAGATTGAAAAAAAAAAAATATGTGACCTTTAAATGCTGCCTGTATTTTCTTGTTTTAGTTCAACGGTTTAACTGTTTTGTTTTTTGGCAGACAAAAACCAATTTCTGGAGCGTCTCTAAGCTGAAAAAAAGAGAAAAACACAAAGGGGAATGCGCAGAGATTTTTTTACCGCAAGATATTTTTGAGTTTTTCCATAAACTCGTTCGTGGTGTTAGTATTTATCACGTCGTCATTATAAGATGACACACAGAGAACTAAAGAAGCTAAAAGAGTAAAATGCAGTAAGTCAGGATTAAGGCAGTTGTTGGATCATCCAGCATGTCACATGGTGACACTGTAACACTCCTACTTGTGCTAAAAGTGGTTCGTAGCATGAATAATGTTGGATGAGTTACTGCAAGTCTTTTAGTGTGTGTGTGTGTGTGTGTTTTAAAAATTATTATTATGAAGAGAAACATGAGAAATGAGTTAATAATCCCTCAAATCCTCCACAATGGCTGCTTTTGTTTCACTTGTGAATAGCATAATTGAGCCCCAGGTACTAGCCGTGCCGGCAGGAATTGGTTTTCGCTATGTGAGGTGTAGCGGGGTTTAATGTGCCATGTAGTAAAATAAACGTCGGGGCGGTGGGGGTGTTTCAGTAAGTTTCAGTAAGCGCAAAAAAAAAAAAAAAAAGTGCAAAATTGCACAAGGTTTTTCCCGTCTTTGCGTCGCTTTGGCTTTCAGACGGGAAAACGAGTCATACGTAAACAGGCCTGTTCTTCTCGCTACACGCTTCTCTTAAACACATTAAAGCTGCAGCAAAGGCGCTGTGTTTTCTGTTGTTTGTATCAATTTGCCTGGTTTCCATTACATATGACTCTACCCACAGTCCACTCCGGAGAGACCGACATACTATACGACACCACAAAAGTCACTCTGTAATCAGGGTCTGTTTACCAGCTCCAGGTCAAGATGCTCTTGATGGCGTCCCCTCCCCCCCTCCAACCTTCCCCCACCAACCACCTCGCAGGCTCTCTGTGTGTATATACTGCAGGACACACACGCAAGCTCTCTGTCATGCACAAGAACGAGGTTAACCGGCTGCTTAAGGTCACGGCCAGTCGTCTCTCTTTCTGTAAATAAGAGCGAGAAACAAAAGGGCCCTTCATCAGCTTTTAACGCCTCATGCGCCGAGCTGCCCTCCAGCCCATTACCTCTGTCCGGGGTTTGTTCTACCGTTCCAAATATTGTTTTATCACTTTGAAGGAAAAAAAACAGCAACAGCAAACCGAGGGTGTCTGAAAAGCCTGTCATTTTTTTGGGGGCGGTACAGTTCTTCCAGTCCACGAGGCTCCTCACTGTATGCAGAGCAGCCACATTCGCTCTCTTACACACACCTCTGAATTGGGCTTTGGTGCTGACTGCCCCTGACGTAAACAATGTAGCCTTTCACGGTATTTTCTCCCTTATAATTAACTTACTGAAACACCCCCACCGCCCCGACGTTTATTTTCCCGAGTCCGCCTTCTACCAGGTCTGGAAAAGCTACAAAAAGACACAGGGGGAGCCTCCATAAAGAGAGAGAGAGAGAGAAAACACAGGGTGTGTGAGAGGAATTAGACCGACCGAAAGAGAGAAAGAGCCCCTATTGAACTCTTCTCGCCTCGTGCCCTTTCTGCGCCGCCACAGAAAAAGAGAGATGACACAGCAGAGCAAGGTACCGGCTCTCACAAAGTTATCTGACCCCAGTGTGCTGACTCGAAGACCCTTAATTCTTGTCTTTCTAATGTAGAGCAAACAGCTCTTGAGGGTGTAACCAAAAGGAAGAGAGAAAGAGAGAAAGAAAGAAAGAAAGAATTCAATACTGCAGGCAAGCTGGCGCCTCTAGAGCCTGTCATCTGTAATGCTCCCAAGAAACCCACTATGTCATAAAATAATTGTGGGAAGACTTGTGGAGTATTTATATAGCGCTTCCTGGAAACAAACGAGAGACAAACGGCTTGAGTGTCCAGTCATAATGACTGCAGAGTCCAGTAATGGAGGGAGCGTGGAGTATTTTAGTAGAAGTGTGTGTCTGTGTCGGGATAATTGTTACACACACACACACACACACACACACACACACACACATACTGTATATATACTGTATATATAAACCTAAACAATTTTTGTTATCATACAATGGCAAAAAAAAAAAAAGTCACACATTTTCTATTCCCCTTAACATGGTTAAGGTTTCCCATGTGGCCCACAAGACCTTTTCTCCCACAGTTAGAAGTGAAGCACAGTGTAATTAACTCTAGAAAAATATCAAGCAAGACGGTTAATTTTAATTTTTACTTAAACTAGCCTGTTAATCTATCTGTGTACTACAGTATTTTACTGTGTGTAACATTAACACAACCTTTTCCAAAATATTGCACTTGTATGTGTTGTGCATAATGTTAGATAGATAAAAAAATCATCATTGACGTGATAAGGCACTGCTCTGTCCAGAATGGTCCGTCCACAACAAGTTGTTATTATTATTATTATTATTATTATTATTATTTATTTTTAATAAATAAAAGTATAAAGGTCCCATTTTTACCATTTCTTTCTATCACTTAACATAGGTCTCAGATTCTCACCAATGTCTATCAGTTAATACTCCAGCTGAAATATTTATCTGAAAGTTTTTTTGTAAAGACCTCAAACTCCTTCTGGTTCACTACTCTTCCAAACACACCATTTCAGTGTCTATATAAATGAGCTACGTCTTGAGCAACAAGCTAGAGGAGGGTTTGTCTCATATGAGGTCACATTAGCTGGAACATGTTATTGGCATATTTAGGCCCCAACAAATTTAGAAAAAGATCAAAAAGCGTTAAATGTTTTTTTTTTTCTCGTGATTTTTGATTGCACATGTCCACTAGAGACCCATCTTAAACGTCTAGAAATGGCTAGATTAATTTTGCATAATACGCTTTCATATACGCACTACCATGCACATTCACTTTATGTACCTTGCCAAACAAACTTCTGATTAATGTTAGGAAAACTAATGTAACTGGTTCCTTTAACAGAATGCCTGGCCCAGTCCTGGTTCTTGGTCCAGAGCTGCCACTTAATCTAATATCTTCCCCCCCTGCCTCCCGCTTTCTCCTGTCAGACGCATACTGTCTGCTCTGCCCTTTTCCTTTTATTCACAATTGATAAGGTTCATTCATTTATCATAGACCATACACTATAGCCACAGACCACAAAATAAGCATTATCGACGCATTCGCCTTCAGTAATGTGTGTTTCCGCACCTCTACACGACCTCTGTAGTCCTCCGCTGCACCACACTCCAGTGAGCCGTCAGCCTTAATTATCACCACCATTTACCTATCCGGCCACATCGGGATTGCGGAGAGCGCTCTAACGTTTACTCGCTCTGACACGAGTCCATACTCCGGGCAAATTATTGTGCTATGCTAGGTTCTTTTCACGCGGGGCCTATCCACAGGGACGGCATGATTACTATAGTTTGCGGTCGGCGATCACTCACTCAACCAGCCTCCGACTCGACCCAGCATCATGAATGTGGCTCTTTGTGTGGACAGCTCATTGTTTTGTTCTTAGATGTGAGGTAAGATATGACTTCATTAGGATGATGTGTTGAGACGTCTAACCATAACAATGTTTCATCTTGGGTCGAGTGGGTAAACTCTTCAGTTTTATGAAGACCTTTGATGAAAGGCGAACTTAACAGGCTTGGCCAAATCATAATCGAGATGAGAAGACCGTCGTAGTCAAAACTACCGCTTTAAATTTTTAAAAGCGGTTCTTCCACCGGAGATTTGACTCAATTAGATGCCACTGATTACCTTCTAAGATCCCTTTGCCCTGCTTATGTCTCCTTTTTTACCTAGCCGACATGAGATGTCTCAGCCAGCAACTCTGTACAGCCAGCGTTGATGAATTATAGTTGACAAAGCTCTAGTACTGTTGCCTTCCCGCCCCCATTCTTCTGCCATTTGCTTTAAAGAAAGTCTTTAAAAGACCTGTGAGGACAGCTCAGGGAGCGGCGCATTCAGGCAGGATATAGCTTCCCCAGTAGTCCGCTGATGCCAAGCCAAGGTGGTAGTTATCCTTGGGAAAAGACATTTCAGGATGCTGCCAAAAGCCATGTAGCTTTAAGGTAGGAGTAGCCATCATTGCGGACAGAGTCCTTGCGAGAACAATTGGCCCTGAGAAACGTTTGTCAAGAGCAAGGCGAATGGCGAAGTTCTCAACCCGCAACGCCGTAGCTAGGAGTGTACGCAGGGAGTCTTGAAATTAATTCGAGCCGATGTTTGAACTGTGTGGTGCTTTCAGTAGTAGTTCAGCGGTTGCTGCTTTTAAAAACATCTCACATGAGGTGAGAAAAGAAGAGCTCTGGACCTCTGAACCTGCTGAGAGTCAAAAAAAGGAAAATATTGCTTTATGGTAGCCTTGAACCTATTAATTTGTACCTCTGATTACACCTTTAGAGTGCTTTCACAGCCTCCGCCTAGGCAAAGGTCAAGCAAAGAGAACTTCCAGCTTAAAATAACCAAGCTTTTAATAGTGCCGCAAACTCCGCCATTAAGATGAGCATTGTTGAATTTGTAATTTTAGACCCCCCCCCCCTCGCACCCTCCTCCCTTCCTCCGTAGAGCTTTCGAAATGTGAGAACGGGACTTCGCCAAAGAGATGCTGAGAGTTATTAGCAACAGTAAGTACTTAACCTCATCCAGACCTTCTGGCTTCCTCCCCTCTGGCTGAACTACTTACCCTCTTTTGCTTGGGGAACATGAGAAGAGTGGTCACCTTCTGGAACCCACTGCTCTAAATGATTGAACAGGTCTCGGTCTGAGAGTGAGGAAATGAAAAGCAAGGAGCGAGCCAGCCAGCGCTCCTGCACGGCCTGAACCGCACTACCTCCTCCCTACTCGCTGTCAATCTAACTGGGAACGAGCTGAGCCGAGGCATCGGAGCGGGTTTTTTTTTTTTTTTTTGCCGTTGCCCTGAGCACCCAGCGTCAGAGATCAGCTCATTGTTTCCCAAAGAAACAGCCCGCTGTGCTACATCATAGACCTACCTGCTGTGTGAGGGGCCTCAGTCAATTCTTGGCGGCTCATGTATTTTTATTTTTTTCACACTATTGTTTTGTTCAGATATGGCATGGTATACCGAGCCTGAATAACTTTCATAACAATGCCACTATTTACTTCGTCCTGGAGCGCTCAGATCCCTGTATAGGAGCCTTTCGTGAAGTTTATAAGTGAAGTCCATTCTTTTGAATCCTCACCACAAATATCCTCGTCATGTTTTTTTCCCACGTCTGTGGTTTAAATTTGTTTTTGTAAGAACTTGGCTTGCGCACTGGGCACCAATGATTTGGAAGCTCCCGCCCAAGCACATCATCCATTCAGAGAGCTAAGCATGAGAAAACTAAGTGCAGCTTTTGGAAAAAGGTCAGATCTGAACGCTTTCCAGCTGTTGCAGCAGACTTGGGCCCTGTGCTGGCACTCAGATATTCAAGTCACTCTGAATGGAGGCGTCCGCTTTGATAGTCCGACCTGCTTACCACCCAGTGCTTCCACGGCCCACTTTGATCAGCTCCAAATGAACTGACCAGTAAGGGAAATATTTATCATCTATGTTGTCAGTTGGCCTCTCTTGCCATTGCTTGAGAAGGTTTTTTTTCCCCTTTTTTTCCCCCAACCAACCTGTTTTATCTTGAGTAAATGTTTGCTGGTATGTAGCCCTAAGAAATATTTCACTAACTTGCAGAAAACTTTCACCAAACTTTATACGGGGGAGAAAAAAAAATCAATGTAGTGTATTATGGATGTGGAAGCCCAATGCAAATGAAGGGGAAAAAAGAAAAAGTTAGAGGGTTATTAATTTGCGGTGGTATTCTTTCTGTCAAGCCTTATGGGAACGCCATAGAAGTCCGAGAGTCCAAAAGACACCATGGCTTGACCTCGGTTTTTTTTTTTTTTTTTTTGAACTTCAAAAATCGTTTGGATTTATGAGTCCTCTGCTTCGCTTCACACGCGGGCTCCGGAGTGTATTCTTTTTCCTTTATAATATTTTATTGTTCTCTTAATCCATGTGTCGTTCATGAATGTGCTCCCTGCAGATGGTATTCTAGGCATATGTAATTTATAGACGGTGTGGCACAGCCTCCACGGTAACGCTGAAACACTGTTCAGTCCCCATCAAGACCCCTTCCTAACACTGAACTGATTAATAGCCTCCCATCGCCGTGCCATTCATCATCTTTAAAATGGAGACAGGGAAAAAGGACATGAGAGTAAGGAGAAGCACAGAGGGGGGGGGGGGGGGGAAGAAAGAATGCGAGATAGATCCTTTAAATCACCCTTTGTGTCCTCTTTTCTGTATCTCACCTTCCAATTTCTTTTCCAAGTGTTCTTGGTATCTTGCTTTTCCAGACACGGTATAATTGTTTGTCGGTGCGAGTGCGCGGTGCACAGGCACGCTGAGAAAATGCACCGTAGCCTAGAATAAGAGCTGGCGGAAAGGTGACTCTTATATGTTCTCAGCCTGAGATGGAACTCTAGGTATCAAGGTCAGTTAGAATTTTTTTTATGAGGCGCATCCAAATTCCTCTGTTGTAGTAAGTTAGGGTTCATATGCTTTGGCTCGCAGTTATCAAGAAATAAAGAGGCTCGTTAGAGCAAATCTCAATTTATGCCTCTAATTTATTTTTCACTGCTTAATGTCAGCTTTCAGTGAGGTTATATGGCAGCCATCAGCGGTAGGAGTGGAGCAATTACGACTCCCATCTCCTCAAGGAGAGAAGATAAGAATGAGAAATGAGAAATTTACAGTATCAGACTTCATCCAGAACCGTTTCTTTCTTAGCGCTCCTTCCAAGTTGACCGGGGAAAAAAAAAAAAGGAGGATTGCCCGAGCGCTCTTAAAAAAATAAAAAAAATAAAAAAAATAAAAAAAATTGGCTGAGAAGTGCTCGAGCTGACAGATCGTTCTTTTCAGGGCTCAGCTTGTCACAAGTATGTCCACATATCCAGTGCCCAGCGTTGGTGGCTCTGCGCTTGGCTCTGGTTCCAAACCTCCTCTGTGCTAATGCTACCCGAACTCCTTCAGCCCAGTGTGTGCTCTGGCATGCCGTTGCAAATGTGCCTCCCCCATTTTCTGTCCACGCCACTGCAGGGCCAGACTGAGAACCTCCGGGGCAGCTGGTCTGCCTGATGGGTCCAATTCATCAAACCGGTGAAGGAGGGAGGTCTGAGGGGGCCCGTGAACCGGGGGCCTGTTGTTGACTTTATTGTGATAGTTATTAAATAAACCATGATTAGAGGGCAGCGATAAGAATGCTTTCAAGTTGCACAGTTGGGAGGTGCGTTCCAGACCTGGGCCCCAGCCACACAGGAGGAGATGAAGAATGAGGAGCGCTGCAAAAAAAAGAGAGGGAGAGGGAGTGTTAACAGTTATCCAAAAGACGGATGACTTGCCCTAGGCCTGGGCTGAATGTCAGAACACCCCTCACAGTGGTGCGGAGCAGCGTCCAGCCCCCCGGCATATACAGGCTTTCATTCCCTCAGCAGGAGAAGGGACAGCTGGGAAGGAGGAGGGGCAGGAGTAGGCTGACTCTTCAGTCGAGGTATTAACCAACAGCCAACAGTTGGCATGTGAAAATCAGTTCGGTTGTTCCCCCCCCCTGCTGCTCACAATCCCGACTGCATTGTAATTGCAAGTCGCCTCCAGTTCTACAGTCCCCGCTTTCCACACCCTGCCACCCAGCTGCTGGAGGACGAGCAGGCCCAGGCCTAGAAAGACCCCAGGGGTAAAAAGATGACAGGAATTGTGATTTGGGACTGTTTATTAGTTATTTTTTTTTCCATACAATCATTTTAAATGCTATTTCTGTAAACACTCCCTGGACGCCTATTATATGTTTATTCGGAGAGTTCACCCACGTTGCTGAATGCCAAGTTCCAAGATGACGGCGCTTCGGGCTTACGCTGTGAGACCGGCATTGAGGCAGCTGCTGAATAAGGAGGGTTCTCCGGTTCTGCTCCAGGGGACAAGGGCGGGGGCAGATTAAATGCAGGTGGGGGGTGAGTGGGTGGGGGGGGGTCGTTATGCCAAATTATTAGTGTAGAGAATTACCCGTGTGGCGCTTCATTACCAATAAACAAACCTCAAAGACCAGTGAACACACACACACACACACACATATACACACATATATACACACACATAAAAGAGAACTCCTCCCTCTGGCTTTAGTCTAATTGTCTGCTTAATTAAAACAGGGTGGACAATGACAAAATCGTCTGCCGTAATCAATTCATTCTGCCTCTTATTTCCTTTACATTAAATACATAAATCTGTTTATTTTTGGCCAATATCACCACCAGCTGGCTTATTTATTATGATTTATTTTTTCATTTAAAATATCCAAATGCTTTGTGGACTTCCTCATATTTCCATTTTGAGTGGGACGCATTTAAAGTCCTCAACACTACAGGAAAATAAAGGAAAATATATCTGTCTATATATTAAAAAACAGCACTTTTCCCCCATAAGAATCTTGATGGAAGTACAGTATGAATAATAACGTTTCAGCGAAGCCAGTTCCACGTGGGAGCTCGGAGCGCAGTGGATTCAGTAAACTACATTACCGAGGTTCTGTTGAAAGATGCATGGCTTCCTGTCAGCTCCAGAATGCCGTTGTCATGTATCTGCTAAAGCTATTGAGCGCCAACGTGAAACAAGAGTCCCTTATGTCTGTCTTAACGCCGTGAAGTAGTACCATGGCATTAACACAATGTCTCAGTGCAGGTGCGCGTGAACGGGAAGCTTTCTAACCACATTTACAGTAAACAAGAAATA
This sequence comes from Platyallabes tihoni, assembly GCA_030068045.1. NCBI lineage: Eukaryota > Metazoa > Chordata > Actinopteri > Siluriformes > Clariidae > Platyallabes > Platyallabes tihoni. The sequence continues at coordinate 5,824,601 of JAQQZS010000009.1, read as the reverse complement.
AAAAAAATATCCAAGAATGTGAATGTTTCTGTTTCGGTGTCAAGGAGTTTGGGTATAGACCTCAAAACCTGTATCGTTTAATTAAAAAATTGTGCTAGCTGAGTCACTAATACGGTCTACGATCTGCCTGAGGTGTTTAAAAAATTTTTTTGGAACTTTTTTAAATTAATACTTTCACCGGACGCCAAATCAGGAATAATAGTCCTGCTTTTTTGTCCTTTTCCCTTTTTTTGTATTGGCCATATTTTTCCCTAATGTGACCTCATATAAGGTTGACCCCTACGACAAAGAAGGCACAAAGCACTCCCATTCTCCCCCCAAAAAAAGTTATTACCATCATCATTATTTTTATTTTTATTCCACCTACTTGTAGTAATGAAGTCGGAATTTAAATGCCCTCCAGAGAGGTGCGAGTAGCATTTGAGAACAGAAATAAATATAATGGGGAACAGGGCTAGACCGTGGTAACCTTTTAAAATGTGTACCTGTCTGCCTTCAGTGCTTCGACCCAATAACAATGACAAGGTTGTTCAATTTCAGAGATCCAGTACTGGCGTAACATAAAGCTCTGTACAATCAAATACCATGGTATATTGAGAACAGTCAGGAATGTAATGCAATGCAAGCCGGAAATAAAATAAGTAGCGATAATAATAATAATAATAATAATAAAGTTGATGTAATAATAAGTCGATTTAATGTCGGTTTGCTTCAGAGTTGATTTGTCACTGTTATTTTCGTACAAAAATGATCTTAATCATATTTCCCCCAGGTAAAAGTCTGGATTTAAAATAAAACTTTATTAAAGGTGGCCTATTATATATTATTCACCTTTAATAATTTCTAAAAGGGTTTCCAGTGTGTGTGTGTGTGTGTGTGTGTATACCTGCTTTTATCTTTTTTCTACTTCTGTATTGTTCAGGGTTTAAAGATTTTCCCTCTAATGTGACCTCATATAAGAAAATCCCCGCCCCCGGCTTGTTTCTCAGCTCTTTTGTTCTACTCCGGAGGGGCGTGGTTAAGCAGTAGCTCATTTACATAAACGACGAAAGGCGGAGTAAAATAAAGTGAGTTTAATTTTGTAAACAGTGCATTATTTGAGAGGTACAGTATTTCAGCTGGAGCATTAACACACTCTTTGGGAGAGCTCTGAGATGTGTGTTAAGTAAAGAAATAGAAACATATGGGACCTTTAAAGGGTTTTTCTGTTTGTTCGCTTGAGGAAGCATTTAGATATGGAATAAAATGCAATGAAAAGTTGTGCCACTATAGGAAAAAAATCAATGACAAAGCGGTGTGGTGGAGCTTGATGTAAAGTTAAGATACTGATGTTACCAAGTCATTCTAACACAGCAATTGTTGAAAATGTTATTTAAAAAAAAGGCACGTCTTTTCCGTTGCATTAAATGTTGCCATATCTGCAGAAAAATGGCTTCTTTTATTACTTATGTTATCAACGTTAAACATTCCATCACCAGCCAGTGTTTTTATCTCCCTTGTGAAATTAATGACAAAACTTTCCAGTGAGTGGAAACCTCAAGTTATAGCTCTCTCTCATCCGACTGTGTTAAAGCACTCATTATTGAGAATCCGTCTAGAATCGCTAATTAAAGCTCCCCTTACACATTACCCTATCAGCAGCGTAACATGTTTAAAAAAAAATATATATATATATTTTATCGTCCTGAGAGTGCTGACAGTCCGCCTTACCAGTAAGATGTTGCTATAGAAACAATAACGTGATGGGACAAGAACATTAATATAAACCTGTGATTTGTCTTGCGGCTGCACCGCTGTCGGAGCCGCTGTTGGAGAAAATCAATCAACACCTTTTGATGAACCGGAATGAAGAAGTCAACAGCGCTGTCGAGTTAAAGGTTACATATAGAGAGGAGATCTATGACAGAAAGAAGGATGTGCTTTAGGCATGGTTTCGCAAGTAGGTCCTGTTTAGGAAAGGATGTCAGAATGTACCATGACCTGGTTCTCATGAGACCTGAGTTAGCATTAAAGTGCCCCTATTAAAGTGCCCCTATTAAAGTGCCCCTATTATGCCATTTTAAAGGTTGCTAATATTGCTTAATGAGTCTCTTAAAACAGGTTTACATGT
>JAQQZS010000009.1:5794236-5817072 GCA_030068045.1 Platyallabes tihoni | reverse complement strand
CTATGCGTGTCGCTCGTATGTCTTTGTCTCCCACGAGCGTCACATCCAGCCGTCGGTCAAGCTAATGAAGGCGTTTCGGGGTGACAAGTAGCCGGGTTCTGTTTTTGGAAAACGCAATCTAGTTTTCCACTTTGGGCTTAAGTGTAGGTGGCCACGATGTCAAATCATCTCTTCTCCTACACCACTATTCATAGACAGTGTGGCTTAGTCTTCGTAATAGGTATTTAGGATTTATGCTTCCCAGAAAGGCTAAGTGCACTGTTTTCTGTGGCCGGACGTGGGCTGGGTTTGCAATCCTTCGCCAGTAATTGCACACTGACTGGAGAGATTGGTATCTCCTACCGCCCCTCATTTTCGTTCAAGAAAAACGGCAAGGTTGACAAAAAGACAGCGTGATTCTTGAGGATAGATTCCGGACCGCGCTGACAGGATAGGCAAGAAGAGTAGGATCGTATAACAAGGAGAGGTAGAAATGGTCTGTGTTTTTAAGACCCGGCTCTTATTTAAGATTCATTAATCATTCATTTCCCCCCTTGCATGCTGGCTGGGATGACATTGTTTGCGCTGGGTGCGTTAACCCCTCCTGAGCTCTAAACACTGGCGGGGGTTAAGTGTTCGTCTCTCGAGCACTCTCGAAAAAAAGAGGAGAGCTATTAGGCAGAGAGGGCAGAGCAAGATGGCAGCTGCCAGCCAGATGACAGAAGTCACAAAAGTACAGGTGGACCGGCTCACTCTGAGACTCGCTAATCCACATTCTGGTCGAATTTCTTTACATTCCACTACGCTAGCTCCAGACATTTCTTTCAGCCAGTGCTTGGCTTAAGTTGAATTAGCACCGGATTGAATTTCTCATCAATGTCATGTTTAATGTTAATGGAAAATCAGACTGGTATCACTTTTTTGGAGATCGGTTTTAACTGTGCTAGCAATAACATCGTCGCACGATCACGTCAGAATGGGAACCATTACCTTTCTAAACAAAAATAAAGCACTACCTAACAAACAAGCACCAGATTTATAACTTTGCAAATATCTCAATATTTTCAGGGTGAAGTTTTCCTTCTTTAACAGTACTTTAACTTTTTATTTTATATACTTTCAGTCTTTTTTTTTTTTTTTTTCCCCCATACTCTCTCCCACTCCATCCCTGAAGAAGTGTTTTTCAGCGTGCTTGTTGTGTGTAGGCTGGAAACAGGATGTGTGCTGTTGCGATTTGTCAGCCCGTTTGAGCGACAGCGCTCTGATGAGGCCTGTGCCTGCGTGAATTGCGAGCGGCGAAGGAAATCATCACAACGATATCAGGAGGAGAAGGCGAAAGGGAAAAAAAAAAACTATCATGAGTAATATGACCCAATTTCCTGCCATGCTTCATTAAAAAGCCAACGTAACATCTCTGTGATCACATTAATTTCCTAACAGCTTTATTTAATAAAATGGGACAAGGACTCGTACAGCTATTAGCATAATATGGAAATCCTGGTCATTACCGTCACGTAATGTATGAACCGAACCGAGCGCCAAATAAAGAAGCAGCAGGGAGTGCAGGAGAGGCGCTGTTGATCCAATATTGAGAGCTGATTATCAATAGGGAATTGGAAATTAGCCTGAGAACCAGCGTGAGGACGGAAATCAAGAAACGGAACGCTCTCTCCGTTTGGCAAAAAAACACTGAAGCCGTCAGAAGCCTGCCTGGCTCCGCGAGTCTGCCGTATGGGCCGTGTAAATAACTAATTAGAGCCAGTAGCAATTTCCGTGATCTGCAAATGACTGGATGCGTAAGGGAGGGGGGAGGACACCCCGCTGCACTCCACCTCCCTCAGCTCTTCCTTCTACCGCTCGACTTTCATCTCGCCTCACTTATGGAGACATCTCATCTGGCTCCCTGCCTCTCCCCTGTCCCCTTCTCGTGCTATCGTTCTCGTGCACGCAGTCTTCTCATTTCCGCACTGCTTGGTCCCCACTGAGAAGAGCAAGATTGTTGCCTATTGCGCATAAAGAAAAGGTTGAAAAATTGCAGGCAGTTGATAAAGCGGTAATGGAAAACCTACCTCACACGGGACCATCTTCATAGGGCACACAAGCACCCGAGGGTCATCACCGTGACGTAGGTTTTTGGTCAGAGGGGCTGTTTTGGCTTTGGTTTTCAAATGAAATATGTTTACTGCGGGATGTTGTGCCCGAGCCATTGGTTTTTATGAGGTCATGGAGAGATAAGAGCACATCATCGTAAAAAAGTATTGGAAACAGTCTTTACTTTTAAAGGACATTCATCATTTTCTTGGCGAAGGATGGTCCATGGTATTGAGAATTGAACCATAATTATTTAGCATTCTGTACTCAATTAACCATCCAGTTACTCATCTAGATAAATTCTTGGAAACATTCTGATGTTGGCCCCAATGCCACAGTTTTCACCTAAAATGTCACCATAAACCATCAGGCCAAAGATTTAAGCCGAGATGGCGCGTTAACCTATCGGCCCATAGATTTCCATCTAAATGGCAGCGTAATCTATAGGGCCACAGATTGAAGCCTCCATTGCAGTCTATAGGACCATAGATTTAAACCCTAAATGTCAGAGTAACTGCTTGAGTCACAGATTTCATCCTAAATTGTACTGTAATCTATCAGGTGACATACTTTACTCTCAATGCCACGGCACCCGATTGGGCCACAGATTTCAACCTACATTATACTGTAACCTATCGGGCCACAGCTTTCAGTCTAAGTGGCCTGTAATCTATGGGGCCACAGATTTTAGCAGGAGAGACACTACAACCTATCGGTCTACAGATTGCCCTCAGTTCTCACTGTAATGTATTGGATATCAGCTCCTGACCATAATGATACCACTGTAATCATTTGGGTCACAGGTTCCAGCCAAATGCTACTGTAACTAGTAGTCCGCTGGCTTCCAGGCAGAATACCATTGTAACCAACTGGTCCATAATACTAGTCAAAATGTCACTTTACCTAGTCAGTTGATAGTTCCCAGCCCCAAAGGTCGTTTAACCAATTGTGCCATGGTTTCAAACTGAAATGCCACTTTAAACAATTCAGCCCTGCTTGTCAGCCAGAATGGCATCATATTTAAACGAGGAATAATTTCTAGCCCACATTCCACTGTAACGAGTGAGGCCATAGTTTCTTGCCAATATGTCATTTTTAAACAGTTGGTAGATGGTATCTAGCTAAAATGCCACTTTACACAATCGGGCCATAGTTGCCTTATAAAATGCCTCTTTAAGAAACCCAGCCCACAGAACGGCACTGCGTCCAATCTAGGATTAGTATGCAGTCAAAACACCACTATAACCAATTGGTCCATTGTTTCAATCCAGATTGCCACTTTTTTTTTCAGCCAGAATGTTGCTGTAACCGGTCTAGGCCCAGTTTTTTGTTTTGTTTTCAACCCCAGTTTATGGCGAAAAATCATCTGTTATCAATGAATCATAGTTTGCAGCCAAAATGCCTCTGTGACCTGCACAGTGTAAGGGCCTGAAAAGCATTGGCTGCTTATCAGGAAGGAATTATGATTTGCTGTTTGGCAGTAGTCTTTAATCACTGTAAATGTTTTTGATGCATTGTTCGATAAAAGTTAAACAAACATTCATTCAAAAATCTTTCTATTCAATCATGATGCTGCATGATGCAATCACTCGAGCCCACTGCTTTAAACTCTCTCACTGAAGCGGCATAATGACTTTACAATGCTGTCGGGTAACCAAGCAAAAAGCTTTGCATTTCTTCTTTAATTGATTTCTTTACCTAGTTTCATGTCGTACACCAAAAAATATCGCTTTCACAGTGCTTTTGCATTAGAAGGACTAACCAGTGATCCATTTCTCTTCGTTTATGATCAATGATGAGCTCTCTTAGCGAGGAGACAGCACTGCTGTTGGTGATTTATCGATTTTGTTGGAGCCATACCGCGTGCATGATAATGAGCGATTTAATACATTGCGAAGCTGTGAACGTTGAAGTGTTCTCAAATTATTATAACACCGCCTCAGTGCCTTTTCATCGACTTCTCCTTCTCAGCTATCTTTTTATGTGGTTCGTGTGTCGAAAGCCACACTGGACATCTGTTTACAGCGGCTCGGGCCGGTGGATAAACATAGTTAGCGGATTAGCATGTTGGCAGCAGCCAGACGAGTTAACGTGTCGGAGTTTTAACACTTTTTATGGCGAAGAGGGTGTAAAAGTTGGTGTAGGTTGTCAGGATATACTATGCACATGTGTGAAGATTTTTGTTTTCCATTGATCTGTGATGTTTTATTATTGTAAACTCCGTACTTTAACCAGTACTTTACTCTTACTTTACCCTACTTTACAAGTATCTGTTTAATTTGAAGTCTTTTCGACCGTATGTTTTTATCGGTGTTATTTCTTTTGACCTTGGCGCTATTTGTCTAATATCCATGGTTGTGGAGAGGACAGCTTGTTCTGGATTAATCCTGGTGAACCTTGGCACCGTACATCCAAATAGAAGGTCTTGACTGACAAATGCATATTTATAACTTCTCCGGTAATGCTTCTTTTTCTTGCCTGAGGGCTTACATCTACACTTTGATCTTGCAATGTCTGTGGGTGCTGAATCAATAGCACAGTTCGACAGGACTCTGTTTCTGGGGCATGTTTTATATTCCCGTTTTTAAGATCATCCGAATCTAATGCTGTTTTCAAATTCAAACAGTTTCATGTTGTTACTGTACATTGCGGAAGCAGATACATTCTCTGCCAAAGCTTGCTTGCAATTCAGGTCTGAATGTATTCAAGCCACTACTTTCCCCTGCTTGACTAATCCCTATTGTGGGTCTCTTTCCTGCTCCTCTCGTCATGGTTTAATTTTGTCTCCGACCAAAATAAGTGAACGTCAGAGGAAAGGCAGGTGACCAGCAACAGACCCGAGGACTTGTACTAATTAATTTGTTTAAACAAACTTGACAAGGGTTTGGGAAAAAAAAAAAGCTTTCAGTCCTTCAAAAAGCCATTACCAGGAAGGGGGCAGGAGGACAGCGAGGGGGCCAAACAGCTGTGTCACCATTACTGATAGATAGAGAACGCATACCTCTGTCTTCTCCTCTCTCTCTCTCTCTCTCTCTCTCTCTCTCTCTCTGCTTCTACCTCATCTTTTCTCCTTTGAGATGCAGCGCTTTGAAGACCCAGAGCTAGATTATATGGTGCTTAGGGGTCAGTGCCTGTCAAAAACTGGGAGCTTTGTGAGCAGTTCCAGACTTCTGACAAGCTGACCTTTCATCCATAGTAAACAGGAGCCAAATTTCAATGTTTATCACTCTGAGAGGGTCTGGGGAAGCGAATGAGGGAGGGCTAACACAGCAAAAAGCAGCCAGGAAAAGGTGAGTGTATACCCTAAGGCCTTTACTCGAACAGGATGAAAATGGGGGAAAAAAAGGCTCCATATGTGCTCGCCCAATTCTGATCTTCTGCATTGTTTTACCTGAAGGAAATGTCCACCGTGAAACCGATAGAATGTGCTCGTATTCGAATATTTGCGAGAGGATTATGATTAGGGTACAAGAGAATGATGGAGATGTTTGTATGGGAACTGGACGAGATGGAAGTAGTAAAGGTAGAAATGAAGCGGATGTTGATTGACACCTGAATGATATGTTGGACATGTAGAAAACCGACAAACACACGGCAACTACAAAACGACGCCCCAGAACATCACACATTTCCTGCACGCGTCCTTATAATTTTCTCATTAGTACTACCTACAACAGGGAGAGAATAAAGTGGGAGGAGAGGGGATGGTGGAAGGAGGAAGCGCATGAAAAATGATCTCATGAATGTGGACTGTGTTCTTTGCTAGGGGAAATTACATTACCGTTATTGTTGACGCTGCATCAGTAAAGGCCGTCCCAGCTCCTTTGTTCCCATGGGTTTTTTAAAAAAAATTTTTTTTTTTTTTTTGCAGCATGCTCTGCATCTTAACCTTTATTCTTCCTCCAACGACAAACCCTGCTTTCGCAGTCACAACACGATACCTAGTCAGCTCCTGTAAGTGATTAGATACTTGGTCCAACTAACTCGGCTAACTCATTCGCAGTCCATTCCAGGTAAATTACGGCTCAATTATAGCTACTAGATACCAGGAGAACGCCGAGTCTCAGAGTCAAATGAGCACTCTGCGAGGCGTACGTGTTCGAGTCCTGCTATTGAAGCCTAATAGAGACGTGACAGGCAGAAGATTGAAGCTGAGCGTGAGAGAGGCCGAGGGAAGGACCTTTCGCTCTTCAAAGAGAAGTGGTTCTGAGGATAGCACCAGGCGCAAGCGATCACACATATTGTAATTAGAGAAAAGACCATTATCTCACAAAGATGTTTTCCTTCACAGGCCAGCAGAATATTTGCCTTGAGGATTTGCTGCCGTAAGTTAATAATAGAAGTGTTCAGGTTCATTAGCGAATGCACTTCCGAAGGGCTAGATCTGTAATAGGAAAAGTCTTTTCAGCTCTCTGCACACATATATTCCAAGTCATGCAGCACTTTCTTTTTTTTTTCTTTTCTTTCCTCTCTCCGTCTTGTCACGCTCACACTTGTAATCACTTTCTTTATATGCACTTTCTTTCCTGAGACCGAGATTAAGCCTTCTAATGAATTTCGAGTCTCTCTTTACAGTTAAACGTCAGAGCGACTGAAAAAATTAAGTCAGGGCAAATTTATCTCCAGTGATGTCGCTGTTTCTGCCATTTGGAATTAACACATTTATTAAACCAATGATCTGAGACGTTCTTTATTAATTGGCGAAACCACTCAAAGGCGCTGTTGGGAAAGCGCACAGCAAAAGCTAGAAGCCAAACCCGGGGCTGTTAATTAGCAGCCAAAAATCGCCCACTCGGTCTAAAGCCCCATCATCACCCCTTTGCAGTTGTAGATTAATAGCTCGAGCTCATATAAAAAAAAAAAAAAAAAAAGAAGCTCATTTTGCATCTAGCCGTAATAGCTGCTGAGACCCTCGCGGGTCCTCCGAGGGCAGTCTGGAAACAGTCGCGTCTACACCTTACGTAGTGCTTCGCTCCGAGGCTTTTGCTTGTCAGCATGTGTCAGTTCAAAGGCAGCTGCACCAGGAGGCACATGGTACTGTAGTATCCAGGCAAGGTGGGGGGGGGTGTAAAGGTTTGCGTCCATAGGGCTTGGAATTAGCCTAAGTGCTGCGCTAGATGTGGGAGGTGCTAACGAGAAGAGCAGGCCGCCGAGCTCTGGTTGAGTTGCAGCTGTCAGACACGTCAACGGCAGTCGCTCCGGGCTGGACTCGCCCCCTGCGCGTGCAAACCCAGCCTGGGTGGTCACATGGCTTTCATTAGTCGGGGCAACATGCACACTGTGGAGTTGAACTGAAACAGAATGATCTTAAATCGCGTGCTGCTTGTCAACAAATTGATGAGCTGCCAAAAGGGATCGGTCGAGGTCGCAGGAACGTTTCCTAAGGATCGGACGCGAGTTACTTGACTGCAAAATGCGGCGATGTCTCTGAGTTCCCCTTCTATTTTGTTTGTTTGTTTTAGCAAGTACTCTTTAACATCACCGCCTCCTCTAAATGATCCCACTCCACACCTCCGACCTGCCACCACCACCACCCCCAACTCACCCCTGCAGGCTGAGCAGTCATCTAGGCTAATGGAGGCACTTACCGACCCTTTTAAATCCCAACAGTTCTGCTTAAACCCTTATTGATGCTTGTATGCTCCTTGGCCTGTGGGCAGTTGAGGGGGGAAAAAAACATCTGTGGGGCTGTTTTTCACATTGTCAACCAAAAGCAATAAAGCAAAAACTGTTGTAGCAAAATGCTGTTATCTACTCAGACCCATAAACGGGGTTCGGAGTAGGGCAACGTTGTAAAAAGTTCACTCCTGAACTCGGCTTAACAGGAGAAATTAACTACCTGAGGAACAAATGAAGTCCATAATGGCTTTCCATTATGTTCCCTAAGAAGACAGGGACTACTTAAAAATGTTTAATAACATCAAAGAATTTAAATGTTTACAATAATATAACATGAAATACAAAAACTTGCATTAAAACTTTTTTTTTTTTTTTTTTTGGTCCTCACTTTGAGACCTAACCAACTTGGCATTGATCCTTGTGAAAGGGTGACCCCCTGGAACGTTAATAATAATAATGAGGCGCTGCTGCATTTCGACTGCCTGTACGTACTGTACACAGACTGACGAATCGATAAGCGGCGCAGCTTGTGGCGAGCCCGAACAATGAAAAGCTGTCACGACCCAGTGACGCGCGCTAACTCGCAAACTCAAACTCAGAACTTAAACATTCTTAAGGCTTTAAGGTGTAGGTTATTGAGGGAGCATTTTTTCCCCCCCCCTTTAAAACATAATCGTACAAGTTAGAAGTTATGACATTGTGAACTTTGGGAAGATTCAAGCATCTGAAATGCTAGTCGTTGCAACACATAGCGTGAATATGAATATGCTCAGGATACATCTGCAATGCAAATAAGTCTCGTATATCAGCGCGATATAATCTATCAAAGATACGTTAATGTTTGTCATCAGGATGCACAGAAGAGCACCCGGTCCCTACGTTATTAGACAAAGTGGACATGTGTTCCACGTTAGCCGGCTGTTAAATTAAAACCTATAAATCATGCAAATGGAATCAAATACGTTTGAGCATAATTCAAGCCAGTTCCTGTAGCCCATGTTTCCTCTACAGGGAACGGGAGACTGGAACATGTGTCCTGAACTGCAGGAGGTGTGTGTGTGGGGACTGATGTACAAGCGTAAACACCCGTGTGTTTTGAATTTGCCACTGACCCGTAGCTTACCTCAACCTGTCACTTACAGCATTAATAGTCTGGATTTATGACCTCATCCGACCACGTTGTCGCGTTTGAAACATAAAAACGTGAAGTTTATTTTCCAGAAGCCAACACTAAACTTGTTTTTCTAACCCAAAGGCCCGGCTTGCTCAACAGCCGTGCTGCGGGCTCATTAATTTGCATTCAAGCGCGGTCAAAAAAGCGAGCGTTCTTAAGCTGGAGTTTCAAGACAAAAGGAATAACACACTTTGATTAGAAACACGCCGGCAGTTGTGCTCATTAAGGCATTTAATTGCTTATTTGCATGGATTGTAGCGACGGAGATTCTTTGTGCGCAGCGCGAGACTCGTTTTCACATACATCACACAATAGCGAACAGATTTATGGAATCAGGGATTTATTTTATTTATTCATTAAAAAAAAAAACAACAACACAAAAAACCAACACATACAGCCGCATGGGATGCGATCAGGAAAAATGAGAATGAAATTATTACGTAACATTTTGGTTAACTGGGAACATGATGCATGCAAGCAGGTTTGCTACAGAGCTGATCAGTCGAGTCCAGCACTTTGAATACGGGTAGTGGTCTGGGAAAGACCCTTCATATGGGGAAACTGGGAATTAACCATTATGCGTAATAGAACATACAGAGAGTTCCTAATTCTCAGAAAAAATACTGTATGGTAATTTACCACAATTTTGATTCGTCACTTAAACCAGTTCACAGTTTACTAGCAACGAATCTGCTTCCATGAAATAGTATGTATGCAGGACCTGTTCGAGTCAAACCAGGACTGGTGATAAAATTTCTCGTGAATGAAGTCGTAAACCCAGTTGGTCGTTTACAGAAGCACCGTACGGTGATGAGACGCTTAGTCGCAGGAAAACATTTGAAAACATTGTAAAGAAGGCTGTAATTTCGTGAATGACGATCCCAGCTGAGCTGGCGCCGAGCCCACTGCAGTCAATCCTGTGAACATTCAGCAAGTGGAACGCCTTGATCCCTAAAAATCTACGGATAACTTATCCTCAACTTGCATCTGTCTTTCATATTACAGGAACTAGGCTGGGAGTTCCAGTACAGTCCTGATGGCGCTCCGAGCCATTTCCACATGGTTGCACCGTTTAAGGAGTTCCTGAAAGGCCGGTGTTTCAGAGTTGAAGCCAACTGAGAGAAAACTTTCTAACTTGATGGTATCCAAGCACCAAGCAGTGAAATACTGGGATGAGTGCATTAGTGTAGCAGGGGATTATATACAGAAATGAAGGGAGAGTTTACTTTTTGAAGGAATAGTGTAAGTATATTCTAGAGATACTTTCTTCATCCTTGGCTACACAGATTAACGCGTTCGCAGGCGATCGACGGATCGATGTTTTGCGTATCGTAAAGGTGAGAGAACCATTCACCAGCCTGGCGCAACCAATCATACCCCACTATATTCGATTTTATAAACAAATCTTTTCAACCCAATTCAAGTACTTTTATTTCAGGACCGTATGATCATCAAACGGCATCACGCTTTAATGTCTCGCGTCGACTGCAACAATCGTTCCCTTCACTTTTCACAGCCAACAGAAAATCAAAGCTTGACTGCTCTTCTGATAATTGATTCAGCTTCAGATCACAGCGTTTGTGCTGCATTCTTGCCAAGTCGAGATAAAACCATGAGAAGTACAACGTACATGTGAGAAGAAAAAAAAATTTAATCCAGGAGATTTCCAGTCCCGGTGTTATCCAATCTCGAGACGTTCCGTCCGAGGCGACAGATTGATGCATGTGTGACTGTATTACCTGCATTAGCTTTGACATCCACCATCAGCCAGGAAGCACTTCTTCATTTTATTGATTTTTATTTTCTTTGTCCCTGCATTTTCAGCGTAATGACCATTTGGCGCATTACTTGATAAGAGCCTTATTGAATTGCCTGTCAGAAATCATATGCATAAAACCTGCTGATGAATTTAGCTAAAGAAAAGAGAGAAGAGCTTGTAGTAGCTGACTGCCAGGATGGAGTTAGTAATGGCTGTGCTAATGGCATTAATATGGTTTAAGTTTTTTTCTTAGGAGGAGAATAAACTTACTTGGTTCATTTCATTATTGGTGTTGTCCTGGAACACTGACATTCTCAAATGCACAACGGCTTCATCGAAAACATTATATGCATTAGCGACACTTAGTTCATTCATTTGCATCAAACCCAATCAATCACTCCTGGCAATTTGGAAATGCCAGTCAGCGTCAGGGAACCGGAGTACGCAAAGGAAACCGACCCAGCATGTGGAGAACTCCATGCAGCCAAGACCCCCAACTCTGTAGTCCCTATGCTGTTTAATTACATAAATATAATTATAAATAATTCGTATATGATTCATAATATACATAATTGGATAAAGCTTTTAACTGTATATACAGTGGTAGACATCAAAGGTGACAGGATTTTAGTTAACACCATCATCGGACTAACCAAGATCCAGTCAGGACCATTTTTACACAAAAATCACTCTATACAGTATAAAGGCAATAATAAGACCCTGACAAATATTACACTTTTCCTTGCGTTTCTTTGCACACAGAACCCACAAATTGGTTGTTAAGCCAGTTGCGTGTTGGCTTCCAAACAGCATGTGACTTTCCTCTATTGTTTACCACCATGGTGTCAGCGTCTAGTGTGAAATGTACCACATGCAGTGGTGGCGCAAACGGTTAAGGGTCTGGGTTACTGACCCCAAGGTTGGGGGGGTCAAACCCCAGCACCGCCAAGCTGTCGCTATTGAGCCCTTGAGCAAAGCCCTTAACCCTATCGGCTCCATTATTATTGTTCTTCATTGTTGGGTATGCCTTCATATTTTCATCCCCTGATACAGCAGAAGGCAGTATAGACCTAGTTTGAGAACAAATAACTTTAAGTCTAAAAAAACAAAACAAAAAACACTTGCGTTCTTACCGATCAAAAAGAACCAGTCTTCGGGGTCAATGACCATCAAGACCACTAAATCAAATTCTTCTCAAAGTCAAGGTTCTGCAGCTAATTTGCATAATTCATACAGTATATTGCACCAATGATGAGGTTATATATCCTATAAGAAGGAAAATACAACAAGAACATTATTTTAACAAGCTCTCTTCCCAGACCTAGGCTAATATCCAAGGTAGGATGACATCTAAGTGCAAATGCCAATAAATCCAATAAGCCCAAGTCAATACCAAAAAGATCTGGAGACATTCTGGAGACTTGAGTCCTACAGCTCTATATTGGAATTCTAAATCATTACTTGACTCTGCTGCAACTGTGTACAATAAAATCAAATCCTGAAAGGGAACTTCAGTATGAGGAGGTTGTCACAGAGTGTCGAGTTTCTATCCCTCCCCGAGTTTGAGTCAGGATTGTAGATGCCTTCACACACTCCGTTATTTACTACGATCTCTAATCCTTCATTGAATTTTCCTTGTTTTAAAGTCTGAAGCAGCATGAAATCCTCCCACCAGCTGCTCAGTGCCTCAGGGTCACCTTTATGGAGCAGAGAGTACTCTGTTTAAAGCTCATAGTTGCACAGTTTTCTTTTTTAACACAATAGATCATGTATAAAAGCATAATTGCAGAGCATTCCAGTCTGAATTACTCACTCATCATCATTACAGCTTTATCCTGTATTCAGGGTCGCGGGGGCCTGGAGCATATCCCAGCAGACCCAGGGCATGAGGCGGGGTACACCCTGGACAGGGTGCCAATCCATCGCAGGGCACACACACACACACACACACACTACAGGCGATTTGAGAACATCAGTTAACCTAAGCTACATGTCTTTGGGCTGTGGGAGGAAACTGGAGTACCCGGAGGAAACCCATCAAGCACGGGGAGAACATGCGAATTCCATGCACACAGAGACGGGGATCGAGCCTGGCCGGGAATCGAACCCGGACCCTGGAGGTGCAAGGCGACAGTGCTCACCACTACACCACCTAACAACCCCAGGCTGAATTTTTATTAATAATAAATAATAATAAAAAAAAGACTTTCAAAACATCTTACAGTAAGTGGCGAGACGTCCGCTGGTCTCCGTTTAAAGATTTGATATTATTATTATATTCAACCAATATGGTGCGAGGCAAAAAATAAGAGAAATGTGATATTAAAAGAGATTAAGAAAGGTTTCTGATTCAGTGACAGCAGAAGCAGCAGAAAATCCTCCCACTCAACTGCTTTGCTCGGTGACCTTTCCAGGGCAAGAAATTCTCTGCTTAGGAATGATATTAAGGTTTAAAAAAGATTTTATCCAAGAGCTGATACAAAATAAAGGAACGTTTTTTTTTTTTTTTTTTTTACAACCTTAAATCCTTCCGTTTCTGTCAGGAGGAGCCCTTGGGTGTATTATAAAGTATCTCCGATATCCTGTCGCCTTGATAACAGAATTACGACCACTAGACTTTTTAAACGGATGACTGAAAACAAAAGCGCTCATCTGCGGAGATGCGCTCGAGTGCGGAAAGAGATGAATGTCCTGTATGCTGATGAGAGGATGTTGGCTGGAAGCGAGAATTTGTGGGAAGTGGCGCACGACAGACAGTCCGATGCGGATTGCAGCTCCAGGAGCAGGGGGAAAAAAGCTCGCTGACCCATGGCAGGGTTCAATTAGCATTTGCAAATTACACATGGTCTCCATGCTGCCGCGGTGAGAGTAGAGTGCCCGCGGAGCCGGTGGGCACAGCGGGGAGGGGGCGTGGGTGGCCGGTGGGGTGAGATGTTGTCGGTGTTATTGCATGGGTCTATGAAATATTAAAGTGGCAGCGCTGGCTCTGAGTCTCGTCGCTCATCAAAAATAGAGCAAGAAACGGGGAGGGGGAGCGGTGGGGTGGGCGAGCATGAATGCGAAGGCGAGAATGAACCAAAGAGAATGCCGAGGGCGTCGCCACACCACCCGAACTATAATGAGTTTAACCTTCGCCCTCATCCTATCCAGATACCAAATGACCTAAGCAGCTGTTCTTCTCTTGACTCGTGGAGAAGAAAGGTAAAAGAAATAAAACTATGCTTTATCAGGGATTCTGAAATCTCAGCTGGCATTTGTAAAGCCTGCCTCTTGACTCTGCTCTGCACACGGGCTTTTCTTTAACGATAATATATTTAATGCGTAATATATTCGTATTCAAGTCTTTTTTTGGGGGGGGTCCTCTTGTGCCTACTTTATGAATGCGGAAATCAAATAGCAGCCCCTTAATTAAGCAGAGTGTGGACCTCAAAGTGGACAATTTTTTGTCTGTTTCTCCATTTACTGCTGCTCCGGCTCACATGGCAGGCGAACAGACGATGTCTGATGAACCGTTTGAAGTGAAGAATGTGCTGCGAAACGCCGCGAATGAACAAAATCAGCGATGTAATTATCGTGCCGTCACCGTATCATTTTCTGAAATTGGAAGGCAAACAAATTGTTACTTGAGGTACTTCCTCATGCGTGCCCGCCCGAGAATGGAAATGGCACTTAAACTGCGCGGCCTGGCCGTACACATCCAGACGCTGTTTTGGATTCAGAGAGGCATGCTGGGAAGGAAGCCCATATTTCCTTTTGCAGTTTTGATGTGGCTTTTGTGGTTATGAGCGAACCAGTTTTGTCATGCACAGCCTCTGTCTGTGTACACTGGACATCCTATTGAAGCAACCCCTTTGGGGCGTCTTTGGTGGGAAGACACCATATGGCACCAGATCCTGTATCCCTGTTTTGAATCATGCTGAATTTGCAGTACATTACTAAGCAGAAGGTCAAATATGTGTGGTTACCTGGGAAGGGCATTCACATGGGTTCGAAACCAGTATAGTATAAAAAATGTATATAGAAAAAAAAAATGAAATGAGAACAGACGAACACAAAATTGCAATAAAAAACATTGGGTCAGGGGTAGCTTAGTGGGTCAAGCATTAGACTATGGTGTGGAAGGTTCCAGGTTTAAATCCCAGCATTACCAAGTTGCCCCTGTTGGGCTTTTTGTGCAAGGCCCTTCATCTTCTCAGCTGTAGATTGAGGAAAAATGTAAGGATGTCTTCAGAATGGTGTAAATGTAAAAGCTGAAGTTTAAAACTGGCACTCACCATGCGAGCAGCTATGACTCATGCAAAGGGATGATAACCACCTTTCTTACCATTTGGGAGAAATGTGTATTTTGAAGAGAATTTGGCAACAAAATCCCACAATTTTGGTCATTAATAACTTCCTAGCCAGCTTAAAGATAATTTTTCTTACAACTTTTTTGTAAGAAAACAAACCCAAAACAACATAAAGCACTTACGAAAGTCCTGTGCACTATTTTTCTATGTGTGTTCCTGGTTTGTTCCCTCAAGAGGCATTAAGAGTGTAAGAACAGGAGGGGCATGTGTCCTCTGAAGGACAATTTTCCTGCCAGGCAGGATGGAGGTTTTAATGGAAACCGTCACTTAAGCTCCATTTGTGATTTTAGGCTGCCGGATGGCACCTGGGCCTCGGGTTATCAAGTGGCACCACAGTGTCCGGCCGAGATGTCGCATTCTCACCTCAAAGAACACAGACGAGAGGTAAAATCAGGTCACTTTGAAGGACTCTCTAACACACCCGGATAGAAAATGGGCTCGCTTTGCAGATGAACTTCATGTGAATATAATTCCCTGAAGCCGAGCCCTTTCCTCCCCCCTTCTTTCTTTTTATTTTTTTTTATCGACACTCTACGTTTCTGTCTCATGGCACAGGGCTGATAATGTGCGAGACCTGCCTGGCAGAGGAGAATAGTTAGTAAGACCATCCCAGGGCGCTGCAGCCTTTCTCCCCCCACTTGATTAGATGTGTGGTCTTCGGCAGCCTGGAAATCTCAAAGGCCGCCAGGAGACGCGTTCGGGCAAAATTGCATTTTTACCGCGTGGCCTTTTGGAACTCCGATACCACCGGAGTGTCCATCATCATGTACAGGAGTAGGCTTTTGCTCGGGTGTCGACGTGAGCCCATCCGCTGCTACAGCCCTTCTTGGCTCCAGCTGCTGTACTGAATTATATCAAGCCACAAATGGCTCAGCGTGGTGATGATAATCACAGTACAGTGGGTCACACGCAGTATAAACAGTTATAGATCCTGAAGGACCCTGTCACGAGGTGTGGGCTGTCTTCGGCGGCTTGTTCTATTGCCTTTAATACCACGGCGGTGAGATAGTGGCTGTGTGTGGGAGGACTGAGGGGAGCAAAGCCTATCGATCAGCAAAATTACAATATAACTGCGACTGTAATCTTGTGCGATGGCTGTTCGGATGAAATATAGTTCCTCGCCGAATGTATATTCTCTTTGTTGCTGGGAGGAAATACGATTTCACGCTCGTATGTAGTGTTTGTGCGATTTTGAAACAAGCAGTCCATGTGGTACCAAATGTTTTTCAATCCTCACATTTCAACCTCTTTTTTGAATTTTTTTTTTATTTAACTCTAAAGCAGGGATCCCTTGACTTTAACATATTAGATTATATTCAAGGACATGATGTAAATATTCAGATATTCAGCTCACTATTTTAATGTGTACAATAACATTGCGTTTATTTCAATGTCACATTCACACACCATAGATTTTTTATTTTGTAAAGACCAGCTAATGTCCGGAGACATCGAAGGGCCTGGATGAATAGTGGAAGGGGCTCAGGGCAACCACCCCCCCCGTCTCTGTCTGGCCGGTATTCTTTTTGTAAAGAAAGTTATGATAATGTTTAGCGCATTCGCTGCTTGAGCTGTTCGCTGGAGCAGATAGTGCATTAATCACAGCTGTCTTGGCCGCCTGCCGCTGCCTGCTCGTGTGTCTCCCGCTGCAACTCAGGCTTGCCTATCAGAATAGCCCCACTCCGCAATAATTGAAGTCCCAATGCCCCACCGTCACCGTCTGTCTATCACAACGTGTGCGCGTTTGCGCACATGTGCATTTTTCCCCGAGATCGGCACCAAACGAGGGCTGTTTCAGGCTCGACTCATGCCCATGAAGTCAGCATTATTTTAGACAGATGCCATCACACCGGGTATCTCCCAGCACGCAGACTTTATCGGAGGAAGCGCGGGTGTATATCTGCGATAGTTATCCATTCCCAGGTTCCTCGATGATTCAAACACCGAGTGGCGAGATCTCTTCTACACCGAGCCACATAAATATGCTGCAGGGCGGCGACGACGTTCGCATGGCGAAGAGGAACCTCTCAACATCAGCGTACTGCAAGAGGTGCTTGAGGACTTTGAGGATTGGAACTTATAGCATCATTAAAGTTTTTGCTTCAGGACCTTGACACTTTGACTCATCCTTGCTTGATTCGTGGCATACAGATCAAGTTATGAAACTGGGACATTTGGGTGGGATTCTCCAGACCAAAACTTCCAGGTTTTCATCTTTGAAGGTGCGAGTAAGGTGTGAAAGAGAGATAGAGAAGGAGAGTAGTGAGTGTGACTTAGTGACATCAAAGAAAAAATAGTGTGAGACACCAAAATCCTTACAGGGTTCGGTTCAGACTTTAACCCATTTCCATGGCAAACTCGGGTGGATGCCTTGTGTCAATTAACCAAAATTTTTCCATGATCAATTTGTCATTGATTTTAAGTCTTTACAAATATGTGATTGATGTAAAAATAATAATAAATAAATAAATAAAATGCTTTTTGATTTGAAACAAATGTCAAGAGTATTTTTTATTTTTTTATTTCCATTGAACCGTGTATTCCGTGTATTCTCATGGGACCGACTCTCTAATTCGGTATCCGTCTCTTTCATGTATTTTTCTGTTCCTCGTTCTCTTTTTTTTTTTTTCTTACTCTGAGGAAACTAGAAAAGAACCTGCTTCGTCAGATAGACCTTTAAACATCTCCTTTGAAAGAGGAAATAGGATGACATGAAAGACGTCAAGCCAGATTGATGGATAAGTCAAATAGTTGGATAAATGTGTAGAGATTTGATTTTCTGATTAGTGAAGTCAAATGAGGCATAATTAATATCTACAGGGATTGGGTGGGTGGGTGGGTGGGTGTGTGTGTGTGGGGGGGGGGGTTAACCTCACACATTAGATTTGAACAGGAAGTTCTAGGCATGGTCTAGCAGGAAGTTGTTTTGGTGTTTTATGAGCCGTATGTCCTCGTCCTGCTAGAATATAGATTATACAGAATATAACAACAATATCTATTCATATCTGTATATATTCATGTCTGTATCTTCATTTCTGGACAAAAGTGTGACTTGTAAGCAAGATCTTCCACCACTTATTTATGGAATCGTCTATATCTTTGGATTTATTAACTTACCCGCTGAAACTGGAACTGCACCATAGCTAGTTCGTGCAGAAATCCCCCCATTGCACTTTTTTTGCACAGGTAACAAATCAACATGTAATACCCAGTCCCTATTAGCTTCTTTCCACCTCAAACGAGCCCTGGCTCGAGAGGTGCTTCTCCATAGCGGGGTCTTATTGGTCTGAGTGTCAGTGCGTCCTCTAGTCAGCCAGCCAGCCAGTCAACCTGATGAGAATGGCCTTTCCTTTCCCACAGAGCCTCTTAATGAGATGGTGGTTGAAATCCCTTGCTCAGTATTTCTGCTGCAAAGATTATTCTCCTTGCAGCCTGAAGCCAAATGTGAAGGAGAAGAAGAAAAAAAAAACAGAAGAAGCAAGAAAACCACAATTGCCAACATGATTGGCAACAGAGTCCTGGGAAGCAGCGGGTTCAGTATGCTCCCCAAATTGGTCCAATGAGCAATTTTCTTTGCAGGAAAAAAGACGGTTTTAGAAACCGAATAAAATGGTGGCAAGTCTGGCCCTCTGTGTCTATCTCAAACCACCGTTGTGGCCAGACATTTACCCGCTGAACGGGAGGAGGAGTGAGACAGCGGTGTGTTTCAGTGGCCGTCTGTTCCAGGAGCGCTGTTCTCCGATCACGTCTACAGGGAAATGTCTTACAAATAAGTAGGAATGGATGCTCGAGTTTTAATACATTTGAGAGCACCTTTTTGCTAGCGAGACTGTTGACTGTTATGGGTTGTATATGAGTCTGGAGACTCGCTGCACAATTCGGACGTGGTTCTGCTTGTGCCAGCTTTGTATTCGCTCTGTGCTGATTCAGCACACGTCTGTTCAGAGTCAGTTACGAAACAAATTCACCTTGCCGCCTACGACTGACTGCGATCTTGCTGCTGATGTTTTGGACCCGAGCTCCAAACATTTCAGACTTTTCTACTTCTGGATGGTGAAATTGGTTGTCTCTGAGTGGCCTTAAAAACCTGGACGACTCGACCAAATACATACCGGATGCCCAGTCAGTAAGTGGTCCCTGGAAGCGGCAAATGGTACCCTTAACAGACCTTGCTACTGTGATGATAAAATTCGGCATCGACAGGTTTGCTGTACATCAAGCTATAAACTGGTGCATAGTTAGATTTTTATTTTTTTTTGTTCCTGCTACAGTGATACAGAAACTATGATAAAAGTAACACATATTGGCAGACACCCTTATCCAGAGAGAGACTTACATTTATTATCTCATTATACATCTAAGCAGTTGAGGGTCTTGCTCAAGGGCACAACAGGGACAACTTAATAGTTGTGGGATTTGAAGCTGGGACCTTCCGAACCATAGTCCAATGTCTTAACCACCGAGCTACTCACATAAGACACAAGACATTCCTAGTAGAGGTCACCTTTGCTTCACACCAACAAACAGGATTCACAAACCTCGGTCTTGGGAAACTATTGGACGTTTAATTGTCTTCCAGAGCCTTAAACTCTGTGACACCACTATGTCCAAAAAATCAATCCATAGGGTGATTCCCATCCTGACAATAACGTCCTGCCATATTAATAAGTGGTTATTCCAATACTACTTAATATGGCAGGACGTTATTGTCAAGATGGAAATCACCCTATGGATTGATTTCTTTGGACATGGCGGTGTCTCAGAGTTTAAGGCTCTGGAATACTGATCAGATGGTTGGATGATACTGGTTGGATGATACTGGTTGGATGATACTGGTTGGATGATACTGGTTGGATCCCAGGAGCACTGTATCATTCCTCTGACCTCAGCTTTCTTACTGGGGAAGCTGTGATATCTGAAGGAAAAAAAAAGTCAACCAAGAGGCTTTTAAAATTTGGATGCTAATGCTAACCCTGTACTTGGCAGCCAATCAGCTGAAGCTCTGCTAAGGGACTTGACTATCTATGTGCTTTGTGTAGACGTGATCCTGGGTTACTGCATGGGTGAAGTTTTGTCCGTTTTTTTTTCTCCAGGTTCTCTGGTTTCCTTCCACTGATCTGTTATGGTAAATTGCCTCTAGGCAATGCCTCTAGCATCCCATCAAGGATATACAGGTACAGTATATTCCCCTGCCTTTCAGTCAGGTCTCCTGGCGTAGACGACCATGACTGGCTAAGATTGTACAAATCTGTTCATTACGTTATGTAATAAGGGATGGGAATCACCAGATATAACCACGGTTTTATAAATATCCCAATTCACTATTATATATTTATTTCATATTTTGTTTTCTACAAATTTACGACGTTCACTTAAAAAAATAAAAAAATTAAAAAATAAAAAAGTCGTCATAACTTTAAAGTCTTAAACCTTAGCTTTATTCAACATCTTCACTACTGATTTGAACATGAGTAATTAAATGTAGTCGATTCCTTAAAGCTTCAGTTTTCTCACTTAAAAACCAAGGGCAGCATTTAAACAAATAAAATAACTTCAAAGACAAAAGTGTAACATTGAACTTTAAATGAAACGAAAAGCTACATTTTAACGGAGAAGCATGTATCTCTGTCATCCGCTATAATGATTATTTATAAACTTTCATTTATTGATCTTCTATACCGGTTTATTGTGTATACAGGATATGTTTATCCTGTAAATGTCTTTGGACTGTGGGAGGAAACCAGAGTACCCACCGAGCACGTGGAGAACATACAACCTCCATGCACACAGACCCCAAGGTGTTAATCGAACCCGGAACCTGGAGAACCAAGGCAACAGCGATAACCACTACGCCAGTGTGCTGTCTATTTCTAAACAAACCTCTTCTACCACACGGGATGCTGATGTGTGAGTAGTTTAGAGCACCACCTGTAGGATCAAAAAGAAACAACAACAAAATACCGTCTCCGAAGTTGTGTAAAAAAAAGCGTCTCTGTTGCACCACTTTGAAGTTCGTGCACTCGACACAGAATCACTTATGTCATGTCTGATCAAGCCAACTCCAGTCACAGCTGATCGACTGGTGTATATTTATTATAATTATAATAAGTCTATTTTTAAGTCATTGTGGCGATACACGCATCGTCCCACAAAGAATCGTGATTCATAACTGGATCATTTCCCCCCCCTCATCTCTATTGTGTAATGTTTTGACTCAAAAACTCGTTTTAAACTATACCTGGGATCTTGACGTGGAGCAATAACAGATTTAATAATGCGGCGGCTTGAGCTCGGGTCTTCCGAGTCCAGCTTTGATATTACCATCTTGACCCAGTTCAGGTTATTCCAGCCTGCTTCGACATTTCTTGCATACATAAGGTGTTTCGGGGCACAGGGGCACGTGCCTCATCAGAAGAACCCTTCCTCAGGATAGTCTCGCTGTTCATGAGTTATGCATGAGGAACAGGATCCTCTGGCACTAAGAAGAGCTGGAGAAGGAAAGAGAGTGAGAGCAGGCAGACGAGAGAGGTCAGGGACAGACGGGAGGAAGCGCCAGGACGGACGCAGTGGCCTGGAAAGAAGCCTTTGTTCCCCGGCCGCCGACGAGCTCCAGTGAGCCCTGCCCGGTGGCGCGGAGTGACTGATACAGGGTTTGTTTTCTTTTACCCGCTGCTCGAGCCTCGCATCGTGGCAGGAGCTCAAACGTGACACGAGTCAACTTATAACTCTGCTCGGAATAATCCTACGTTCTGGATGTGTGTTTGTAGAATAAAATTCCTAGCATTTGATTGTGTATGTGTGTGTGTGTGTGTTTGTATACATGCTTTCAGACGTGTGACTCATTGTTTGTGTTCACTTGTCCTTTAAGTTTCTTGCGAAAAAGCAAATAGGGAGGTACAGGCAGTTTAATGATAGTGTGGGGTGTTTATGGGTACGCATGTGTGTATAGTATGTGCCAGAGTGATGTGTCTGTTTGTGTGTGTGTGTGTTTTGTAAAAGTGAGAGAGCAGGCGGCCTGTACGGTGTTGTGACTGGCCAGTGATGTTTGGGTCTCCATCAGCTCTCAGCCTCAATAGAGGATCCAAAATCTCCAGATCTCTCTCTCTCACTCCGAGTGTCTCTCTGTCTCTCTCTCACTCTGTATGTCTCTCTGTCTCTCACTCTCAGAGTCTCTCTTTCTGTCTTAGTATCACTGTCTCTGAAACTTCTTTTTTCATCTTTGTGTCTCTCTCTCACCCCATGTCTCTATATTTCCCTTATTCTGTCTCTCTATTTCTCTATCTGTCTGACTCTCATGCCTCTTTGTCTCTGTCCCTTTTCACTCTCTTCTAAATATATCTCTTTATTTCCTCTTTTTTATCTTGCTCTTTCTCCTTTTCTTCCCCTCTTTTTCACATTTTGTCTCAGTATTTCTTTGCTAGTCCCCGCCATCCATCCATCCATCCATCTATCTATCCAACCCCTTTCAGTTTTCTATTGTCATTACTTTTTTCTTTCTCCTCTTTCTTTCCCTGCTCCTTTCACTCTCACTCCTATCTCTCTTTATATATCTATAATTTCTTCTCTTTAACAGTTTTTCTCTTGCCATTGTCCTTTTTCTGTCCCCTTTGTCTTTGCTATGACTCTACTCTGTCTCTCTGTATCTACGCCTCTCCATCTCTTCCCTCTTTCACTCTCTCTCCTATCTTTGTGTATCTCGCTATCATGCTCTGCCTCCCTTCTCTCTCTCTCTCTCTCTCTTTCTGTCTATCGTCTGTCTTTCCCTGTTGCTTACTCTCTCTCTCTCTCTCTCTCTCTCTCTCTATATATATATATATATATATATAAGGGATGCACTGATACCTGTATCGGCCTCGATACCACAT
>JAQQZS010000009.1:5767379-5791100 GCA_030068045.1 Platyallabes tihoni | reverse complement strand
TATATATATGTAGTGTGTGTGTGTGTGTGTGTGTGTGTGTGTGTGTGTGAAAATTCCGTCCCTGATGAGCAGGCATGTTTTGCTGACTTTCATCTCCTCGCAGTGGCCTTTTGATGCCGCGTGTGAATTGGTCATCGCTAATTGCCTCCAATATTTAGCCTTCGTTTGATTTGCAAATACGCTTTAAACTTTTGCTCTCTCTCATCGCCGCGTGGAATACTAAACCCCAAAAACAGCTCTGATGCCGGTGGGCAGACCAGTGCCGAGTCATTCTGCAATCAGATGCGGAATATAAATAGTTTAATTAGGCTGTTGGTTCTGCACTTGGTTGGTTGGTTAAGCTCTTTGGGAAATGCATAAATCATAACCAGTAATATTTCACTTGAATGTGGTGTGAAAGGTGGCGGATGGAGCTCACATCTCCAGTGACAGCATCGTTTTGTTTCCTCGTCTCGATAAAAATGATAATGCCAGTGATCATTACAGATCCAAATGCAAATATCAATGCCACAAGATATGCTACAAGATATGCTGTGATGTTGTTGTTTTTTCATAGAGACAGACGATGTGGAAAAAACATTATATAATATTTTAATATTCATGGAAAATTACAAATGTTCTGCTTGCATGGAATGCAGGAATACACTACTGCATGATTCAGTGACAGACTGGTGTGACGTGGATTAGTTCCTCTTACTACCCTGAAGTGTGTTATTTATTTATAGTACAGCAGTTTATGTTCCAAAACGTCATTGTTGTTTGCTTTGTTATTGTTTATAGTTTGTTTAAAAAAATGTATTAACCAAAGAAATGTCTAACATTTTATCCTTCTCTAGTTGCATTTAACGCTTTAACATTCTGCTCGATTTTTTGGTGTCGCAAAATTTTGAGGCACTATAATCATACATGTTAAAAAATACCCTAATTGAGCCATCTCTACCATTTGGTTGAGATATGCAACAGTAGGTTAAAAACGTGTCTCATACCATGAGAAATAATGTTGATCTAATGCCCAAAGAAATTCATGCTGTTTTACCAATACATAACAAGTAATAATAATAATAATAATAATAATTTTTATTTATATAGCGCCTTTCCAGAGCTCAAGGACACTTTACAATGAATGTAAACAAAAGGAGATAATACAAACAGACATTGAAGTACTGAAGTAGAGAAACAATTAAGTCAACAAACAGAAAAACAAACAGAAAAAAAAACTTGCAATACAAATCAAGACCTAATAGACAGACATGCAGAGGACAGGTGGATTAAGCCAAAGGGGTTCAGTTTAACGAATCGGAGGTGTAACATTCGGAAAACAAGTGAGTTTTGAGTAAAGATTTAAATACTGAGATGTTATTAACAGAACGGAGAGTGTGTGTAGAGAATTCCAAAGTTTGGGTGCAATAACCTTAATAAAGACCAGCCTATGGTCTTTCTGTCTTTTTTTTTTCTTTCTTTTGTTGTATTCATAAATATATTGACATTCACCATGAAGTGACATCTCAACCGTTTGGAAGAGGCCAAAACAGGGGTCTGTTAAATGAATAATTAAAGTAATTAATAAGAAAGAAATATTATAATTGTCCATAAGAAAAGAAAAAACACATTAAAAAAAATTCATAGTGAGGATGTTAAAGGGTTAATATTGTGATCCTTCAGTAATCACTTATCATGACATATTATAGCAGCTACTGTATAAACACTTCTTCCATCAACGGCCTTTCAGTTTTCTTTCTTAAAGTTAATGATTATAGTTCTGTTTTTTTTCTGTGGACGTTCTTGTGCGCTGAAACCGGAGACTCCTTCTCCTTAGAGACTTTGATTATACGAAGTGTCCTCCATAAATGTCCCTTTGAACAAGCTGTTACTAACCGTAATATATTATAACATGCATATTAATACTGACTTGAAATTTGATCTAGAACTACAGTACTAAGTAGTACGATCAAGACTTTCCGACCAATCAGAGTTGAGAATTCAGAAGTGCTGTTGTGTGTTACTCGAGCAAGAGTGTCACAGAAGAATTAGGGTATTTAGCCAGTTTTTTGTGCAAAAGTTCATGTTGTGTTACTAGCTAAGTGATAGTTGTTGGATAAAGTTTATTTCTTTAAGTGTTTGTATTGCGAAAAAGTACAAATAGTAGTATAAGTAGTAGACATGTACATTAAAGTATGTACAAGTATATATAAGAAGCACCAGGTTGCATTATATTCTGAACCTGGGTTATATTTTTAAATGAAAAAATGCCCTATGGAAAGAAAAAAAACACATCTAATTGAAAAAAAAGCTTCAAAGGGGTAAAATATTTAACAGAATTGTAATATTTTTGTTGTAAAACTGCCTTCATTTAAACTGGCCTTTTGAACAGTAACCTTTTGTGTGTTCATGTCAGTTCTCTCAGAAAAACATTAAAAGCAGCCACTGCATTAATTATCTATTTGATCACATGTGTCTCCATGCGGCCTGTGTTTTTTTTTTATTTATTTATTTTTTTTTCACCCTTGAGGAGCAGTAATGAGCACCAGCTCGCCTCGTCCAGCCGACCGGGCCGCTAGCAGAGGTGGAGTCGTACAGGAGTACCACTCTCGCCAATTAGCAGCTGGCGGCTCAGTGGGCACAGTGTGAGGTCACAGGGCACTAGACGGCTCCTTCGAGTCGCTCGGCTCGCTGTAGGAGCGAGACGTCTCTCCCTCTCTCGCTGCCCCCCCCCCACGCTGCAGCGCCGGTGTGACATGTCTGACAGGTGATGAGACGGCACGGGGGCAGTACAGGTGGGGGGTTGCGGGAGGAGGGCAGGCTGCGAAGCTGTGGATGGCACCATCATTAAATCCACACATCAGTCAGGCCGTGACCTCGCGGCTCGTCTTCTCAGCTGCATTTTAAAAAGCTTCTGGGTGGAGCTGTCGGCTTTGTTTGTCAGCGAAGGCGACGCTAATGATGTTCATGTTTTACCAGCGTTTACCAACAACCACCCACGACCCGGAGAGATCAAGGTGCTCACATGCTGTGGCTATTATCGTTTATTTTTTAAATATCCAGATGAACTCTTTTATCTGTTATCTGTTAAAAGAGAAAAAATTGACGCTGTTTAAAAACTGAGATGCTTTAAAAAAAATTAAATAAATAATCTAAACAATAAAAGTTTTTTTTTTAAGGTCGCCCAAAAATGTAGTTTTTTAAGGAGGTCAAATTAAGTGCACAGACCAAATTTTGAAAATGAGTTTATATTAAGAAATGTCAGTAGACTAAACTAAGACTAAATGAGACTAAACAATAATATATAAATAGCGACGACAGCCATGAGGCGCGGCAGGGCCAGAAGTCTGTATCGTTCTGTGTGTATAGAGTTTCATCGATCGTGTAGTTGATGGTGATGCACCGGCTCGGGGAAGTGCGCTGCTCAGCAGTACATCATGAAGCCGAACTCTCGAGCGGCAGACAGACAGGAGTCAGAGAGGCTCGCGTGATCGCTCCGACTTTGAGCGGATCTCTGCGTGTCCTGCTACGCCTGTGTACGCGCGGCCGTAAATTAGTCCCAGGCGGTGACACGCTGCTCGCTGGGTAATTTGGACAATGGGGCATTTGACAGCCCACCCATCACAGAGACTGCGCCCCAGGGAGTCACGTCCCTCTCCCTTGTTTTTTTCCCCCCTTCGGCTGATGGTGCCACGCTCTAAGTAGCAGCATCATTCTCCAATCAAGCAACAAAATAGCTTTTCATCCGGAGAAACCGAGCAGCAGTGAAGGGAGATAAAGTAGAAAGCAACAGATTTTCATATGTTTCCTTTCCCTCTGTTGTTCATAAGCTTCCCCGGATGCCTTTTATAGCCGAATCTCTGCGCGTGTCTGCCACAAAGTGAGACGCGTGGAGGAAAAAAAAAAAAAAAAACATCCTTTTGCAAGGCATCAAAGAAGAATGCCCACCTTTGCAATTCCGTGCAACAATGCAGCTGTGATTGTACAAGAATTGCGCCGAGGTTTATTTTGATATCATGACAACTTTGAGCTACTTTCCTCATCACAGTACGCGTTTTGTTTCCATGACACCCCAGGAACGGATTTTTACACAGCGAGCGATGCGAATTCCTCCCAGTGGTAATAATGCAGGAATGTGTGTCCTTTTACGCCTCTCTCTCTCTCTCTCTCTCTCTCTCTCTCCGAATGGAGATCGCAGATACTGAAGGAATGTGATGCGTGCGGTAATGTTTCTCTGCACGGAGACCCAGTGTGTATTTTTCGAGCATATGGTCCCAGCAGGTCACACACTGGGTCAGAAATGAACACAGAAACCATGGACGGGGATGTCCTTGGAATGCCCTTTTCTCAGTTTAGACCTCTATTGCTGGTGCGCTTTCTGCCAGGTACCTCATCTCTCTCTCTCTCTCTCTCTCTCTCTATCACTCTATTGCTCCGTTCTAGGCCATGTAAGTCACAGCCTTATTAAAGACGAAGCGTCAGGCTTTTTTTTTTTTTTAAATCCTTTGATCCTAAGTGAAGATGGAGCTCCAATCCCGAGTTTTCCCCTCACTCCGCCTCTGGAGAGACGCCAGCTCTGTGATGGCTTTCCTCCCTGTAAGGTCGCCACCTATCAGCAGAAGTTCCCTAAGAACTCGGGTTATGCACATTTTCAGGCGAAGGTCGAGCTCTTAACATCCTCAGGGGAAATGTGTTACACGTCTTTCTGCGTGATCCGGTTCAAACTGGGTTCTGATTCAAAGGGAACGAAACGTCATGGCCATCGTTTTTTTTTATTTTATTTTTATTTTTTTTACTCATGTCTGAGGAGCAAGCTCTCCATCTCTGAGGTCATACACCAGGCACGCTAATCACATGGCTTAGCTCTCTCCAGACGACCACACACACACTCTACTGCCCACACACACGCTAGTTCTTACCTCTGGCTTTAACCACACGATTTTCTCCCCAAATTAACAGGTTTCCTATTCTTACCTCTGGGGTTCATGTATATACTGTATGAGGGTGAGTCAAAAATTATCCGCAGTCCAGATATATTAAAAACTTCTGTTGGTCTTGTCAGAGCTTTCCGCTCAAGCCTTCTGTCTCCCCAGTCACTGCTGTGCAGGTGCGGCCAAAAATGGATGCTTGTGATTTGTATGAAAGAAAAGCAGCATGCACTGATTAATTTATTTTTTTGTAGTCTGAGGGAGTACCACGTGCCACGTCCTGGTGCCGAAACAACTCACAGATGAGCGTAAACAGAAGCGTTTGGATATTTGCAAATGAAACTTGGAATGAAGGGAAAATACTGGTGATGAGACACGGATTCATCACTACGAGCCTGAGAGTAAACGAGAGTATAGAACGGAAACATCCTCAATCGCCGACCGAGAAAAAGTTCAAAAGTCAATGATCAGCTAGGAAATTATGGCTTTTCTGGGATTTTCTGGGATTCTCAAAGGCCATTATTGGGATCTCATCAGGAAAAATGTTCAACAATCAACCCCTGAAAGCAGCCCTACGAGGACGAAGATCCACTTCTGATGAAGACGTGACGGCAGCGGTGCATCCGTGGCTCGAATGTGAAATACGAAACCTTGTCCATCATAGACAGATGGATGGTAGTGTATTGAAAAGCAAGGAGATTATAAAAAAAAAAAAATGCTGGCCCTTTTCTAAAAGTTAATTAAAATGAATTCTACGCCCAGAGTGCGGCTAATTTTTGACTCACCCTTGTACTTTTCCCGGAATACCACTGCTTCAACATTTGCAAGGAGGACTAAATCAACTTTTTTCCCCATTAATCTTGTTCATACTTACCTACAGTATGAGGTGTGTGTGTAGTGGAATTTCGCAGTGCACCTCCACCATTACCACGTCGACACTGAACCCTGTTTGAATAATTAATTTTGTTTTTATTTAACTCTGCGTGAGAATCCGAGGCCCCGTTAGGCCGGCCAGTGTAATGGAATGTTTCGCCAAGGGATTGATCGGACCCATCCCTCGGTTAATGATGCTGCCTTCTGAGTCTTAACTTTCTGCCTGATAAAGGGAGTGGTGGCTGGGAGGACGTGTGTGTGTGTGTGTGTGTGTGTGTGTGTGCGTGTGCGTGTGCGTATGTGCGTGTGCGCCTGTATACACGCGTATTTGGGCTGCTTTTTGCACAGTAGAAACAGAAGCGTGTAGAGGAGGGGGTCAGCCAGATGCTAATGATAGTCGTTAAACATTCGCATGAGTGGATCTCCTCCCTGTTACTACTGCAAGGCATCCCATAATAAATGTCTGTGTTAGCGCTCGGAAGCCAGCAAAGAGGAGATTAAGATTTTAACTGGATTACTTCGCCCTTCAGCCAGCTCCGGGTTGAAGGCGAGCATATGTTTATTTATGAAACGGGTCATGTCGCTAGGCCGAGGTCACGTGCGCGCTTCAAAACGCATCATCTTTCATCTCGGCTGTATACGTTATTTCCCGTGAATCTTAAGTTCATCCTTTATCACTTCTTTTTCTCTCTCTCTCTCTCTCTCTCTCTGTCTCTCTCATTCTTTCATTCTCACCCTCTCTCTCTCTCTCTCTCTCTCACTCACTCTCTGGGACAGGCACGATTTATGCTCGCGCCCATCCGCATTCACGCTCGACTGTCCTCAGATGGCAGGGGAAAACAGCAGCTCGCTTGATACACTGCCTTCTTGGAAACGATAAATCTGGTGATAGAATAGAGCTTATCTTTTACAATGTAGGGAGTGTCAGGGAGGAGCATCCTCCAGCTGCTGTCACAGCTGTCTAAGGCATCGGGGAGCAAAAAAAAAAGAAAAAGAAACAGGTCTGCAACTGTGGGTGTGAGGAGTGCAGCATGGAGTTATACAGGTATACGTACTGTACGTGCGCTATACGAGAAAGTAAGCCATAGTATGCCTACGCGGTGACATGCGCTGCCCTTTGATTCTGATTGGTCAGAAGGCAAAGATTTGTTTTCATGTAACAGAAAAAGAAAAGTAGGTTTCTGATTCCAGTGTCAGAGCTGCGATTGCAACATGGCATAGTAAGACTAACTCCACTCCGTCCCACCACCGTTATGGGTGTTAATTTCCTATAACGGCGCAACCGAAGCGTTTTATTCCTCGCTTTTATTTCCGACCGCTCGAGATCTCCATCTGGTATTCCTAAAGCGTTTCGACACGATTTTCTTTCAGAGTTTAAATCAAACACTTAATTCCCGTCCTTCGTCCACGCTAACCTCCCAGAAAGCACTCCCAAGGGTGCTATCGAAAGTCATGGCCAAAAAAAAAAAAAAGCAGTTCTCTTACAGCTTTTGGTGTTCTATCCTGCTCTCTGTGATGTGCTTCAGATGTAAAGGCACAACATCAGAAAATGCGTATTAGATGAATTGCTGATATTTTATTGCAGCTGTTGGCTATTTTTTTTTTCCACTCTGAGAAAATCCATCGATAGATTTAAACCCTCTGAGATAGGTGGACGCTGCTCGTGGGAAGTCTCCCTTCAAGTGAAAAAGTAATTAAGCCTGATGACAGTGAGTTTTTGTTTCTGAGGTTCTCCGCTGAACCTGAACTAAGAGGCCCTGACTTCGATGGTTTACTCTGTCTGACCTCATGTTAGAAGTGTGTTTGTGTGCCTGTGTGTGTGTGTATTTTAAAGACGAGTATTTGGGCTTTGAAGATTTCAGAAACTCAGTGAACTACAAAGCCCAGACAGCACCACTGATCCCCCCCCCCCCCCCACAACCAAGTGCATCGTTTCATCTTAGAGGTGTAGCGTGGGGCTTTGTGGGCGTTGATCTGCATGGTGGCGCTATCAGTGTGATCATACCCTTACTCTGGGTCGTTATCAGCAGCTTCATCAAACCCACAGCTCCAAAAATTATCACACCATCCTTCCCTGTTATTTTTTTTTCTTTTCAGGGGAACAAAAGGCCCTGTCTGTGCTGTGTCGCCATTTTGGCACTGTTTATGGTAGTACTAGTTTCACTGACACAAAGAAAGCAAACATTGGTCATGGTTTAAAGCCTGCGTGTACACTTTGAAAGTGACGCTAATCGCTTCAGATGCTGTTTAGTGGCAGCTTTTTTTTAATGTATGAATCATTCCTGCAGGAGCTATTCTGATTTCATATAACCCTTTTAGACGAAGTCGTTGGTCACAATTTTATAGCATTTCTCTCAATTATTATTATTTTTTTTAAGTTAGGTCCCTAATTACAGACCTGAGGTACACCTTTGGTAACATTGCCCGGATTTGCTGTTTCGATGTTTCAGATTGGGGAATGTAAACTTCTTTTGGTAGTTTTTAATAAAACTTTAATACATTTTCAATTAAATTTGTTTGTGGCATGACTTAATGGAGCATAATGGTATGCAAAAGTGAAAATGTTTATCTGTATTTATCACATACTCTCTACCCTGACATTAGCAATCCAATTTAACCTCTCATTCCTTTCCCTCCCTGTACTTATACAGAAGTGCTAATTGCTAATGTGCCATTTGATGTATACTTGTTTTTGTGCCTGTACCAATTCCACATCTCTGAAATGATATTTGAACATTTTTGTTCAATGTTTTTGTTGTTCATCGATGTACTGTACATAACATAGCAGTTTTTTTTAAACTATGAAATAACACATGGAGTTACAGTAGGTAATTCAGGAATTAGGAATTAGTAACAGCTACAACAACACCAGTTAGTTGTTATTTTAAGACATGAAGACCAGCTGTTCTGGAACAGTTCTTGCAAGAGCAGTATTGTCATGTTCGTTTGCAAAACCCATCAAGCACCATGATAAAACTGGCTCCAATGAGGACCATCTCAGAAAACTTACCTCTGCTGTAGAGGAGAAGTTCATTTAGAGTTACCACCCTCAGAAATCACCAATTAACAAACAGCACCTTAGAAGCATTTATAGATTATAAATTAAAGATTAGAAGCATTATTGAGGCTTTACAGGGCATAAATGCAGATACATCTCAATATCAA
Organism: Platyallabes tihoni; assembly: GCA_030068045.1. NCBI lineage: Eukaryota > Metazoa > Chordata > Actinopteri > Siluriformes > Clariidae > Platyallabes > Platyallabes tihoni. Next base: position 5,782,155 of record JAQQZS010000009.1, on the reverse strand, counting down.
CTGTGTAAAGGAGATTATTGCATATGTTAGATGTTTTCAGCATTGTTTTACAGTGTAGAACGAAATACAAATCAGAAAAGACCATGGAATTAGAAGGTGTGTCCAAACTCTTGACTGGCAGTAGTTATAGATGTAAATTTGAATAAATCAAATTATTGGAGAAAATCCACAGCACTAGTTAAAGCTAGACTGTATTCAGCTTCGTCTACCTTGTCTGTTATCTTCCTATACTGAATAGTATGAATTTGAATACTGAGTATCATTACACCCAAGTCTATGCAAAAAATACACATTCCATATTGTTTCCATGCTATTTATTTATATATGCAAGTTATACAAGTACAACTGTTTATGTATAAATCATTCACAGTACCATTCACAGTCCCTTTATTTACCCATAGAATTCAGTAGAATGTTCTTCTAGAAGACCAGATCTGTAGTTATGGTTTATGTATTCTTATTCACATGGACTATCTTTAAAAAAGAAACGGTCCTAAATTGCAGATCTGAGGTACACCCACTCTATAACTATACTGCATCGTTGGATCTTTGGCTTGACCATAATTTTAGAAGATGATCAGTTATAAGGATCAACATTGTGCTTTTTGAGTATCTTTTCAGCAACAAAACTTCGTTTTTTTTTTCTCTCTTGACAACATACAGTATACAGAAATGGAAAGTAAAGACTCTGTCTGGAGGGTATGTTGCTGTGAATCTGTGGCGAAGGTGGCAAGAACAAAAAAAGAAAAACCTGTGTTCATAGTGTCAAAGCAACTCTGTGGTTGCCTTTTATTTATTTATTTATTTGTTTATTTACTTTTATAAGATGAATGTATTAATATAATCTGCTTATGCAGAATTGTGTAAACAGCAAGCACCCACATCTAAGGCCAGATCATTATTAATGACTATATTTAGCTGCAGAAAGCACCAGTTCTTAGACGTGAGGATATAACATATTGAGAATAGGTGTGCATACTGTGATAATTTCTCATAAAACTTATGAAATTAGATTTAAATGCCGACACGTTTGCAAGCTGCTGTTTACCGATTAATGGAAAATTTCAGAATTGGACATTGCAGGGAAAAATATGTGTAGATTAGTTCAGTAAAAGCAACTTACTGCAAACTGCAACACCAACAAAAAACCTTAAAACATTCATCGCTATGAAGCTCATTGTTCACTTTATCAAATAGCGTAATTAAGACTGCTTTAAATCAACAAACGCAGTGCTAGAAGGCAAAACCTAGCACTGTGCCATGGCTATCTGGCCACAGTTTACACCCCAGGGCTCAGATTCTTTTCTGCCTTTTTTTATTTGTTTAGAAAGAAAGAAAGCTGGCAGGCCCAGTGTTAAGAGGGTGAGGTGTGGTTGAGTTCCAGTCTGACTGTTCCAAGATGGCTTTCGTGATAACAGGCCCCACTCTCGAATTACATCCCAGAGCGCCCCATCAAAGAGTGGCAACCTAGCATGAAGAAAACACTCACACACATGATGGCATACAGATGGGGTGCAAAGGGTCTGCATGCCTTTTACTGCCAAGCCTCCTTACTCGATGGAGGTTGTGTGCTTTGTATCTGTTAGCTCCCCTTCCTTCCTTTCTTATACAGTACCTAGCATCATGGGTGTGATAGGACTCCCTGACAGTACAGTGACAGTACGGAGACAGTAGTGCAAGCTGGGTTGTAGTGTCTGCAGTAGAAACATGCGTCTCTTTTTATCGCTGTCTATCTATACATCTCTTCTCCTTCTCTGGACAGAATGGGTTGAAAGAAGAATGCAGACTTGCCAACCCTAAAAAAGAAGAATCTATGTTCCTGCTGATTTTTAACTCAGTACCCAGTTACACACAACACTTTTTATATAGTCTTTTTACAACTTGCTTTTAGTAAAACTTTTCTTTCTTTGTGGAAACCTTGAGATGGTTCCACTGGGCCAACAGAAGAACAGAGCAAAGAAACAAAACTATAAGAGACAAAAATAAAAGTTTTAAAGGTTTTTAAAACACGGAAATAGACTCGCTTGCTAAGCTAACAAATGTTTAAGTAGCTCTAGATTACATATAAACAAACTTAAAACAAATTTAGCTAGCTAAATATGTCCCGAACCTTCAAGTAACACTATACATTAGTTGCTAGACTCTAGAAAACTGGTCTAAGATGACTTTCATAATAACACGTCCTAGTCTCTAATTACCTCCCAGAGCACCCCATGAAAGAGTAGCAACCTAGCATGAGTGAACTTCCCTCAGGTCAAGTTACTAAAGCAAATTAACTACTTTGGATGGAGGGGGGGGGGTCAAAAGTAGCTTAGTAGTCAAGGTGGTGGGCTACTGATTGGAAATCAGTTCAAACTCGAGCACCACAAAGTTGCTTCTGTTGGACCCTTGACGGCTCTTAACCCTTAAATGTTCTTACATAAAATGTAAGTCACTCTGGATAAGGGTGTCTGTCAAATGCTGTTAAAGTAAAGCTAACTTTTATCTTTGTAAATAATGAATATTAACCTAACGCTAGATAATACGCACAGCAAGGCACTGCATTTAAATATAACATTATTAGGTTTTCATACGTTCTGTACAATACAAACCTAACAGGAGGTGATGTTTGAAAAAAAAATTGCCTAGCTAATGTAACAACTGTATAACTTGGTGTTTGTGTATTTGCAATTAGGGGCATTAACAACATGTTTCCTAGTGGTCCAGTGGTCAGGGTACAGTGCTATTGTGATGAGGGCATTTATGCAAGGCTATCCCAGCATCATGTAGTCAACATTGTTCAGATGTCATTTCAAAATGACATAATTCATAATTCTAACTTCTAAACAACCTAATACCCCCTGATGTCCCAACATTCACAACGTCGTCAAATTCACGTCTTGACGTCTTGCCATATTGCTGCTCAGTTAAAGATTTGAGAGCACTAGTTGAAAGACTAATAATGTGAGATAATGAGATGGGGGGGGGGGGGGGGGGGGGTTCCATGGCTGTCCGTTAATAATGGAGAGTTCAGAACACCAGTGCATCCATTTCATGTCGTTTGTACATTCTATGTTTTTTTTTTTTAATGGTAACTCAGACCAGCATACTCCCATGTTAAACTGAATAAAGGTTGGCAGGTCGGAAAATCTTCTGATTCCCTCTCCTTTTTCTCATACAGCATGTTTATTTCAAAATAATGTTTCTGCTGCAATGGAAGCTGGTGATTGCAAGTGCACACAGAATCCTTTCATGCGGCTGTCTGATCTCTGATATAGTTAAATGATAGGGAAGGAATGGTAGAGCAAGGGATAGAGAGAGAAATGAGTGTGCTGGGTTTTTGAAGGCAGTTTCTAGGTCAAGGTCTGCGATGCGGCTATAAAATTTTGAAATCTTTATCCGAGTAATGCAGAGGAAAGGACAGTGCAAAAACGTTTTCATTCACATATGAAAGCTCTGGCACATCTAAACATTTTGATAAATGGCATTAATGTTATTTTTTAAATTAATTCTATTGTAGTCTAAATCTGTAACAAAAAATATATTCAATCTATGCACACTATTGCAAACTAGGTCCAAAATAACAAGCTTACCTGATTAGCTGAGGTTTGCAACAAAAACTCAGCTAATAAATATTCAAAGTGTTGTTGAATGCTAATCTTTGTTAGGAAAATTGGGTAGCTAATATAGCTTATGAGTATCCAAGTTTCTCTCGACAGTATACACAAGCTATCAGGTAAGGTCTGAAAAACATAGCAGGCTAAATGTGTTAGCTACTGATTGTTCCAGTAACGCTAGATGATGCATGCAGATACAGAAGCTAATTTCAGGTGATGCTAGCTGAAGAATGCTCAAGTAACTTAAGCTAACATCAGATCATTTTTGAAAAGACAACTAGCTGACTAACTTAGCTCATTATCCTTTTTTTAACCTTTTTTTTTTTTTTTTATCTTTTACTTACTTCCTTATTAAGACATCATATTTAATAAGGAAATGTTTTGTCCTAGCATTTTTATCCTCTAGAGGATATCATCTGGTAGAATTTGAAACAAAAAATCAGCTAATTCTGTTAGCCAATGAATGTTCAAGTAATGCTTGGCAAAATGTTTACAAGCTGATGCCATATATTAATATAAAAGAAGAACACTGTGTTAACTAATGGTAGTTCAATTCATTCTTGGCAATACATACACAAGCTAACATCAGGTCATTTTTGAAAAGAAAACTCGTTGGCCAACTAAGCTATTTATATATATTTTTTACTTGTTTGTGATACTTTAATGCGGAAATAATTCCAGTGCTTACAGTACATCAAAAGCTAGCAGGCTAACTTAGCTAACTATCCGTTTTTCTTTTACTTATATCTGAGGAAATATTTTCTATTTAATGAGTTTAACACAAGTTCTGTTATATAATATCTAAAAACATTTTGGGTGAAAAAATTTTGCTGTGATTATATATACAGTAGAGCAACATCAAGCATTAAGAGTCTGACATGTAAATATGTGGATTTACACAGGAATCGACAAAGAATGTGTTTGAAATCAATACTTGTGAACATGGTGTGTGTGTGTGTGTGTGTGTGTGTGTGTGTGTGTGTGTGTGTGTGTGTGTGTGTGTCTTTAAAACTCTGTGTGGTGTGTCTGTATGTTTATCAGTCTGTGTATAATAATGATCGGCTGATGGGGCCAGCTGTTTTACTGGGTCACGGTTCTGGTCCAGGGCTAATAGCTGCAACCGAGCGTAAATTTGATAAAAACGTGCTCTTGCATTTTCCCAGATCCTGATACCCTTTTGCATTCTCAAGCATGTGGAAAGCGCATCCCCCCCCCCCCTCCCACCCCGCAAACTCTGTTTTATACGTTTCAGTAAACATCAGGAAGCCCAGCAGGATGTTTAACCTTATCTGTAATATATAACTGCTGACATGCTTTGGTTTTATACAGGCATATTATATTATGGTATAATATGGTTATATTAGTTATATTAAAATAGCACAGTTATTACTCATTATATTCATCTAGTTTATTAGAGAGCTATAAGTATATCAATCAGAAGGAAAAGAAAAACTTCAGTAAACAAAACACATCCAAAAGCATGGCAGGTGTGTGAACAGAACGTAAATAAGAAATGAAGAGAACAGGACGAGATAAAATCCTGTTTTTTGTTTAATATTTACCAAAAAAAAAAAAATAACCAATGTCATATTTATTAAATCTTCATTAGTGAAATTGTGTGTATTACATTTTTGTCGTAGGTGGTAAAAATCGTTTTAGCACTGTTCTGTTTCAAATTTAAAATGGCCAATTTTACAAGATAATACCACATAATGATTCAAATAGAGCTTGTTTAAAGCATCATTTTAAATGCATTTCCTGTTTACGATACAGTAAATTCACCATTTCCTCATATACCGCAGATCAAATACCTGTAACTCGCTCATATAAGTATATCCATTAAAGTTCCCATATGTTTCTATGCTTTTATAAAGTTAACATAGGTCTCAGAGCTCCCACAAAGTGTGTGTTAATGACCCCGGTAAAATAACTCTCAGCAGCAAGCCAGGGGAGGGGATATTCTTATATGAGGTCACTTTAGGGGAAGAAATCTAATTTGCTTGTTTTTTCTTTAATTCAAGTTCTGAATGTCTAAAGATGACAAAAGTGAATTTTTGCGTAACAATAGGGTTGCTTTAAAGAAATACTCCAGCACATTTCAAACATTATCTCTGTTCGCCTCAAACAAGAAACAAGAACTTCAACGTGTTTTTTTTGTACTGTAGCTTTAAATAAAACAAAACTTTTTTTTTAAACTTAAGGTAAGTATGAAGTTATTATTAGAAGACAGAAGAAAGTGTTATTTACTAAACCTGCACTAAAGCTCTTGAAATCGAGGTAAATTGTAAAAAAAAAAAATAAAAAATAAAAAAACTGTAAATAGTTGCTTCTGTTAGTTGCGTACATTCCTGCCCGAGTATCTCATAATACCATATTTTTGAAATACCAGTCAGTTGAAGATGATTTAATCAGATCTGGAGCTTCATTTTCTAATACCCTGGACTGAGGAAGTAATAAAAGCGTTCTCCAGGATTTTCTTTATTCAGCATCTGCCCTTAGTCTTCCATTATAGACTTGAAGGTATGACTTAAAAAAAAGTCTCTAAGGATTATTGCTTTGATAGCTAAATATATTGCTGCAAAGTCTATGGCTCTTTCTTGTTCTTATTCTCTTCTGTGGTATACACATACCCTAAGGCTACTATAAAGCCTCAGCCTAGGGGTCAGCTAAAGTTTACCGCTCCTCTTTAATTAGCAGATGACTAGAGGCTGATGACAGCGAAGGTGTAATCCCACAGCAAACTGTGATGGAAAAAAGAAGAAAAAAAAACAGACTCGATGCCTGGAGCGTCCTCGACGCTCCTGCTCTCCTTCCACCTTTTCCCTTGCATCTTATGCACTTTGCACTCTTCAGCCTTGCTCTCTGATTGTACGGCTGCACACACCAAAATAGATCCTGACACACAGACAGGCCATATTGACACGATATTGTCTTCCTGCCCCGACAAGATTTGTTAAGACACAGTGAACTTGGATTGAAGAGCGGGCTGGAAAAACAAGTCGGGGGGGGGGGGGGAAGAATCGCCCATGCGGTGATTTAACCTTTTTGCCACAGGAAGTGATGCGCCTCCCTTCCAGACCCATTCCTATTGGGGGGTAAATAATTGATGTCTAGCAGTTGGATGTTAGGAATAGAAAACGGAGCAGAGGTGACAAATGGGCTCTGCAAATGGGTTTCCTCCCCCGTCTACAGAGTCAAAGGCCGGATATTGAGACGGGCTGACAAACCTTGAGAGCCATCCTAGTGCAGATGTGTGTGTGTGTGTGTGTGTGTGTGTGTGTGTGCACGCACATGTGTAACATATTTAAGAAAGATCTTTAAGAAGCCTTGTGGCTGGTGTTCTCTGATCAAAAGGGAATTCCGAGAGATTCTTTGGACGTCCAGCGCCAGAGATTCAGTTTGTAAATGGGCTGATAAATATAGGTGTGCGTTTGATGGGGCCGGACTGAAACAGGTATGCTGATGAAAGAAAGCCTTAATTACAGAGGGCTTAAACATCTGCAGCCACCCAAATATCTGTGGAATTTAGTACACCAGAAGCCCCTAGACCTCTAACCGCAAGTGGCCTGGTTCGGGGGAAATATAAAAAAGGTGCACATTTCATTTCTTAACAGCCAACACTGTCACTGCTAGTGGTTTCAAAGTGCTAACGGTAGCTGCGGTTCAGGGTGGATAGAGCAGGAGCTCGGAGCCAATGTGGAAGCTGTCCCAAAACCTCTCCGTGCCAAACCTGCTTGTATAAACATTCGCCTCAATGATAAATGAGCCGTGATGTTGCTCTGTAATGTATGTATCAAGTTTATAAAGCTGATCTTTATCTATCTCTCTCTCTCTCTCTCTCTCTCAGCAGCAGAAGATGACTACTTGGGATTGGGCGAGCTTCCTGAGACGTTCCCTTCGGACCCGCCCGAACCCCTCCCCCACTTCCTGATGGAGCCCGAGGAGGCCTACATCGTCAAAAACAAACCGGTCAATCTATACTGCAAAGCCACGCCTGCCACGCAGATCTACTTCAAGTGCAACAGCGAGTGGGTGCCCCAGAAGGAGCACACGGTGGAAGAGCGCGTGGACGAGACCTCCGGTCAGTACCACTTTGCGAAACGTGTATTTATGATAAAAAAAGAAAACATCCACATGAGTTAAATAGATGCACATAACAATAATCAAAAAAAGTCAAATTAAATTGTTAAAAAGTCGAATTAAAGTTTTATCTTGAGAAGAGGTCACAGAACACCGTTGTCGGAAAACTTTTTACGATCCACTTCGCCCGTAATGAGAGTGGAATTTCTCTGCAGCTTTCTTTAAACTAAAAAACGCCAATAAAGCTTGCGTGAGGCTGCTACTGTGCTGTTAAACACGATGTTTTGGTTTCGTGTCTGGTTCTTGAGACATCATTAAAGCTCAGACAGTGCTGACACTGAGCTCTTTCGTCTGACACAAAGCTACTAGTACCAGACACACTTGGGACTGAGAGAGAGAGAGAGAGAGAGAGAGGTCCCAAAAGAAAGCATAATGTGCAAACTATAGGGGGAAAATTTAGATTTTGTGTTTTGTTTAGTTTTTTTTTGGAGAGTATTGTTTTAAATATAGAAGCCTAGTGGGGTTGAGGTTTTTTTTTTTTTTTTTTTTTTTAGGGCAGTGTTAAAAATATTATATTATAATTTTATAATGCAGGTCTAAATATAAAATGTTTTGTGCTTTGCTTCTTTACTTCGGTGCTAATCATAAAATGCTGCCAAAATAAGACAGGTTTACTGGAATAGTGTCCAAGTATTAAATAGCATACAGTTCGACTTTCTAACTTGTAGCTACTATGAGAGTATTGTGCGATGTCACACAAAGCACTTTTCTTTGACTTCACAATGTTTCACTTTATTGCTAGTAGTGTTTAATCTTTTAATCTCGTGCAGAGTAAAAAATATTTTATCATACAATCACGTAGGCAAGTCTGAGTACTTGTTAGTGATGTATTAGAATTGCAGTTCCAGCCATCATTTCTTCTGGGTACTAAACATGGTACAGTGGTACCTCTGCATATGAAGCCCTTAAGAACTGAAATTTTGCAAGAAATTTGCCTCAGCATACGAAGCATTTTCAGCATACAAGCGTTAGAACCGAGCCGAAGCGACCGCCGACATGCACCTATGTTGCGTGTACGTCCGGTTTGCCCCTACGTTTGAGTTTACGTATTTTTTGTCGGTTTCTGTTTGCATTTTGTACAGTCATCAGAAAAAGAGGCAACTTTTAGTTTTGTTTTTAAAGCAGCCGGTTTAAGTGAGATTTCTTATCTCTTTATTTTATATTTTATTTTAAGTCTTTCCTTAACATTTTAATTGTTTTTATACACAGAAATATGATTATACTGTTGGATATTGGTACTATTGGTAATATTTCTGGGTGCCTGGAACAGATTATTTGCATTTACATTATTTCCTATAGGAAAATGATTTGGAATTTAATGGAACAGAATAAATTTGTATGCCTATTCTGTAAATAAAACTAACAAAAACTACTTCATCTACTATTCATCTATGTGTGTACTTTGCTTGCACGACATGTGCTTAATAAATCTGTTGCGCTGCGCTAGAAGAAACTTAGCGCTAGTTCTTTGTACGACTGTGCATTGTTTTTAATGACCACTGGAGGTGCTGTTGCATGCGGTTCAATAAAAGTTCAAAAAAATTTTTAAATAACAGCAAATAATCTGACCAATATAAACTTAGCCCTGGTAGGACATTTCTCCCAAATATCCTCGAGTTCGTGCTAGAGCTTAACGAGAATACGCGCAACCTAATATAGTGCTAATACAATCTCATCTTCTTTGATTTGATTGGCTGACTCCCTCTGATAAGGAACATCACGCAGTAATATCTTGTAAAGGCGCCACTCCTGAGTAGTCCAAGTGGCAGCATATTTTCGATTATTGTGGAAAATGTTATCTAAACGGCTCAACGGAGGCCATTATTTGCCGATGGAATTTCTCTCTCTCTCTCTCTCTCCCCCCTTTCATCGCCCTGTGATGTCTCTTTCCTGTCTGTGTATTCACAGGAATATTGACTAGCGAGTCAAGTTCTTTCTGGCTTGTGTCTCTTTTCACATCGCTCCCTCTCCCTCTTTCTTTTAGACAATGACAGATCTCAGTCGTCATCTCGTATCTCGCGGACGACCGACACGTCGATTAACAGTTCGTTAAAACCGAGCTGCCATCCTGTCGTGACGTGTTTAGCCCCTGATGAGAGTGGCATGTTTTTACGGTTCTTGCCGTGAAAGCGTTGTGAGCTGAATGCAAACACGTGCTTCTGCTTACTGTCTGCAGGCTCTTAATAACCAGCAGCTCAATAGTGTCTTCAGAGCACAGATAGGAAAAGAAAGTGCTTGGGAGAGTGGCGTGATTGCTACCTGTGGGCTACAGGGACAACTCAATTTCCCTCTTTGGCAGCTGAATGCAGCCAGTCAAATAGAGCCTGTTGTCTGTAATGGTTCAGAAGCCCTTGGGGGATTTTATTCTTTATACAGTGTGTGTGTGTGTGTGTGTGTGTGTATATATATATATATATATATATATATATATATATATAATATATAAATAAAATGTAGCTCTCTCACGCTTAGATAATGCAGACTAGAAACACACTCACACTTTTGGATGCTTGTTAGAATTTCACCATTAGTTAAAATAAAACAGGGTGAAAAACCATTGTTGGAATAAAGTAAAGCATATGGCAAATTGCTTTTTTTTTCTTTCCATTTTTCCCTTTGGATGACAGATAACACAAAACATCCAAGCGGAGACAATTATACGTCTCTACAACCCACCTAGTTTTGCCAAATGCTGTATTTTAGCACTGTAATGCACACTTATAATATATATATATATATATATATATATATATTTTTTTTTACATAAGCCTTGGATTGCACTTGACAACATATTCTGAAAAGTCTCTGCTTCCCAAACGTTTATGGCAACAATAAGTGTCTAGGAATCTAGGAAAACCAAACAAACTATCAACTAAATGCCACAATGCTTTGTTTATATCAACCATTTTTTTTCCCCCTAAATGTCTGAATGTTTGTTGTAGTTGTTCAGGTCGATGATGTACAGGCCGTATTTCTCGAACAAAATCCTTGTTCCTTATCTATTTCCTGTTTTAATTGGTAGGATACAGTATGTTTAGTGTGATGTACAGTAATACAGGTGTAGCCCAGTGATGAAGGTGATTGAAAGGTGCCACCAGCAGGTTGACATTTTTAGGCCCTTGATTTATGCCCCTTAACCCTCAACTTCTCAGATGTATAATGACATAACAATGTAAGTCGCTTTAGATAAGGGAATCTGCCAAGTGATGTAAATCGCCATTCCTTCACAATTTACTGTTTAGTACAGTAAAAATTATTATATTTTTAGATTTTAATAATGCGTCAGATAGTTCTTAATTCGAATGCAGTAATTTCGCATTTCCTTAGTTGTTTTCTTTGCTTGATGCACAACAATAATCTTACCTTTTGGAAATGGTGTTTTTCTTTCAGGTCAGGTAGTGTAATTAACTTTTATTTTATGTATTTCTTTTTATGGAAGGAATCTCTCCGGACAACATTAAACAGAACTCGAAATCAGAGGAACAAAACTGGTCCAGGAAAATAATCAGTGACTCGGTGATGTGATGCTTCAGGATGCGTTAAGTTGGTAAATAATTTCCCTCAAGCTGCACTAATCAAGCTGGAACATTGAGTCGTTCATGAAATCTTCACTCTCACTCTGCGATAAGAAGATTTATCCAAGGTCGCCAAGACTACCAGGAGGAATAATATCGGTGTAAGCTTAGCTCAGAGCATATGATTAATAACAAAATAAAAAACTGTAGTAGTAATGCCTTCCCAATTAAAAACACCTTGATGTGGAGCTGCTGAGACGAGGACCGCGTGCTAATTACAGTTAACACCAACCACGTTTTGTCTTCACGTTAAAGGTGGTTGGTGCGATCATGTGCATCGTTCTTCTTCTCCGAATCTCTCTTCGCTCACTTGCTCTTCCCGTCTTTGTCTTTCCCTCCCTCTGTTTAATGTTCTCTCTCTCTCTCTCTCTCTCTCTGCTCTTTCGTCTCTATTCCTTTTCCTCGCGCTCAGTTTATCTCCCTTTATTTGGGCTCTGGGTGCCTCTGCCCACTCCACTCCTCTCTAATTTCCCCTGATTGACAGAAAAGAACCGCAGATAGAGGCTGGTCAATAGCCATCCAAGCCGGCAGAAACATGATCCAATGCCCACGCTCATCCTCTACCCCTATCCCCCTTTCTCGTTCTCCTACTGTATTGGGCAGGGGAGTAGATTAACAGGCATTTAGGCTAGCAGCGGGCCGAGTTTATCTGCGCCAGGCACCAGGCTCCATACTTCAGTCTTTCCCCTCTTTCCTCCTCCTCCTCCTCCTCCTCCTCCCCCTCTTCTGGAAAAGAAAGAAAGAAAGAAAGCCTATGCTTGTATGCAGGATCATTATCTCCCTGCAAATGGATTTTTTGGAAGTGGCTTCAAGGAGAAACACCTACTCAAATGTTCCAGCATCGATTCGCTCTCTCTCTTTAACCACCGCCTCAGAGTCAACAAAAGGAGAAAGAGGTTTAGATTCGCACACGATTAGGGTCACGTTTTGAATGAATAATCGGATGGATGTTATTCAATTTTCTAACAGATTGTAGTAATTCTGTTACATCAGGTTTTTGTAGGAAATTAGGTTTTTTTTCCTCTTTTGATAGAGCACTCATAGTAGAGTCGGTAATTCCATTACCGACTTGGGTCACATTTGGGTCTGAGCAATAAATAACCGCTGGACACTGCGATGGGTGCTTTTAGCCGTGGAGCCAGCCTGACTCGAATATGTTGTGCACTTATCCCAAACAAGTGGGACGATCTGATGCTGAATGCTCTCTCTCTCTTTCTCCCTTTCTCTCTCGCACGTTCCCCAACACTTAGGCACTGGCCGTGCTAATCTCCAGCCGGCCCATTGATCGCTACAAATGAACCTAAGTTAATTATGTCGAGTTGCAGTGGTGTAATGCACACCGCGGACACACTATCACCGCCCCCTCCGAATGGAAGGTGAAATGGAGGCGAGTTATTTTGGAAAGGCTGGTGCACAAAAAAAAAAGAAAAAAGTAAAACATAGCGCCCTCTCTGTCTTCCCATTGCTCCCTCCGTTCTTCTCTCTCTCTCTCTCTCTCTCTCTCTTTCCTTCCCTGCCGTCTCGTCTGCCTCTCGCAGATCAATAACATCCTAAAGCTAATAATGACAACCGTGCTAATAAGGTATCCGTTTTCAGCAGCCGGGCCCACAGGCAAGATGTGAGGAACTACGTAAAAGCGGATTCAATCGGGAATCGTATCCGAGGAGCGTTTTTGAAAAATTCCTAAGCGTGCCATATTAGATGACAGTTATTCCTTGGTGATTATCCCTCCGTTTTATTTAGTATAATGCTGTAATGCTTTAGATCCAGACCAGGGATATGATGTAATATGTGGTAAGAATATAGTCGTACTCAGTGGTTTATCATTCATTTTCGTATCGCTCACAAAAGGTTAAATCGCTACGCAGAGGAAGTTCTCGAGCTTCCGTAATGAACGTTCACGCCGGTACATAAACAAGGTCAATTATGCCACGACTCATTCATTCATTCATTTTCTATACCGCTTAATCCTGTGTTCAGGGTCGCGGGGGACCTGGAGCCTATCCCAGGAGACTTCGGGCACTAGGCGGGGTACACCCTGGACAGGGTGCCAATCCATCGCAGGGCTGCCACGACTCGGCGAACAGCAAAGACAGCTGCTCTTAAGAGAGTGTTGCAAAAAGTGACCCCCAACGCGGCGAGCGCTTTTTTTTTTTTTCTTCTTCTCCCATTTCCAGCCTTTCAGACGTCCTCTCCGTCCTGAGAGAAACCCGCGCTGCTCTAGTTAGCTGCATGTCTCTTTTAAGTCTTGTTCAGCCGGTTTGAGATCCTCCTTCTGGAGCAGATAAAATAATATGAATGAATTCGTGTGTGCATGCATGCACGCACCTGTGTGTATGCGTGTGTATGCGTGTGTATGCGTGTGTATGCGTGTGTGTGTGTGTGTGTGTGTGTGTGTGTGTGTGTGCGTGTGTGTGTGTGTGTGTGATCATGCTCTCATCAGACGAGCCTTGATGTCCTGTTTTGTATCAGAGCACGGCTACATCATCAACACTGAAATACTGGAAGATATCCAGGGTTTGAATTATAGCGAAACTCCCAAGGGGCCGTTTTCAGATTGGAAAAATAGTTGACATGACTTTATGCATTTAATAGGGTTGCATTAAAATTCATCTCTCTCTCTTTTTTTGAAATAATTAAACCATTGTGCTTCCATTACAAATGATTCTGTAAGTATAAATATGACTTCGCAAAATAATTGAATTAAGAAACAAACTTTAGTCTTGAACTCAGTTTAATCACATATAATAATAATAATAAATTCCCTGAAATCGTTTACAACAATATTTAATAAATCAAATAAGCCGCGTGATAAACATCTGATTTAATTACCGTTAATCTATGATGATAAAAAAAAAAAACAATGCACAATGACCAGTATATAAACGAACGCTTTAATTAATGTTCCAATGTTTGGTAGTTAATTTTACCCGTAGACATGAGATTAGATCGTTATCACCAATTAGAGACGTGCTGCGGAGTGATTCGCGCTCATTTGTGTGGACTTGTTCTACTAAGCCCCCGGTTCGTCTTGTGTTTCTGTTAATGATGTTAGTTAAGTAACGGACAAAGGAATAAAACACGCGAGGACGTGCTGTTCCATGGAAATATGGTTCGTGGTTGATGCCGATGTTTGGGCGTGTGAGATCCATATTGTCGTTGTCACTGTTGTCTCATGTCTTCGTTGTCTCTCGTCTCGGGGTTCTTGACGGATTTCGAAATAATTACTGTATTAAACAATACGCTTTTAAAGCATTTTTTACTATTGGTCTTAAGATTATTTAGAACAAGACCCAAAAATGTATTAGAACAAACACTATAATATTAACATGCTTAACAAGAGGCGGGTACAGGCAGGTTGGAATGGGTGGAGAAAAGTGTCGGGTGTGAATGAAAGGAAAGGTGTACAGGACAGTGGTGAGACCAGCGATGCTCTACGGCTTAGAGACAGTGGCACTGAAGAAA
>JAQQZS010000009.1:5735870-5749808 GCA_030068045.1 Platyallabes tihoni | reverse complement strand
AAATGACCAATTAACAGCACCTCAGATTAGAGGCGTTATGAAGTCTTTACAGAGCAGAAGTAGCAGAAACATCTCAACATTAACTGTTAACATTAACATTTTTTGGACGCCTTCAGCATTCCTTTACAATGTAGAAAGAAATAAAAAATAAAAATCAGGAACCATCATGGAGTTAGAAAGTGACCCCAAACTTTTGAACGGTAGTGTGTATGTATGTGTGTAATATATATATATATATATATATATATAAAATATATGTACACTATATATATATATACAGTATATATATAGCATGTGTGCTTGTCTTTTCGTGCCCTTCCTGACCCAAGGACAGGCAGCAAGTGCACTTTCACCACATAAAGTGGGAGCCCATTTCCATGTCCCAGCTGGGACCATGATGAGGCTACCAGTCACACTTCTGTATCTCTGTTTTAGGAATATGAAAAATGGCCCCTGCTCACATAGGCATGTAAATCCAGAGCCAAAATGATAAAAACATTTTTAATAAATCTGCTCTGTCTTAAGTATTGAGCTAGCACAGGATAAATACTCTAACAGCACAACGCAGGAATTCTGCCAGTTTAACAGTTCTCCAATCATGGTCCCTAGGGAGACTGGATGTGCTTTTCCCTAGAGGACAGAAACTCGCTTCTGAAAGTGTCCTTATCTGAGCTTTTTTTTTCCATCTTGTTGAAATAGCGGTTGGAAAATAGTGATCATATCACATTTTTAACCAGCGGTTACTGTGCTATGTATATAAAAGGCAGCCGGTGCACATCCACTTTAACAGTAACCGCTCAGATCGAATAAATCACTCAGATATTAGCATTCCGGTTGATCAGATGATCTTCCCTAAGGCTGAACTTGCATGCTAGCGTGAACTCGGTCGAGTTTTCTTTATTAAGAAAGCCGTGCTTTTGTTGTAGACCCCATGCTGGTGTGAGCACAGCCGGACCCAGCTTGGTTTATTGCGGAAAGGTGGAACTGATTGGACGGCGGCCCGCTGCGTACGTCGATGTGTCCACAGCACGCTGGTAGGGATTAGTAGCAGCAAGTTCCTGGCTTTGTTTTTTTTTTTTTTCTCTCACTTGCTTTTATCCCCTCGGCAGCTTTACGCCTAATTCTTCAAGTTTGTGCGAGGCTTCCAAGCAAGGCTGAAGGACATTATCTGTGCATACGCTCACCAGTGTCATTATTAGTAATACTTGTGCACCTACAGTACTCATTTGTTGAATTATTCAGTCCGTCAGTCATGTTGCATCAGGGCGGCATATATGTGTCGTGCGTTTCGGTTAATGTTCACATCATACAGTAGACCGGGAGAAATCCGGTGATCTCGGTGACTTTAACATCATGGTTTGTCGGAGTATCTCGGAAATTACAGAACGACCAAAAACATTCAGCAAGCAGCAGGTCTGAAAGATGAAAGAAGGCAAGTGGGCAAAAACTCAAACAGCCACTCATTACCAACATGGTGAACAGAAAAGCATGTCAAGACTGGTTGAACTTTAATGCAGATGGAGTACAACAACAGGACCACATCAGATTTCTCCCATCAGCAGGTTTCACAATCCATTGATCATTGTCCAGTCTTCGACTTATTCGTTTTATTATAAAATATAAATTTATAATAATATACTGCTTAACCTTTTTTCCCCCCATTAGTCCACTTCCACTTCTGATTCCGGATACAGATAGTTCCTGTGTTACACACCTAGCGTGCATGAAATTCTTCCTGGTTTCTCTACTCCTTTCCAAAGAATACGAAAATTCCGATCCAGACAGGTAAATCGTGCTCACAAGGTTCTGACTTTCATCAGGCAGGCCGAGTGAGAAGGAGCCTTTCAGGTTTGTGGTCCTAAACAGGTTGCCGTAGGGCTCTACTTCGCATGTTATTACCTCCTCCTCCTCACGTCCTAACACCGCTCTCTCCCTACAGAGCATAATATATATGTAATGAAGCCAGAAGCTAGCGGAGTGAGACTCTCTTCTTTGCCTGCTCTATTCTCCTGCCGGCCTCTCACCTATTTCATCAAGTGCAAGAAAGGTGGGGGGAACTATTGGATTTTTATTAGAGCGGCGTAAGAAATCCTTCGGTTTCCCACTAGGCTGGCGTGGTTGAGCGCAGGATGGGCAGGCGATGGAAAGATAGAGAAAACCCGGAGGTGTCAGCGCCAGCCTCGGTCATCAATCACTGTCGGCCAAACTAATTCATACGTGAGATCAGGTTTGAGGCCCGAGGTGACTCCAACTGCCAATCACGCTGGCTGACAGTAAGATCAAATGCTAGCAAGGAGATAGTTCACGTCTTTTAAAATAAACTGCCCCCCTCAGTAGCGCTATGATTTGCTCTGAATGGTAATTCAGCATGCTTTTATATACAAGTTCGATAAGAAGTGACTCAATGAAGTCCTCATTGGTCTCGACCCGTCGTAAAAACGGTTTCTGGGAAAAAAAAAAATTATACCTGGTATTCTAACCGTGTCACAAACGTTAATCAATCATTTTTACTCCAGTGGGATTACACCGTCCTGAATGTTCAGACAGGCAGCGGTATTGGTAAAAACCTTGCTGAATCGTTCTACAGTTGCTATCAGGGAAAAAGGGGTTGGAAGCCATTTGTCAAGCTGATCCCACTCTGCTCTCAGCGATAAAGTGAATAAAAGTGTCAGCAGATAAACAGGAAGAGTAGTCCTCAGAATTATTAACGTCAGATCCCAGTGTCGAGGCAGCAGTGCTACAGAGCTTGGACGCAGAAAACGTTTCCTTTCCTCACCTAAACGTTTGGGTTAACCTTAATTTGTCTTCGCGATCCAGGTCCTCGTCATACCAGAACAGCCTTCCAGAAAACCCATGACTATAAATAGCTGCAGTCAGTATGTTCTTCCTTTTCTCCATCCGTACAGCAGTGCTGTACTGGAGCTGAAAGTCAAATATGTATCCAAGGAACCGGGGAGGCACAGGGTAGCGTGGTGCATCCAGAGTGAAAAATATCGTCATTCCAGCAGGTGCAGCCGCGCCCGCGAGGAAGCCGAGGACAGATTTATGAGCACCTGAGAGGGGAAAAAAGGGCATGTGGATGTAAATATTGGATCCGTCTTCACCTTCTAATGACACGTTTCCAGAGTATGGCATTCTTAAAGGGCTGAGCTTTCCTGTTTTTTCCTTTTTTTTTCTTTTTTTTTCCTTTTCAAAAGTACGACATTGGCATTTGCCGTACGTGTTCAATTACAACCTTGATTTCCAGGGCATGAGAAGCAAGCGCTCCAGAGAAGAGGGTTCCGTGTGAATCGACAATTTAATTGCATTCCTGATGGGGTCAGAAAAGAGAATCTAACACATCTCTGGGAATATTTAATCGAGTTCAGATGAAATATGCGGGGAATAAGCATAACGAGAATTTTAGTTCTTTGAGACGACGACGCTCGTGGTGAGACTCAGGTTTCTTTTACTGTGTGGGGTTTTTTTTTTTTTTTAAGCAGAAGGATTAAGAATTTAAAGTCATGTTAACCTTTAGGAAATGTACTTTTTCTAAAAAAAAAAAAAAACCAGGAGTGCTGTTGCATCACAACCAATCATGTTCTGGTGTGCAAACTGCGGCCATGCAACAGGGTGCAATCTTGTCCATTGGTACATTGGATATATTAGTTAACTCTAATGGAGTTGGGTTGCGCACAAAAGGAGCGAAGTTTGTTTAACTTCGTGAGTGAAGTACGTTTTCATTGTAATTGCGTCTTGATGATGACTGATAGCAACTGATTTGTCGAGATCACAGAGCTGTCGTGCAGCTACAATATGCGGCGATGATCATCTTCCTCTGAGTTTAATGTTTCAATTTTTTTTTATCATTAATCGTCCAAGTTCGCTGTCACCTGTCCAAACAAAAGGAAATGTGAACCATATCAGCCTGATTCACAATCCTAATGTCTTTTTTTTTTCCTTTGACAGATCTCCGGAAATCCTTTGACCAGGAGCCTTTGGGGAAGGAGGTGTCTCTCGAACAGGAAGTTCTTCTCCAGTGCCGTCCACCTGAAGGCGTTCCCGCTGCAGAGGTGCGTCATCTTGACCTCGTCCGCTCCCGTAGCGTGTAACAAAGCAACACTGCAGCACTCTGCTGATGAAGCTTATATCAAATTAGAGACTGGCTTTTGTTAGCGGAACAAAAGGCAAGCCAAATTCCATGCTAGCAGACGAGCAGATAACTAAATCACTAAGCCTAAATGTCAGACATTGTTTAGAAACATTTGCCTCAGTGGCCACCTGTTAATCTGTATTTAGCTGCACGGGACATATTGATCTGGACATCGATTGTACCTGCAATGGACTGCCTAAGTATACCAGAAAGTTCGAGCTAAATAGGATTAATACACATGTCCTTTTTTTTTCTTTTTTTTGCTGCGATGCTTTCTATTTTCTTTGAAAAGAAAATAATAGGAAAGAAAAGAAAAGCCCTTAAAAGAAAGGCATGCATCTTTACGATGACAAAAAAAAAAAAAGATTTAAACCCCTCAAGCGTGATGGCGAAAGGCCACGCCGTTACCCCTAGAGTACAAATTTATGGAAAATCCATGAACTAAGAGTTCCGCAGGCAGCTTAACCAACCAAAAGGACAGATTTGAGAAGATGGTTTACCGTTACATTCTCAAGCTGATTTTTTTATACAGTATATTTTGTTACTTCTCTCTCTCTCTATCAGCCTCGTAAACATCTCAAAACGTGTCACCGTTAACTTTATCCGGTCGACTGTAGAACCCCGTAACAATGGAATGCTACAGTAAATGGGACTGTGTGTCTGTTGAAAAGACGGTGACATTCTGCATCACATTAGAGTTCTTTATGTATGATTTCTTTTAAAAGGTCCTTAACAGAAAAGGTTTTTATTATAAAGGGGAGAAAAAATAAATAAATTGCTGGCTCAAGGCGCACTTTCTGCAGTGGTTTAAACGGATGGCTCGGTACAGATAAGAAGCTCTTTTAAGTCCTGGTGCAGCTTTTGAAATGTAGCTCCGGATATTTCCTACAGACTTCAAATGTTTGTGCAGGATGTTCGCTTGCGCCTGGCGTAATTTTAATAAGCCTGCACAAACGATCTGCACCCGCTTTTACGACTTTCCGTCTTATTGACGATATGTTTAATGAGGAAAAAATTTGTAGTGTTTAGTTTGCTACTGAGCAGTCGATGGTTACATGGTTACTGAGCAGGAACTATGGTTACATGGACGATGTTTCTTCAGTAGGTTGCGATTATTCTGGTTAAAGATTCCAAATTAACTGTTTGCAGGAATTACAAGATGGTGACAAGTTGCTGGATTTCCAAATTGTCCATGTGTGTGTACTGTGTGTGTGTACTGTGTGTGTGTACTGTGTGTGTGTACTGTGTGTGTGTACTGTGTGTCCTGCGCTGGGTTGGCATCCCATCCAGGGCGTACCCTGCCATCTGCCCTGAGTTTCCTGGGACAGACTCCAGGTTCTCAAACCCTACACAGGATATCGGTATGGTCAATAAATAAATAAATGGATGGATGGATGTAAAGATTTCTACTGACTTATATTATTCTTTTATCTGAAGTTGAATATAAAAGTATTCTGTGCTAAACTCTTGCACATGGCCAAACAGGTGGATGGATAGGAAGCATTTTAATTCCTCTTATACTACTTTTATGCTATATATGCCAATGATTCCTAATTTTTCTTTATCAAAGAATGATATCTGCATTTCATCACCAGTGTTTGTTGTTACATTTAATAATTATTATAGCAATTATTCCCTTACCAGCTTCAAAAATATATTTTGTCATGTCATTAAGACATTCCATAAACGTTAAAAAACATGTCCAGATAGAAAACATTGCACATATATATATATATATATATATATTTGTTTTTTTTTGTTTTTTTTTTTCCTCATTACTAAGTCAGTCCAAAAAAGCATTTCTGATTTTCCAACATTAGTATTCCAGCAAATAGGCCAGAAAAGAAAGCAGCATATTATGTAAAAGACCACTTTTTAGACAAAAAAAAAAAAAAAGAAGAAAAATAGAAAGCTTCTGGGTTTTGCAAGCATGAAAAAAAGCAGGTGCGACAAAGTGCTCGGGAGCATCGTGACTGGTCAGTTAAACTAAGCAGCTAATTGTACCTGAGACTATATGTTAAGCAAAGGAGCGTCACACCAATTATTGACTTTGTTTCATTAATTACTGTACTGCTTTATGTAGTGTTTTATATTTTTTTAACGGAGAAACTTTTTTTTTTGAAGACATCTTTGCTCTACAGTAGTTTTATTTATATATATATATATATATATATACACACAGAGATCTCATAAGTGGACATTTTATTACTATAAAAGCGATAACGTAAAATATTACTGTCGGAGTTGGTGTATATCGATACCACTTTCTGATCAGATTTGAGAATTCAGTGTGGTATGGAGCAGTGCAGCTTCTCTATTTTAAAATCTATCTTTATATTTTATATGTAATCAATATAAACAGTATGAATAAAACTGAAACCTCCAATGTGCTTTTGGAGAATCGTCTTTGACCGTTTGAACTTGCTGATCAGTATCTCAGAACCTTAACTGCTCATTCATTAAACATTTTATTAAACATTATTATTACTCTCAGCTTAAATATAACATGAATATAATCTGTGTAATAGAAGTAGAAGAAGAGATGGAGTAAAAAAATCGTTTCTGTGATATATTTTTTTGTTTCTGTGGTCATTTACATTGAATTGTTTTTTTTATTTATATATATATATAATTGCATCAGAACCTACAAAAAATCATATATATCAACTGTATTTATAAAATAGTGATACTTTAAGAATCGCCTTATAAATGGAATCGGTACCGAGGTCTCGTGATCAAATGGTATTAGGTGGTCATTAGTGATTCCCATCCCTAAATAGTGTTTTGAAAAATGCTGATAAATGTTTGTTAGAGAAATTAACCCATGACTGTTAGGCTTTACGTGTTAAACAGTTATAATAAATAAACCGTGTGCTCGGGCTGGACGTCTCCATTGAGGGTTTTTGGACTCATATTAATATGATATGATTATTGATATGATGTTCAAGTCATTTTGATATGAGAGTAATAATGATTGATAAAAGTGTAAGAAAAGGTGTTGTCTTTTTTTTAATGTAGATATTCAGTCTTTTATTTACACTGCCATTGCACACACATATACGCACACACATAAAGTACACGCGCAGACACACACACACAGGAGAATTGCTGAACATGCTCATTTTCATTAGTATTGTTTAAATTACTAATTGAATGCGGAGGTGGAGAGAGCTGAAGTAATTATACGCAGTTGCTCAGTTACACGTGAGATTTGTACTTTACCTGAAATAATTAAAAGTAATTTCTTGTACTTCTACTCAATTACATTTGCACGAAAAAACAGTCACTATTTTAATCCCTTCCGTTACTGTGTGTTTGAGCTTTATTAATACCGCAGCGCTATTCAGTTCCTGATGCTGATTGGTTGGAAAGTCCAAAACACAAGTTCCTGCAAACACTCGTTAGAAGTCCTTAATGACCTGGGTGATATAATTCCGCTCCTTATTCCGTTCCTACAGATTAAAAGACGTGTTGATATGATGATATTTTTTGATTATGGAAGGAGTCTCTAGTTTCAGCACTTAGAGATGAACCTGCACAGACACAGGGCTTTGTGGGGAACCAACAGAACCAACTACCAGCTTGTTTTCACAACATTTATATACAGTATAGGATTATATTAGTATAAATTAACTAATATAAATTTTATATATTTTTTATATTTTTAAAAAATAAAATTTTTGTAACCCCCCCACTAAGTGTTAAACAATTTAATATAGATATCATTTTTATTTTATATTTAAAGAATTTAAAGGTCCCATATTATACCACTTCTTGAACAAGTTAACAGAGGTTTCGCTCGTCGCTTGCTCACATCGCTCTCTTTTTCGCTCCTCTTCCGAACTTGCTGTTTCAGTGTCTATGTAAGTGAGCTACTGTACTGCTGAGCCCTGCCCCCAAAAGACAGCAGTCCTATATAAAGGGATGACGTCACAGTTGGTGAAATTCTAATAGTAAATTAATAGAGAATAAAAAAAGCAGGAAATGTATTTACTCATGTTTTTGTTTGTAGACGCACATTGGAGATCCATCTTTTAGAAATGACTAAAAAGTGAATTTTGCATAATAGATGCCCTTTAAACTAACTTTTTATATCCAAATTAAACCATTTAAATTGTTATTCATAAAAACTATTTTATTTTTACTTTTTGTCATATTGAAGTTTTATTCTATTTTTTTTTTTTTTTTTTTTTTACCCTGGATTGAAATACATGTAGGGTATTTTGAAATAAAATATATATTTGAGTCAGAATATCAAGGGGGGGAAATGCAGGGAAAATGCTCTCTAGCTGAAATCAGAGGGATGTCGGATGCCGATTTGAAAGCAGAGAGCCAGGATTTGATGTTGCTCTGAAAAGGGGCCTCGGCTGACCTGGAAATGGCCAGTTAAGTGACTGGGACTGCGGCGCCTCCACCGCTGATGGAAGTGCTGACAGTACTAAGCAGGCCATAATCAGCAAGAAGCTGCTCACCTCTGATTTTAGAAAATGGAGAGTGCTTTCTTGTTAAAAGAGAGAGAGAGAGAGAGAGAGAGAAAAGAAGAACTGCTACAGAGCGACACGTGAGGCAAAAACGGATTAAGCTTTTCAGATGCTGAAAAATGCTTGAGATGTATTAGGAAATAAAAAAAAAACACAACAACAACAAAAAAACAGGTGTTTATAGACATTAAGCTGCAAAGATGATATACAGTAACAAGACGAATAGAACTGAATTCCCAACAACAGGTTGGTTGTGTTTGTTTTGTTGCTTTTTTTTATTATTTTTTTTTTTGGCATTCATATCTTTGTGTTCTCCTGTACACCTGATTGATATTTATTTGTCTCTCTCTCTCTCTCTCTCTCTCTTTATCATGGTGGTTCTTGCAGCGAGGGCGCATCAAGCCAGAATGGCCGTAATGAGAAGTCTAGAATGAAATTACACAGATCATGCAATGCAATAAGGACCCGTTGTGTCTTCAGCGGTGTAAACAGCTTGCCTCGGGGCTGTGAGCAAGAGCACAAGTCTTTCCTCCTTCACTCTCCACACACACACACACACACACACACACACACACACACACACACACACACACACACACATACGCACACGTCTAATGTGCAACAGCAAAATCCTCTCTGGAATGACATCTAGCACATTTTGCTTCATTTCCCTCCCTCCCTCCCTCGCTCTCTCTCTCTCTCTTTCATCCTTGGTAGGCAATTACATCTGGCGTAAGTGACAACAAGCTTGGAGTGAGCACTAAAAACAAGACAATTTGATTTACTCCCTTCGCCGTTCTTTAATGGGATTGGCAAAAACGTTAACGTGAATGCTAAGAGGTCGCCAGCAGCTCACGAACCTTGATATAGAAGGTTTTTTTGGTTTTTTCTTTAGCAGAGAGCAGGAAGGGATTGGTTCATAGGTCAGTGATAGCATTGACACTGGACATCTGCTGCCCTGTTGGCACGACCGAGTGCCAGGAGCTGGCTGGGAGATCCAGAGAGAGAGAGTGAGAGAAGCAAAAACTGCTCAGAATCGGACAGAGCCCGGGTTAGCGCCGCCTGCCAGGCCTGTCGGCTCACATCAGCTCCTCAGGACACTGAAGGATCTTCAGCATGATTAAACCGAAGGTGTGTTTTTGGCGGCGCGCTGTGGCTTTTGCCATCACGCCGATTAGTTCCTGGTGCATTTCATCCTTAGGTGAAGAAATAAAGCAAGACCTGTTTTTTTTTTCAAACAGTCGGGGCTTCTTGATCAGTATTGCTATTAACTTTCAGAAAAGAAGTTAACAGAAGTAATAATTTGCATATTCACTGAATCAGCATTATCATTTGCATAACAAATCATATTACATGAGGGAGAACATATTTTCTGAAGATAGTAAATAAAAGAGATTTGTATTAGAACATAAATAGAGAATAAATGCTGTTATAGAAAAGCAATCAGTAACGGCGTAGGGTAATGAAGCTTGATTTTCTGTGTGTGTGTGTGTGTGTGTGTGTGTGTGTGTGTGTGTGTGTGTTTAATAGTGCTGTGAAATAATAGATTCTAACTTCTTTTTTTATGGTGAAGTATTTGGTCATGGATCCACACATGAACTATTTACATTTTTCTGGGTTGCTCTCTGGGGCCAGTGGTGGTCAGTGATTGACCTTAGGAAACAATGTTGATGTGGAGTATTGGTGTGGTGGTAACAGATTGTGTTTAAGATTGATCATCAGTATTTTACGGTTAGTAAAAATTGGTGATTAGTGATTGGTCTTTGGGAATAGTGGTCATTGGTTTAAATAAAAATAATCGTGATTAGGGATAGTGTGTTGGCAGCAATGGTGGTCAATGATTGTTGAAAACAGAGGCGATTAGTGATTGTTGGAAACTGATGATTTGGTATTGTTGGTAACGGTCGTGATTAGTCATCGTTGGAAAACAGGGGTGATTAGGTATTGTTGGGAACAGTGATGATTTGATATTGTTCTAATTAGTCGTGATTGTCTGAAAGAGCAGTAATTAATTCTTGCTGCGCCACAGTGGTGATTAGTGATTGTTGGGAACAGTGGTAATTGTAATAGTTGAAAACAATGGTGATTAGTAATTGCTGGGAATGATTGTTGTCAATTATTATTACTGGGAAACAGTGGTGATTAGTGATTGTTGAAAACAGTGGTGATTAGTGATTGTTGGAAAATCAGTGATCAGTCCATTGGAAACAGATTTTTTTTTTATTATGGTGATTAGTGATTCGTTGTTTGGAACAGTAGTGGTCAGTATTGGTTTTGGGGAGCAGTGGAAGTCTAGAAATCAGTAGTTGGTGTTTGGTGTTAGTGGTCAGTGATGGCGATCAGTAACTGACAAAGCTGGAGAGCCATATCAGGGATGGGACATTCTCTTACCTGTGCGCTAAATTTGCCACTTGGTGCCCCTAATAATAATAATAATAATATAATTTACACAAAACGTGTCCAAAAGTCAACTCAAGTTGGCTAAAGTGGTCTCGATTCTTGTCTTCCGCTCGTCTCTTCTTCCTCAGCTTCTGCCTTCTTTGCTTGTTTTTACAGTCGCAGGCGTCTTAAGTTTCACAAATCTCCCAGAGAGAAAACAGATGGCTTGCAGCTATGGCTGCATATGCATTTACAAAAATCTGCAATGATTATTCCTCCAAAAAAGCGAAAATATCTCTCAACAGCAGACAGGAGCCTGAAAGAGGGAGAGAGACGAAACAGGCTGAAACGCCGAAGCTATGGCTCTTGTTTGATCCACAGCATAACTCTTGCTGTGTGAAGAGAAGGGGGAAAAAAAAAACAATCTGATTAAGCAGGGATTATAGTCTAACACAATCGTCCATCCAACTCGTGTTGCTCATACATTACGTGCTTCCGTATGATTTAACTATCAGGCGTTCGGATCAGGTGTACAAATCCCCAATCAAATCAGACTACAGTGAAGTATACCGTGTACTATAGCTTTGTTTTCTGTTGGTTTTTACTGTGTTACACAATGAAGGGCTTATCAAAATGTAGTATGATTGCAGGGACTTGTCGTGTTTTTTTGCAGTATGAGACAGGACTGTACTCTCCACGCAGAAGTGATTAAGATTATGTAATGACAGCTGTAACATCAGTCAAATATAATAAAAATATTAAAAGAACCCGTAGAGTGAGGCATTATGCTAATGGACTTCTGAAGCAAGCCAGCCATTGTTCGTGCTTGAGAATGTCACCTGTAAATGTAGCATACCACCGCTTCCTATGCAAATGCCCGCCGCGTTGTTTGCCTCGGAAATGAGGCTTACGGAATGCTCAGTTTCGTAACCCGAATGCACGAGCAATCAGATAATTCATTTCCCCATCACTCAGGAGGCACATAAACATCCAGGCCAACTGGACTCACAGACTCCATTCACTCGGAAACTTATAAGCTCCCTTCCAGGAAGCGTTTTGTCTGTCTGCGCTTCTGTCTTGACAGACGAATCCCTAGGCAAAGAGATGTATTTCAGCCTGCCCTTTGCCGGTCCAAGCTGGTGGAACCGTCTTCATCTGATAGTGCCAGCACTTCCAAAACCCGTACAAGGAAAACAAGCTGCAGACATTTATCTTGGCGCTTTCTCCTGACCATTAAGAATGTGCATGACATACTGCGACTGTGGGGTTTTTTCTTTTTTTTTTTTTTCCACTGCAACATAGCACAGCAGTTGGGTCATTCGTATGAATCATGTGCTGTGAATATATTAGAGCCGTTCATTCAGATTCAGTGCCTCTCTGGAGTTTTCTTTACATATGTTTCCATTCCACTTGCGTCTTTAATGGGTTTAATGACGTGTGAGAAAAGATTTTTGGATTTTAACATTAAACAGGAACATTAGTATTATTATCATTATTATATGTTGTTGTTGTTGCTTTTTTTTCTTTTCGCTCCCAGCTTGCAATTTTGTCTTCACAAGCATCCGTCAGTTCATTTTAAGAGATGAATTTAAGCTTGGGGGGGTGGGGTCAAGGATTTGAGGATTTGGCAACCCTTTGAAAAGCCATGCTTTTTCATTTCCGTCCATGAACTCTTTTATGTGCTCCGAAAGAGCTCGATCACAAGCAAGCGAAAAGCTTTTTTTCTTTTTTTGGGGGGCTTTTCTTTACCCTCCTTTCATGACCCCCTTTTGCAAGAGCAGCATCTTGGCAAGCCCATAAAATGGTCTTAAGACTGCACTGTGAAAGGAAGCTGTATTTCTGTTTCTCTCTTCCTTTTCTCATGGCTCTTAGAAACACTTGTCAGAGTGCTTACATAAAGACAGGGTTCAAAGGTGATGGCATGCTGATGCGCTCGCTGAGCCTGTCGTCATGGCAGTGGAGGTTTTCATTCAGGCAGTTGCTGGGCAGGCTGGGGTCCTGCCGGGTACTGGTAGGGAGAAAGTTATTGGCGCACCCTGGGGTAGAGGCCTACGGCGCCTCAGGAAAACACTGACCCATTTTACACAGCCTAGGAGACGGCTAGTGGAACGTCCAAACCCTCGCTGAACGCTGCAGGAGTGCGATACCGTTTGCCAAGTTAGAAGCGTCTATGTGCACTCAGAAATCCAGATTTTTCCCTCTGTCCAAACACAGCAAATACACTGAATATCATTTATTTTTCTTGGTTAATAGCAACAGAGTTTTATTTTAGCAGGAAAGTTAACACTTGCTATGCTTTAAATTAAATAATAGCTATTCTAGGCTAGCAAATACGTTGTGCTAGTTTCCTTGGGAACATGTACAAGGTATACAGTAGTAGTAGTATAATGCTAGCAGGATGTACACAAACACAGTATAACAGCATAAGATTAGCTAGTTGTCTAGGAAACAATTATGCAAAGCTTGCTAGCTAACCCGTCTAATAGTTTACACAACATGATAATTACTCTAAGGTTCGCTAGCTTACTAGTCACTCTAGTCACTGGTTTGTACGATATAAGCCTAGTGCTAGCTTGCTAGCTTGCCTGTACATAACATAACACTGTAAGGCTAGATTGTGTGTAAATAACATAACTAAGGCTGCAACTAACGATTATTTTGATGATCGATTAGTTGGGCGATTATTTTTTAGATTAATCGGATAAAAGCTGAACGCTTCTTTCATTTGATGTTTTGCTTATAATTATATATAAAACCATACCAAATTTTTTTCGTTTTTAACAATAATTGCAGATGGCAAGTTGACAGTGTTTTTATATATATATATATATATATATATATATATACACACACACACACTACCGTTCAATCAAAAGTTTGGGGTCACTTTCTAACTCCATGATGGTTCCTGATTTTTATTTCTTTCTACATTGTAAAGGAATGCTG
>JAQQZS010000009.1:5716893-5730571 GCA_030068045.1 Platyallabes tihoni | reverse complement strand
TCAGATACAAATTGCTATATTGTGATATATATCGTTATCGAGGTAGAAAATTGCTTCTACCGTGATAGCAGATTTTGGCTATATCGCCCACCCCTACGTTGTAGTTACATACAGTATTGAGCAAAAGTCTATAGATTTTTAGAAACATTTTTATGACTTTATTATTAAGTCAGTATCAAAACATTCCCGGTTTTCAATCATCAGTATTCATTCATCCATCTATTTACTCATGCGTCTTTTATACTGTTTATCCTGTACAGGGTTGCAGCTCCCAGGAAATGTCCATCACAAGGCGGGATATACCCAGGACAGGGTGCCAATCCATCGCAGGACACACAAGCACACACCACACACTTAATTACACACTACGGGTAATTTGGAGACAGCAATTAGCCTAATCTGCATGTCTTTGGTCTGTGGGAGGAAACCGGAGTAACCGGAGGAAACACACCAAGCACGGGGAGAACATTAAAACTCCACACACACAGAAACGAGGTGGGAGTCGTGAAGTCACAGTTCTGAGTATTACACCACCGTGCCGTCCAAACAGTAGTAATCCAGAACAAGATTACAGAAAAAATATTTGTATGCCAGAAAAAAAGCAGCACATTATATAAGCGAGCGATGGATGATGGATTTTGCATGCAAAAATAAAGCATCAGGTGCAACATTCAAGGTCCTCAGAGGAAGTGTACAGTGTAGGTGGTTCTGCTGGATGCTTAGTAAAACTTGTTTCTTTTTCTTCTTGTTTACTGACTTTTCATGTCACTCATGCTTACTGTACTCTACAGTTTTTATTTGTACGTGCCTATGACTTTTGCAAAAGGAAAGCGTTTGCGATGTCCAAACTTGTGCTTCAGTGTGTTCATTTGTGTACCTGGAGTTATGGAATGTCAGTATGGGGGGGGGAATAAATAGAAATAGCTTCAATTTGAAAGTTCACTTCCAGGAATATTTATTTATTTCTTCGTTCATGTTTTTTTGCTGATTCATCCAGTACAAGTTCCGCCTGCAGATATCCAGAGTTTAATGTTGTGGAACATCTGGAAAACAAGTTCTGAACTCTATAATGGTTTGGCCTCTTCTCCTCGCATCTTGTTTGCTTTTTTATTTATTTATTTATTTTTCCCTATTTTCAAATCCCAAAACAGTCTAATTACATGTTCACCAGCTTCACCATCAGAACTCCGGTTTCAGGACCGATCCGTGCTTGGAAACAGTTCTGATCAACTCATGTTTAGTGCACCGGACGGATGCGTCGATGGCTCGTTGGCGCAGCTTAGCATTAAACGGCATTACTACTCACTTGAGAAGAGTAGAATAAAAATAAACGGTGTAAAAACGAGCGAGGGTAAGGCGTCTCAGCACACCTCAGCAGTCTGCTCGACCTTCAGTGTTAATTAGGACATCTGTGCACGGGCTATCCGGAGAGGCCTGGTGGTTTAGCCTCCTCTCTCTCTCTCTCTCTCTCTCTCTCTCTCTCTCTGTCTGCCTCAGTCTTGAGAGTGAGCCTCTCATGCCTGGCTCTAACAACACTTATTAATCACCTCTCTCTCTCTCTCCCCCTCGCGCTCTCACACTGTGCATGCGTGTGTGAAAGAGAGAGAGAGATAGAGACAGAGAGAGAGACGGAGTTCTCCACCTCCTCTGCCTGTGCCCTGGCGTTTATCAAATAACTGTTGGTTTTGTGTCTCTGACTGAGGCCACATTTTCTTCTTTGAAAAGACAAAAAAATACAAACCACAACAACCCATGAACATACAGTATGAGAACTAAACCGGAACAGTACATCTGCTGAAATATTCATTCTGGTAGATAGGATTTGTCGCAGTCCGTTTTGTCTTTGCTCAGCGCACCTCCAAAGCTACAGTAACAGGGTTGTTGTGAATTTCGCCCGGCTCACACCGTTAAGCCCCGTCTCAAGCGTGAATTATTCAGAAGGGAAGCGGAGCGGGCGAGACGACCGCGGAGCCTTCCCGTTCGTGTCATACGCACATCGCTCTCTGGCCCACAAATCCGAGCAATATGGAGGCGATTAAAGCGGGAGCAGATTGCCGTGATGTTTTCATTTCATTTCTTTGTTTTGGGCGCTTTCATCTGGAAAGCATCTTGGATCGCACCACCCCATTACACACAAAATCACAGGCTAGTGAGAGCGCTGCTGTTTTTTCATGTCGCTTTTCCCAGGCATAAGTCAAACCCTGGAAGACACATTACTACGGTCTGCGTCGTGGCAGAGGGGAGGGCGCGATCGACACCGAGAGGGACAGGATCAGAGGGGAGGGTGGGGGTTCGCACTGAGAATTCTGAACGCCTTCCTGTTTGGATAAGCGTACAGATTATATCGGTGGTGCTGCTGTTTAAAGCAGTCGCCATACTTACATTAGATATTAATGAGAGCTTTCCTTCTGCATCTGCATCATTCCCTCGATCAGGCTCAGGCTTTACACACAGACGAACAGAACCAAAAAAAATCATCAAATTAGGCTGCTTATACACTCAGGCTGTAGAATTTATTTGAAGTAACTTTTAGGAAGGACAAATCGCACATCGCTTTTCGGTATAATCTCTTTGCTCTTCAATAGACATAGTCAGTCTGGCAGCAAGGGTGCGTATTCACTCATTAAAAAATGTTTTAGGCGACATGAATGCACCGCTGTCTTCAGTTCTTCATCAAAAGTGAATCTTCATCCTCACCGCTTCCAGGTGAACGTCCGATGGAGCGAGATCAGGACTTTAGGGAGGATGATTTAAAACCTCAGGTTTTTGATCTTCTGGTCTGTTTGCGTGAGTGAGGTTTGCCTGCTCTCCCCGTGCTTGGTGGGTTTCCACAGGGTTTCCTCGCATAGTTCGACGGTATCCAGTTTATAATTCGCTCTGTGAACGTGTGTGTGCTTGTTGGCACCACATCCAAGGTGTACCCCGCCCCTGTACCCTGGGATAGACTTTAGCCCATCCCCCCCATGCCACCCTTAAAAAAAAAAAAAAAAAAAGGATAAGGGATGTTATAAATGATGGATGGATGAATTATCAGGTGTACAGATGTTCCTAATAAAGTGGCCAGTCAGTGCATGGTTCAGTCCAGGTTTTCGTACATGCAAAAATCCGTTTGGAAAAGATGACAGACGACGACCCGAATGCGGACTCACCCTACACACACACACACACACACACACACACACACACACACACACACACACACGCGCGCACACACACACACGCACAGAAACAGGCCAGCGTTCGCAGGTGCTGGAAATGAAACTGATGTCAGCCTCAGTCGATGCAGTTAGGACGGAATAATTGGCTCCTAATGTTTCTGTCTATTTGTGTAATGACCATTTGTTTTAATTTCCTGCATGAATATTAGTGCCTGAGCGAGCGATAATCAAACGTCCGCTTTCTCCTCTGTCTCTTAACTTATCTAAATGAAGACGTCACACTCTTTAGCAGAAAGACGGCGCCGCTCTG
Source organism: Platyallabes tihoni (assembly GCA_030068045.1). NCBI lineage: Eukaryota > Metazoa > Chordata > Actinopteri > Siluriformes > Clariidae > Platyallabes > Platyallabes tihoni. Next base: position 5,727,103 of record JAQQZS010000009.1, on the reverse strand, counting down.
TCGCGCGCTGTTCCAGCGCTCACCCTTTCTCTCCGACTCTAATTTTCTTTTCTTTTTTTGTTTCGTTTTTGTAGAAGGTAAATATCCTGCTTTTTTGACATGTGGCAATTTCCTCTTTGTTAATGACAAGAAATGAGACAATTATGGATGGATGTGGATTTTGAGCATTACCTGTGTGGGAGGGAGGAAGAGAGAGAGAGAGAGAGAGAGAATGGGGCCATGACAAAACAAGACGGAAAAGTGTCACTTTCCCTCAAACACGGCCGCAAGTACACGTGAGTGTGTTGCTATGTGACACTTGTATGTGTTAGAGTTTCCACTTGCCATGATGTGGCTGGTTCGTTGTGTTTAAGAATTACACTGCGTACCCTTCAGATTCATGAAAAACACACACTCACAGCGTGAATAATTCAGCGATACACACACACTCTCATCGCTCAGAGCAAGAGAAAAAACAGAGAGAGACTGGACTCCATGCTGTCAGTTTTCCACCATCGTTCTGAGGATGAGAAGGAAAAGGAAGCCCAGGCGTTTAGGGCATGGTTTAACGTCTTCTTCCTATCCGTTCAGCTTTAGCAAACATCTGCACCAGCTGTAATTAAACACTTGACTCCAATAACCACTGGCACTTGCGGATATGTTCATATTTTTACATCCTTTACATCAACAAATAACCTCAATTTGTAATCTTAAATTGGACAAGATCAAACTGTAAAGCAAATCTGTTACTGATGTTTACTAGAGCTATGCAATTTAATCAATTATGCACTTTAATTGATTTGTTTGTAAAGCAAAGTGAACTGAATCGATAGGTCAGTTCTCCATTCAGAATCAATTCAGAATTCATTCATTCATTCATTCATTCTCTATACCGCTTTATCCTATAATCAGGGTCGCGGGGGGCCTGGAGCCTATCCCAGGAGACTTCGGGCACGAGGCAGGGTACACCATTTATTATTATTATTATTTTATTTTTTACTTATAACCATTTAATCTAAAATTGATGTAAAGTATACCACAGTTTTTGCAGACAATACAAAGTTTTTTGAAAATAATCCAGTTTTGAAAAAATCTGAAAAAACGCCTTTTCTTCTTTTTAAATTATGGCTGACTGATGTAATACCGCCACCTACTGGACTGGAGTGTGGGGTAGAAAAGTGTTTAAAAAAATAATAATAAAATGCTTATCATCTTGTCAGAGTTGTGGCATTTAAACAATCGAAGACACAAATGACAAAACATTTAAGTCTTTTATTAGATACTTTTAGTAGTTTTCATACTTTAAAAACCAAACATGCTGGTTAAGACAAATCAGACAGTGCTAATTAATCAAAATGAAAATCGCAACAGCCAAGAATCAGGTCGAATCGAATCGATAGTCTACGTACGAGTCAAAGCTTCAGTGTTCAGTAATGAGTGTGTGCAAACGGAGTTTGATGGAGATTAGAAACAAGCTATTTTTGCAGTGTGAGCGCAACACACTACTGTATATAAACGAGCGCAGAACTTGTTAAGGCAAAGGCAGCATCGTAGCTGGCTTTTTCTCAGTAGTTAAAACTAACTGGACTTTTTAAACCTGATTTGATAATTTCCTATAATAACAGCTCTGATGATAATTTCTACAAACATACTCAGTTTATTTTGAATTTATTCAACAAGTTAAATATCAGACACAGTTTTCAGAATGAATGTTTTAAACATAAATATCTGCTATAAGTAGACTTAACTACAAGAGAAATAAAACACCTGAGAGACACGCTGCCGTGTTTCGATCCCTACTTAGCATTTAGTTTAAGAAAGGCTTTCCGCTTTTTTCACAGTATGTTCTGTCGTTTTTTGTGCATTCATAAAGAAGCGTTGTATGTAGCACGGTGTCGTAGCTAGCACTGTGACTCGCACCTCCAGGGTCGAGGGTTCAATTCCCTCCTTGGGGTTGTGTGCCTGGGGTTTGCATGTTCTCCCTGTGGTTGGTGGGTTTCCTCCAGGTATTCTGGTTTCCCCCCAACTTGCCCATGCTGTGTTTGTGTGTGTGTTTGTGTGTGTGTGTGTGTGTGTGCCCTGCGATGGATTGGCACCTTGTCCACCTGCCTGGGATAGGCTCCATCCCCTCCCCCACGACCCTTTGCAGTATAAACTGTATAAACTCACACTTTGACTTAAACCGCATTTGTTAAGTTTGGTTCCGGGACAGAGTGATCCGGTCGGATCCGATGCTTCGAGCCTTTTATCTTTTTCATTGTCTCATTAAATTTTAAACGAGTTTCCTCACGTGCTGTTTGTTCATTGTCCAAATATTTTCTTTTCTAAACAAAATCTTGTTCATTTTGTGAAGCTGCTTTGAGACAATGACCATTGTTATAAGCGCTATATAAATTGAATTGAATTGAATTGAATTCATCCAACACTGGCGTAAAGCTTCAGAGCCTCTGAATGAACCCGGAAAGGAAAGTGACTGTAAGTAACCCGATATCTGCCTGGCATGCCTGTCTCGCTGGCTGGTAAACATTCCCTCGCGCCGGTGCCCATGGCCTCGCGCGCTCCCTCACAGTTAAAACCGTCGGCTTCGGTTAGCGTCGACAGATTGCGCCTGGCACCGCTGCCGCCTGTGTGAAAGGTGAGGGGAAATTTGCTTGCAGCTGGAGAATATGGTAGAAGCCTGACTCTGCGTCGGACTCGTGACTCCTCAGGGAGAAATGGCAAAAATAACAGGATCAGCGAGCCAGCGGGGAGCGCGTGCTCCAATCAGCAGCAGAGCGTTACACTGCACGGAGACGCACACACACAAAATCCACCTGCATCCAAACACACATGCGTTTTGGATTATTTAGATCCATCACAGGACATTTTTGAGGTCTTCTCTTCTCACACACAAACACACACGCTCACACGCAAAGGCAAACCGCTACATATAAACACGTGCTCCACCATGCTGGCAATCACGAACATGCACAGAAACGCACACACACACACACACTTAAACACTTCCTTTCAGACTGTTTCGGGTTTGCCTGTTTGTTTTAGTAAACCGAGTGATGCATATAATCACTTCAGGCTGCCTGATGTCCGGTGGATTTATACGTAATCCGACTTCCTCTCGCTAACGCAATAACCTCTGCTGCACTGTACTTCTGTCACGTTAGCTTTCGACGGTGCTGTAATATATAGCAAAGCCATCCGAGTGCAGATGTATCCGGTTTTGTCTGACTCTTTACCTTCGACTAAAGCAGCGACTGACTGGAGACTTCCACGGACGTCCATTATCCGGCGGACGCGTTCAGATTTACGGCTCATAAATAGACGCAGGTCTGTCGTCGCGGGGTCTCGCGGTCTGCTCAGGACGTACTGTATATCTCGGCCGGCCTGAAAAAAGATGGGTTCATGCAGGGCTTTTAACGCTTAAGTTATTGTCACAGGAAACCAGATGTAGAGATTTAGATCTCTAATGGACAAGCCAGAGACCGGAGTGGAGTGGAGTGGTGTGGAAAAGCTTCCAGACACAATAAACACCAGAGAGTGGGATTATACATCATTTCCTCTTCTGCAGAAGTAATAAACAATATTAAATGTACAGTATGATTATTAGCAGTATTTAAATTCTTCGGGTACGAGGTCAGTACAGTACACCCTGGACAGTTCAGTTCAACTTTTGGTGGAAACCCATGCAAACCTCATGCACGCAGACCAGAGGCGGGAATCGAACCCACAACCCTGGAGGTGCGCGTCCGCCGCGCTAACCATGACGCCACCGTGCCGTGTTATTTTATCTACAAAAAATGTCCACAATTAAGCATGATTTTCCATATACTTGCTCGATCTGATGAGTTAAGAACTATTCTTAGACTGTTGCAATGCAGTACGTCCCCTACATACGAACGGGTTCCGTTCCGAGAGCTCGTTTGTAAGTCGAATTTGTTCAACAAACATTGTCTAGGGACTAGGATACTAGTACTGTACTAGTACGATTCATTAAAAATTCGTTAAAAGACATACGATTCGTTAAAAGACATGAGTGAAAAGTCTGCCATCTTTTCATCTCGCTCCATTCTCACAATTATTTTCACTTTTGTCTTCATTGTTATTGGTTGCCGCTTCTTAGGAGGACCAGTTTTTATTGCTGCTGCTATAACACACTTGCTTCCGGACATTCTTGGCTTGTACTGCAATTGCAGAGGAAGCACGATGCACGCATGTGACAATGTGATTTCATTTCCGATCGCTTGTTCGTATCTTCGAAAGTTCATAACTTAAATTGTTCCTATGTCGGGAACCTACTGTACATTTATTTCAGACCTTTTTTGCATGTCCGGGGACTAAACCCTCAGCCATACTTGCTTATCGCCACAGTGTGACAATGTGCGACATAGAACAGAAAGAGTGGCCCTCAGGAACGGACGAGCCTATAGGGGATGTTATCAATCCCAGCGTTATGGGAGAGCTGGAGCGTATAGCATACAGTATCACAGGATTCTGCACCAAGAGTCCAGTCAGCCTCACGTAAGAGCAGACCCACACACAGTCACACACATACGCACACATGCACGCAAACCTATTAAATATTTATAAACAGTAATGGGAAGCGATAAAATTGAAAATTGCACATTATGTGCAAGAGTTTGCTCTTATCACAAGCTGATCCCTTTAATGACTTGGCGAGGCAGACTGGTATTTTTAGTGTCCCGCTAAATCAAACAGGGTCAGCAATGAATCTGTCTGCTCAGCTGTTGCTCACGCGGCGGGCACGCTCGTTCTCAGCCAGCACCTGAAGTTGTGGAAATTCTGAAAGCTGTAGAGTCACTGCAGCAAGGCCACACGCTTCTCACTTACATATCAAGCTTTTAAGCGTACGTTTTTTTTTTTTTTAGTTCCATTCCAAGGGTGACACTCATTATCGCTCGTCCAGCTGGATCGTATCTTAAAGAAATGCCATCGAGTGTCTCGGTTTTAACGACGGTAGACAAAACTTCATGAAATGTACAGAATCAGTCTCTGATTTATTAATTTACTTATTTATTTACCTCGCCTCACGGAGGACAAAAGGGATTTGGTTAGCAGTGGATAAAGTTCCTTATAGACTCTTGTTATTAAGCTTTTTCTATAAAGAGAAACATTGGAGAGAGAGAGAGAGAGAGAGAATAAAAAACACAGACAAAAAAAAAAAGAATTTGATAGGGAAAAAAAAGCGTCTTTTCAACCTTCAGATCACATCTTTTACGTCAGTCGAATGCTTGCAAACTGTCCGATGGGGGGAAAAAAATGATTCGGGTTTCATTTGGACACAGAACACACATCATCGAAAGGATCTAAAAAATTAAAGAAGGAGTAAGGCTGCAAGGTGAATTATTATTGCAGTAAAAACAATAAACCTTTCACGTCCACCCAGAATTCCTCATGTTTCTGAGGAAAATACAGACACCTGAAGGACTGGAATCAGGGCTGGAACATACAGTAGGCTGATTCACAGCATGTTGCGACTTTTTGTTCTTAAATATCCTTGAAATGCTATAAATATTCCTGTAAAAAACATAGATCCGCATTATGTGACGATCTTATTACGGTGTAATCTTATGCCGCAACGCATTAGATCTTCGTGGGAATGTTGTCGGAAAATCCTGAGACGTTTCTGTTTCTTTTATTAGTCAGTTAAACCGTCTGAACGACCGTCCTGACCCGGCTCGGCTGAAGTTGTCCTGTCTAGATGTACTGTCTGAAAGCTTTTACAGTCTTAACCATCCCTTGTTCTCTAAAGTAATATACAGCCCTGGCGATGACCCGTAATGGTCAGCAGTTTGGACATGTCCACTTTCTCATCTCTCTGCACTCGTCGAGCTGAGCGTGCATGCCGTCTGACCAAGCAGCCTCCAGAGACACACGGCAGCAACTCGCCATAGATTTCTGCCATCTCAGGTCTGGCGCTGTATTGACCGGCTACAATCTGTAACGCAGAGAGACGAGCAGCTTAAAAAAAAATTTTTATATATATATATATATATATATATATATGGCTTGATTTATGGTCAAATAAAAGCTCCGAACAGTCCGGATACGACCTCTGGTCTAATATCGGCATCACCGGGAAGTGGGAACTCATAAGGAAAGGTCGAGGAGGCTGTCAGCTCCAAGAATAACACCGTTTTTTCCTTCACTCCTGACCGTTTCTTTTGTTCGGGAGGGCAAATAAAAAGAGAACATGATAGGTATTGACGTTTTATAGAAGTTCGGGCTTAGCAGGCATAAACACCGAGGCGGTTATTGGACTTTATTGAAATGTATGCCGGGGCTATGTGCAAATGCGGCTTTAAACGCTTCACTTTGATTTATGGAGGCAAATTGGATCGATGTAAAAATGTCCATATGAAAATGTCCAGCGCCCGGTGCTGACTGAGAGACACTTTCATTTTTCTTACCGTCTTGTTTCTGCAGGTCGAGTGGCTGAAGAACGAAGAGGTCATCGACCCTGCGGACGATCGGAACTTTTACATCACCATCGACCACAACCTGATCATCAAACAGGCCCGGCTGTCCGATACGGCTAACTACACCTGCGTGGCCAAGAACATCGTGGCCAAGAGAAGGAGCACCACAGCCACGGTTATAGTCTACGGTAATTTAAAAAAAATGGATTTTTATTTGATTTATTTTTCGTTTTGTTTAATGGTTTCACTTTCACTCAAATGAAAGCCTTCGTGTTGATATTTTAATGTTTCTAAGAATGTCCTTGGTCTTCTAAGCACCTCCGTCTTACAAGCCTTTTTTTTTTTTTTTTCCCTGAGTCTGATCTCTCCTTGCCGTTCCCCAGAGCGGGGGGGGTGTTTTCTTTTTTCATAAGGAGTGTTAGACGTGCTGACAAGCTGGAACTACCTCCTGCTGAAGTTCTCAGGCATTTCCTTGCAGTCTTAACGGACGAGGGAAACTCGAGGGAAGTTCGTCGCCGAACACGCGACCCCGCTGCCTTTTCCTCTGATGGGATGACGTGTTAGGAAGAAAAAAAAAACCAGAAAGACACACACACACACTTGTAGTTTCTCTCTCTGTGGAGGAAAAAAAGATCTTCAGTAAGTCAGAGCTTCCCACCTGCTGCTATCATAGTTGGTTTTTCTTCACATCAAATTCCTGAATCCTGCAACCAGTAGTTTTCGCTCCCCCTAGCCGTAATAAATCACCTCCTTTTCCTCTGCTGGAGACTCGCTGGAACTGCTCCCGGGTCTAGCTTGAGGAATAAATGACCTCCTGTGTGAGAATAGGGGGAATGGCGGAGACTTGTGTTTTGGAAGCGGTGATGAGGTGTTCAGGCTGGACGGTAAATGCTTTAAACGGAAAAGAGCACAGGGATTACTCTTAAACATTTGTGAGGTGACATGAGTGACGACACAGCTGGGAAGCTAAGGCTTACGGTACTTGTACTTGCTCAAGGGCTGATCAGTGCTTGGATTTGAACTCACAACCTTCCAATTAGTCGTCCAGCCTTTACTGAGAGACAGAAACATCTGAATAAACTTTCTCGCTTTGGTCACAATAAGGGAACGAGAGCATTGCCGTTAGTCATCTACAGTACCCTCTCCTTTTGTAGTTTGTCCAAAAAAGGAGATCCAAAAAAAAGGAGTCTCCCTCCCTCCCTCCCTCCCTCCAGAGACGCCTATGGATGTTGGTGGCTCTCAGCAGCCGCTGATGTCACCAGGGTCAAGTTTCACCGCGGTCTCTCACTTCTGACTTCCTGTCTGAAGTCACAACGGAGCTCTAAATCACAAGCGCAGCACTCAAAGCTCGGGGATTATCCCTGCTCCATTATTTTACGTTTTTTTCCCTCTCCATTTGCATTATACCTTTCTTTGTTATTGCTCTGAGAAATAAAGACATGGGACGTTTCATCATGTGCGGCTCATGCAAATCCAAATGAAGCATTTGCAAAAAAAATGCTTCTTTTTTCTGTGTGCCAGAATATTCAGGCTTTTCTTTCTAGCCCAAAATGCCGACCACAAGGGCAGCATTTGAAGGGATTTGGTATCGGCTCATCCTTTCATAGAATGCAACGCAATCAGCCTTCCTGCAGCGCCCATGCCGTTTGGCACGACTGTGGCGTTTTCCGGAGAGACTAGAGCTCAATCCGGGCGAGATAAGGAGTATAAAGTCTCATCTTCTGATTAGACCAGGAACAGCAGGAGGGAAGATCAGACTCGCAGAAGTTCAAGCAGAGGAAGACGCGTCTGAAGAAAAGAGAAAAGAAGAAAAAAAAAAAACCCAGAAAGCCAGGATTTAACAACAACAACAAAAAAAAAATCGCTTCTTTGGCTTCTTGAAGTCTTTCATTCCAGTTTACCCAAAAGCACAATGCTTCTCACACATCGGGAAGAAAAAGTTGAGTCATTAGAAGTCCAAAGCCACAATGTGTTTCCCGGCCGCAGTCTCTTGGGCTGTGATGAGTGAGATGGATTTCGCCATTGTCTCAGGAGCCGTAGCAATCGTACATAAATAGCCACTGCAACAGAAAATCTTCTGGTTTTTTTTTTCTCTCTCTGTTCTCACCAATAGGAAAATAGAATGCATAATGAATAGCAAATGCAAGCTCTTTTGATTCTGCCAAGCATTTAAAGTTTATCCAAATAAACTTTTGGTTCTCATTTTCTTGCGGTAGTGAACGGAGGCTGGTCGACATGGACCGAGTGGTCGGTGTGTAACAGTCGGTGTGGGAAAGGCTTCCAGAAGAGGACACGGAGCTGCACCAACCCAGCGCCCCTCAACGGGGGAGCCATATGTGAAGGCCAAGCCATCCAGAAACTGGCCTGTAACCCATTATGTCCAGGTATTGTGTCCAAAAATCCCAAATTATTTTTTGGTCAATTGGGATTGATTTTTTTTAACCAAGCTAGAGTGCAAATCTTTAATTGAGATCTGACTCCATCTGATCTGGTTTATAGAGCCTTTAATCACAACTGAATATCATTGGCCTTCACTTTAGATATTCTCCTACCTCATACTTACAGTTACTGGTAGTTTATTTACACTTATTTACTCTATACTCTAGGTCAGTTTATAAGTTGTAGCTCATCTCCTACTAGGCACAAATTACCCCTGTCTATAGGTTGACACAAACTTTTATCAGACCATTCATGAACATATTTAATTTAAATAAATGAACCACCATCAGCAAAGAATTGACAAATACACCGACTATCAAAAGCATGTAAAAAGCAACTTGTAATTAACCTTCAAAGTACATATTTATTTCAGAATTAGTTATATACCAATTCCCGTCTCTGTGTGCATGGAGTTTGCATGTTCTCCCCGTGCTTGGTGGGTTTCCTTCGGGTACTCCGGTTTCCTCCCACAGTCCAAAGACCTGCATTTTAGGCTAATTGGCGTTCTCAAATTGCCCATAGTGTATGAGTGAGTGTGTGTACGTGTGTGAATTAGTGTGTGTGTGTCCTGCGATGGATTGGCACCCTGTCCAGGGTGTACCCCGCCTCGTGCCCTAAGTCTCCTGGGATAGGCTCCATGCCCCCCGCGACCCTGAATACAGGATAAAGCGGTATAGAAAATGAGTGAGTGAGTTATATACCGCTCACGTACTCCCTTACTCATCGTTTATATCGCTTTATCCTGTATTCACATACAGTACACACACACATACACACTATGGGCAATTTGTGAACGCTAGTCTGCATGTCTTGGGACTGTGGAAGGAAACCGGAGTACCCGGAGGAAACCAGCCAAACACAAGAGGAACATGCAAACTCCATGCACACAGAGGCGGCAATCAAGCTTGGCCGGGAATTGGACCCAGACTCTGTAATCAAGCCGTCCAAAAACATGCAAAAATGTCATTCGAACAGTGGATATTGAATCTGTGATTTCTGAGGCTGGTAACCCCAAATGAACTTCTCCACTGCAGCGGACTTAAATTTTGGTCCTGCTTTCCTGGGATGGTCTTCATGAGAAGCCAGTTTCATCATGATCAATACTGCTCTTAAATCCAGAACAGCTTACCGGCACGTCTTAAAATACAGTAACTACTTACTGTTGTTGCTGCTGTTATTTAATAACCTAATGCCATATGTGTTGTTTCATAGTTAAAATAAAAAATAAAAAATAAAGTATTGTTTTAGAATGTAGAAAACGGATCCAGGCGGCATGGTGGCGTAGTGGTTAGCACTGTCGCCTTGCACCTCCAGGGTCCGGGTTCGATTCCCGGCCAGGCTCGATTCCCGTCTCTGTG
>JAQQZS010000009.1:5700325-5711197 GCA_030068045.1 Platyallabes tihoni | reverse complement strand
CTAAGGTTCCCTATATCAGAAGTCCTCTGAACCAAAAGGCAAGAGTGATGATTATGGATATCCATGTGAGTTTTTGATTTGATTTTTTTTTTCCTATTCACCTCTTCCTTCTATATTTACTCATATTTTTTTATTTCTCTCAACGTTTCACCCACTCTCCTTCATCTCACCTTTACTTTTGCATTTGTTTCATCCACAATGTGTTAAGAGTGATAGAATTCTCCAGCCTCCCTCTCTCTCCCTCACACACACACACACACACACTGTGTGTAACTCTCTCTTGCCTGGGGGAGCAGCGGTTGCTGCACTGCGTGCCTCTTTCACACTCGGCTGCTGAGATCGCCGGCTGAGGAAGACGAGCACCGACTCTTTCACCATCCTCACTCACTCTTACACACTCAAGAGCCCACCGCTCAATAACCCTGTTGTTTATTTTATTTATTTCCAGACTCTATTATTTCTCTTTCTGTCTCTACCTGCGATCGCTCATGTTCAAGGAAATGTATTAATCTAAGTGATTCATTCACGAGCCTCCTCCACACCCCTGTACCTTGCAGTCTCTGCCCTCCTTTATCATCAGACGTGCGCGTTGCCAGGCTGAAGAGATATACGCGTTAATTTGCCACGTGGAGGTTTTGCAGCAAAGCCGCATTCGGATCATAATCTCTGCGCTTTTATTGCTTTCTCTCTTTCTACTCAAGATTTGAGCTGCTTAATTTGTATCTTCGTAAAGAGACGTTTTAAAGTGATTTATCCTTTTTTTTTTTTTTTTTTGGTGTAATGGCTACTGAATGACTGAAGGTTGTTAATAATACAAAGCGTTTCAGGGTTTCAGAATGGAAACGTGTCAGATTTGCACATCTCAAAAATAGCTTCCCCCCGTAACCCGAACCTGACTCTCGCTACATCGGCTAATCTCCGCAGAAACTCTCAGACTGCTTAGGCTTAAAATCTGGCAGATAATCGACACCCCTCTCGCCACCTCCACCGGCTTACCGAGATCACAGGCCGATCGATGGGATCAGTTTCTCCCGCACCCGTGACCAAATCAGCACCATGAGTCAGGAGCAGAAAACTCACAACTCACCTGTTTATCCGTGCCGTTGTACAGCCCATGTCCGGACGCGGAGAAAAGATCGCCACGTTTGGGGGGGTCGGCATACGATTAATTCAATCTATATCGGATTGAGTACGTGACCATGTCAGGTCCAGAGTGTGAGCAGTGAGCAGTGGAGTGTTGCGTAGAGGTCGGAGCAGTCAGGTTTAGAGGGCAAGGCTCCCATTAGGAAAGATTCATTTGAAATGTCACGGTGATTAAAGCCAAGCGAGGACCAGTGCCGTGCCGGACTTCACATTGATTCTTCTTCTTCTTCTTCTTCTTCTTTTTTTTTAAAGGCCCAATGATGTGAACTTTCTCTCACACACATGTATATACTGTACAGTGTATACAGTATATAGACATACACACAACATCATCATCCCTGTTTTTCAGTAGAGCTGCAATTACTAGAAAATCTCAGCTGCCTTGACAGGAAAAACAAGGCCGGGAACGAGTGAGAGCTCGTCATTCACTCACATGTTAACTGAAAGTGTTCCTCCTTCTCACGCTCAAGTTCTCTATTAAATCTTCATCGCAATGCAACATTAAGCATTTGCAGGAAACATGGCTTACAGTCAACTTTTATGGTTGCTATCTCCACCTAGTGGTCATGTCTAGAACTACTACAGTCCTGTATGATACTGACTACAGTATGTACCAGTTACTTTTTTTTATGTCCCCGGCTTTAATTTATGCACTCCCACAATCCCACGTTCCACTTCTGAGTTTGGTGAGGGTGCAAATAAAAGGCCCGGGAGCACACAGATCCATTTAGCCTTCCCTTGCCACACACGAGGGGTTGATTATGTCCCATTTAAGGTTGATGGAGGAATCAATAGCCCTTACCAGCTCGTTCATGTAGGCATCGGCGCCGCTCCTCGTTCTGGTCGAAAGGGCTGTTCGTGTCGCCCCTGTGCCGTTCGAACACTTTGAAAGTGGACCCATTTCCCTCACTTGACAGGTGGCTTTGACGCCGATTCACATTCATCACAATTATCGCGAGGACAAAAGTGCCTCCTCGACACAGACGCACGCCTGACGCTGGCCCTAATCACGGCTTGTCAGTAGGCGCATAGCTGCGGCCTGCGGTCCCGTATAATCAGTAATAGATTTTTGCAGCTGGAAAGAGACACTGGGGAGAGAGGAGGGGGGAAAAAAGAAAGAGGGATGGAATATGAAACATGGAGGCTATTTTGAGATTTCATCAGCAAACTCAAAGTGAGGGAGAAATATGGGTCTCTCTCCAGGCTGCTGATTCATTCTTTGTGTTTAGAGCCTAAACATACCCATAACATTTATACATGTTTTAATGAATTTTTAGAAACTCAAACTGGTGGGATAGAATTTGCCTCAAAGGGACATGAAGAGGATTGGACATGAATCATAAAAGGCATGTCTTCGCTTCTGAGGGAGTGGTATGTTGGTGTTGATTGTTTATGTGAAATGTATCTAAGGAGTCTCCAGTGCGAGTGCTTCGTACGTAGCAAAGAGAAATTAGTGAATGCTGTAATGTAAAGCATAACAGGAACTAACGGTTCTGGAAAACGTTCCGGAAAAATGACGCATGAATGCGGTGTTTGTTGATAAACAAAAATCCTTGTTGTCTTATAAGAAAAGGAAAAAAAACTTCTTGTTGGTTATATTTTCCCATAGCATGACACGCTTAGTCATCTCCATCATCATGGCGATCTTGAACCATTTTGCGTTTTATTACTTACATGATTCTTAATTCACGTTCTTACATTCCTGAACTGTTTGAAATTCCTGACAGTTCTTGGTTGTTCAGCACCGCGACATCACATGCTCTATTCATCTACGAATTGACCACACATTAGCTCTTTTAATATGTACTTAAGAATGACCTACTGTGCCCTGAACCATGCTGAACTCATGCTGAACTGTCTAAGAACTGTCTATGAATTGGCTAACCAACTGTTACAACGTACCTACTACACCTTACAACTTGCTGTGAATTGACAAAAACTGATATGATTTCTCAACTCATAACATCAACCTAATTAGCTATGTTTTGTTTATTAGAGCATATTCTTTAATAGTTTAGTACGCAGAGTTAAGGTTGGGGATTTAGCTATTTTAGGGCATTTGAAAGGTTTTAAAAGGGATTCAGCACTGAGAGCTTAAAGTTTTCCACATCAGCACTAAACAGGGAATTTAGGATACTCTCTGATCCATAATGAAGAGTCTCAAACCATCTAGAATTCACTACATCCACCTTCAATTAGCCTAACAAATGCTATACAAGTTAATTTTAAACCTACGGCACTAATAAAATATTTTGGGCGGACTTGGGCGGCTCCCGAAGCGCGTCACACCGTCCTGAACTCCTGACAATCTCATATGATCTCAACATCGCGCCGAATCACGATCAAGTTCAGGAATGTGAGAAAGGCCCCGAAGTGAGGCACATTCTCCACTTGTCTCTGAGAACCTTACATTTAATATGATATGCAGGATTAAATCTTTTAAATTAAATCTTTTTTTCCTTTAGAGGCGCAGGCTGTAATAGTGGAAGCAATGCGCAGGTGAAATAATGAATTTGCATTGTGATAAATACAGTGTCACCAGTAGCCTGTTAGGGGAAAATGAGCTGGATGGTTTGGTTCATGCCGGAGATTATTTCAAGGCCAGAAGAGGAATAAAAATAAAAACATGATGATAATGATGATGTTAATGTTTGGAATATTTTTCTTTCTAAAGTCTCAGTGAATTCATGATTATTTCAGTCTTAAAAACACCTCGAAAACGTATTTGGTGCATATCCAATACATATGTATATATATGACTGTTATTTATGGGCAAATTCATGAGCGACAGAAGCCATCTAGGCTTTCATTTCTCAATATTTTCCACCTGCCGTACAGTATACACACCACCACACCTCATTCACGGAGCCTAAATGAGTGCCTTTGGATTCCAGTCAGGGAGCGGCGTTCGCTCAGTAGAAGGTAATGAAGTCCTGCATTTATTAATATCCCGAGCTATCTGTGTGAGAAGGATATTGGCACCCAGACAGCATCTCCGTCCTAATTCGACACAGTTTTAATGAAAGTGCTTTCAATCAGCGATGATTCTTTTTGTTGTTTATCTCCACACCCTTTAAGTTCAAAGCTTTTGAGACTTATCTTCTTCTTCTTCTTCTTCTTTTTCCTTCCTATTCCAACATCTAAACCCCCCCTCCCCCCCCCCAACCGTCCTCGCCGCAGCCGCCCCAAGCACGGACGACGTGGCTCTCTACGTGGGCATCGTCATCGCCGTAATCATGTGCCTGGTCATCTCCGTCATCGTGGCGCTCTTCGTTTACCGCAAGAACCATCGCGACTTCGACTCGGACATCATCGATTCCTCGGCTCTCAACGGCGGCTTCCAGCCGGTCAGCATCAAAACCGCTCGCACAGGTGAGACGGATCGTGTTATTTTTATTTTAATGCTATATTATTTGATGTTGTATTAAGTTGCAAAACTATAAGTGCTGCAGCTTTTTAAAAAAAAAACAAAAAAAAAGAAAGAAAGAAACCTTTACCCTGACGGAGGTGACAGAGGAAAATTGAGAATTGATACGTGTCAGAAGCCTCACCCAGGAGCCGTGATGACACATTTCAATAATTCAAGCGTGACTCCTTTTTTTTTTTTTTTTATTCTTTCTGCTCCCACGGTGACAGGAGAGCACAAAAGAAAGAACGGAGCCGGGTGGAGGGAAAAAGGCATGTCGGCGACGTTTCTGCCGAGACACCATTAGAATGCTTGTCACTTTGATATGAAGGCAATCTGCGAGTTATCATGAAGCCATAATTAGCTCCGCTTGCAAGGCACGTTCAATGATAATTAGATATCATGCGCGCCAGGCCGACTGAAAGGTGTTGTGGAAACGAGGTAAACACCAAGGAATGTAGGCACACCGAGCCGAACGCGAGAGCCCAGCGGTCTCCTGATGCGCTTCCCGCCCACACCGAGGCGTAAAAATCGATGCGCGACATCTGGCGAGAGTGACAAACGGACAGCGGGTTGCAGTTAGCAAACTTTGCGGAGACGATTTAATATCAGAAGCAACCTGGTTAACAACACGACACGGCGCCCGTCACAAGCCTGGAGGAGAGCGCACTGTGCGATAGAAGTGCGATGTGCCGAGTGTGTTCTCTACAAGACCGAGCTTAGCACTTAGCGTAGCACCCATCAGGCTGCTGTAATTGTTGTCATGGTGGCACGAGAGCACGAATGAAACGTGTGTGTGAGTGAGGAGAGGGCTGTGAGGAAGAAGAGCGCTCAGCATGGCCGCCACTCCCACTCAGCACGCCCACGCGTAGTCATCTGTGTACCTGCGAAGGGATTAACTCGTTAATAAGGATGCCATCTGCTTCCCGGAGGACGGCACCCAAAACTCTGACCCGGAGCTCTGAAGGAGGAGTGTCGGAAGAGACTGTGTGTGTGTGTGTGTGTGTGTGTGTGTGTGTGTGTGAGAGAGAGAAGGTTGCATTAGGATACACTTTGACGCTGTATCTTCTTACACGTTCTTACACTACTTTTCCACTGTGTCAGAAACACTAACCAAATATTCACCAAGAGTTGCCTGTATCCTGATATTCCAAATGTATTTGCCCCCCTGCCTCATTCATCAGAGCCATTAAACCGACACTGACTAGATATTAGAGTCCTGATCGACTTTCCTACTCAGAATTTTAAACTCTCCTCTCTTCCTTCTAGCCGATCTCCTGACCGCACCTCCCGACCTGACCTCGGCGGCGGCCATGTACCGCGGCCCGGTTTACGCCCTCCACGACGTGGCCGACAAAATCCCCATGACTAACTCCCCTCTGCTCGACCCGCTGCCCAACCTGAAGATCAAAGTGTACAACTCGTCGGGGACGGTGACACCGCAGGACGAGCTTTCCGACTTCTCGTCCAAGCTCTCTCCCAAGCTGGCGCACTCGCTCATCGACAGCGACACCATGGGCCGGCGCAATCAGAGCCTGATGCGCTCACGAGACCCGTCCTGCACCGCCTTCGGCTCCTTCAACTCGCTCGGAGGACACCTCATCGTGCCGAACTCAGGTGTGTGACGGCTAGATGTCGATTATTTTCCAGTATTCTGAAAGTGTTTTACTCCAGTAACAAGTACAACGTTTTATGTATTGCATTTTATTCTTTCCTACTCGAGCACTTTAGTACTGTATAACCCGCCATGCTGTGACATAAACGGTCCTGAATTTGCACCTCTCAGCGTGAGTGCTTGTATTTAAGGTAAGTCACGCGGGCGACTCGTTCTCCCGGTGCACATCTTGAAGTGATCCAGTGGCGTGTAGTGTATATGCGAGCGTCAGTCTGGACGGAGGTCGCGCCGGTGCCGCCAGCCGCTGATTGATGCTAAGCGGCTTAATGAAGAACAGGCCGCGCGGGGCGAGAGAGACTCCATACGACTTACAGCACAGATTGCAGCAATTTTACGAAACGTTTCCATGGTCCGCAAAGGACATCAGGAGATCAGGAACCTCACTCCGTCGCCGTGTCCGCTTCAGATAGAGCCGATCGATTGAAAGAGTCCTGTTCTGACACTCATATAGTCATGTGTAAAAAGAAATGAGCTGCTTTGTGTACACACACTCTGCCTGAGGTGTTATTTATCAAGGTCTTACACCAGTCAAATACGAGACAGAGTGTGGAAGGGTGCCAGGGATCACTGTAAGCCTTACACAGGGGTAATAATCCAGTGAACCCTGTCAGGCCTGGCGTTCCCACAGCGCTGTCTGAAAGGCATGTGCGAGTACAGCGTGACTCCTTCATCTTTTACCGTCTTAGTTTTCAAATGTTTATGTACGGTAGGCCGAACTGAACTAAACGAAACGTTCTGTTATTGTGACACCGGGGCAGCTCTGATGTGCTGGAGTTCAGCAGCAGATCGTTCGGGTTCTGTGTTTCTCGCAGGGTCTTGTATTAGTCACACTTGTTTGCCTGGTGCTCGATCTGAGGGAGTTTGGATGCCGGGTCGGGTTTGTCTGCCAGCTGTGGTGCACTGGGTGTACTGGTACCGTTCTCTCGTGACCAGCATTGACTTTTGCGTAGGATCGGACCAGACGGGGAGTCCTGCAAAAATGGCCATGATCTGGTCACCTGGTGTCCTGGTATATAATTAATAATCAACGTTAGTGTATTATCGTTATGGCTTATTGGTGCCATTACTTTTGTCTTAATTTAACACTAAAGACAATAAAGTCTTTCATATGAAATGCCTTGACACACAGTTCATATTAAAATGCAGTTAAAGCTCGAGTTAAAGCCAGTTTACGTTCGTGGCTCAGCTTAGATTTGAAAAAAAAAGATTTTTATTTTATTTGTTTGTTTTTTTTCCCCAAATGACCTTTTTATTACGAATAAATTTGTTTATTTGCATCCAACTTTAAATAACTCGTAATTTTCAGCCTTGCGACCGTATACGACATTATGTCGGAATTCCAACATTAGAACTCACAACGTTCTCCTCGACTCGGAGTTCAGCAAATCTTGTAAATTTTGTTTAAGATACAAAATATAAATTGTATACGCAAAAACACTTCCGTTAGATCAGTCACCATATTACACTAGCTCGTTAAAGCGTCCTTCATCCCGCTTCCGAAGCGAATCGGATACAGCGTGATTCCTCCCGTTCCTGTGATGAGAAGGCCGTGTTCCGCGGGACACCTGGCCTCGTTATCTTATCTCCTCGCTCAGCTTGATGCCCCCTACTCTCCCCGGGTCAATAGTTCTTCCGTCTAAAGGCTAACCGAGTCCTCCCTTTCAAACCGTAGAAACTTGAGAGCAAGACAAAGACATTTATAAAGTGACTTATGCGTGATATAACAGGATTAGAGCGCTTATCAGATAGAAGCCGGAAAGAGCGATCATTCTCACGTCGCTCAAAAAACGAGTATGTGAGCGCGATTAGCCACAGACTCCGACCAGACCGGACCGGTGCTCCGAGCTCTGAGCTTGAAATTCTAAAAATGTGTAATGTAGCTTAAATCCACATGTTCCAGGCGTCTCCCAGAGCATCACGGCCGGCCTGCAAAGATCTCCTCCAAGGTCCCATCGAGCTCTAGGATGCGCGGCTCGTTCCCGGCACGTGAAGCGCATGTGCAAGCAGGTGGTCGTAGGTCGAGAAAGTTTTCTCCAAGGCGCCTCCTTTCATTTACACGCAGCATCCGTGTACGTTTCAGCCGATGAATATTTCAGCAGCGCTCGGCCCGGAGTGAACCGAGAAGCGTAACAAGTCCAACCAGACTTTTCACTTCTGCTCCGGCTGATAACTTAAACCGGAAAGCGTGCGGTGAGAAATCTGCTTGATTTGACGAGTTGAGGTCAGGTTTAATTCCATCACAGCGCCGAGTGTTGAAAAGCGCTTAAAAACATGAAAGTTGTCAAAACAGGAGTTTTCCTTTTGTCAAGTTCAGTAGAAGGACAAGCGGAAAAGAAAAAAAGAAAAAAAAAATCAATGCTCTCTGTGTGAGAGCAGGAAGCAGGCAGCGACTTTGCTGGAGAAAATCAACCCTCTCTACGGTGTCACATCCAAGCCTGAACAGGGAATTTCCACAACAGGCTGGCTGTGTGCTGTGTGGCCTACTATCTGTGTGTGTGTGTGTGTGTGTGTGTGTGTGTTTGTGTGTGTGTGTAAATGACATTGACAGTGCTTTGCTCTTTGCACTTTGCCTGGCGCCGTAGTGAGCACTGGCAGACACGAGGCCTGGCAGAGGGCACCGCGTGGCAGAGGTCACAGTTTGATGACAGTTGCTCTGTGTCTGTGTGTGTGTGTGTCTGTCTGTGTGTCTGTCTGTGTGTCTCTGTGTGTGTGTGTGTGTGTGTGTGTGTCGTCTACCCACAGGCGTGAGCTTGTTGGTGCCAGCGGGTGCTATCCCTCAGGGCCGGGTGTACGAGATGTACGTGACGGTGCACAGGAAGGAGACAATGAGGTAACGTCCCTCTCCAATCACGCCACAAGCAAAGCGCTCCTGTGGTCTCTGACATTCATCAGCTCAGCCAGACGGGATTGTGGGGAATCGTCTGGCCGATCAGACCTACCCTCCTCCCGACCTCCCCCGCCACGCTCCGCTCATTTTCCAATACCTCCTCCGGCTTGGCCCTGACTAAACAGCGTGATGAGAGCCGGGGTCCAAGTTACCGTTTCCAGTAGCCGAAAAGTGCGTCTCTGTCTCTCTCTGTCTCTGTCTCTGTCTCTCTCTCTCACTCTCTCTCTCTCTCTCTGTGTCTCTCTGTCTGTCTCTCTGTGTCTCTCAGGACCGCCGAGGCTCGTTACGACCCCAGGATGACCTGAAAATAATCTCTGCTACAGAAAGATGACTTGAAAACAATTTTTTTTAAACAAACCGAGCCAACGTATACAATCAGGAAAAATGATTTTAGGATTTTAAGAAAAGAAATAAATCGCAGCTCGCGGCTCTCCGGGTTCACTTCTGAACAAACTGCAGTAGAACATGTTGTAGTGTAAGATCAGCGCGCAAGCCAATCAAAACACAGTTGCACTTTTTTCTAATCTTTGCGCCGTTACCACAGAAACGACAGCAGCCAGAACAACTGTCAGAGCTGCTGTAGAGAAGGTCAGCGTTTCTGTGAAATGTCAGAGATTGCTTGTGCTACTGTAGGTTAGTGTAAATCCGAGACGTAGCAGAAAATAGAATTTTGTTTTTGCTTTGATGGAAGTGTGTATCGTGTACATTTTTTGTATGTCTGTATGTGTGTGTGGTGTGTGTAGACCTTCAGTGGACGACACTCAGACTCTTCTGAGCCCGGTGGTGAGCTGTGGGCCTCTGGGAGCTCTCCTCACTCGGCCGGTCATCATCACCATGCACCACTGCGCCGAAGCCGACACTGAGGATTGGCTCATTCAGCTGAGGAGTCAGTCGCAGCACGGCCAATGGGAGGTGAGTACGCGCGACTCGCGCGATTTAAGCCTCATCCACGAATTCGTTTCATCGAGCCAGTGTTTACATCATGGTCGCGTTTTTGCGAACTGTTGAGCCGGGAAAGCGCGTGCTGCTGCTAGATAGGCAACACCTGGTGTGTTTTGTACGGAAGCGATGTGAAGCAAAGAGCGAAATAAGCAAGCTGAAGAAGAGAGCCGGAGTTTGTTCGCACCACGCTGGGCAAGTCTCTGTAAACAGAACCCAGAGTTAATTAGATGGCAATGGAGAACAGTGTGTTATCAGGCGGACGGCGCACGTGCCTCCCTGCGTCTCCCTGCGCCTCACACTCCAGACTTCAGAGAGGACAAGATGGGCTTTTTACTTTTTTTTCCCCTCCTTAAGGCTCGTGAGCCGCTGATAGCGCAGGCCACCCGCTAGCCTTGTCATTAACCGGAAAAGTTGTCTCGAGTTATCTGAGAACGGGACCAGGGGCGTAGCTGCGAACAAAGCACCCGGGTGTACTGCCCTTTATTGTTATCACACGTGAACACAACACCAGCTCTCTAATTAGCCGTGCATGAAGCATGAATCAGCCTACGCAAGAGCTTTCCTTTTAAAACAAGCTCTCTCTCTCTCCCTCTCTCTCTGTCTCTCTCTCTCTCCCTGTCTCTCTCTCCCTCTCTCTCTGTCTCTCTCCCTCTCTCTCTGTCTCTCCCTCTCTCTCTGTCCCTCTCTGTCTCTGTCTCTCCCTCTCTCTCTGTCCCTCTCTGTCTCTCTCCCTCTCTCTCTGTCTCTGTCTCTCCCTCTCTCTCTGTCCCTCTCTGTCTCTGTCTCTCCCTCTCTCTCTGTCCCTCTCTGTCTCTCTCC
>JAQQZS010000009.1:5665863-5684046 GCA_030068045.1 Platyallabes tihoni | reverse complement strand
GTGTGTGTGTGTGTGTGTGTGTGTGTGAGTGTGTGTGTGTGTGTGTGTGTGTGAGTGTGTGTGTGTGTGTGTGTGTGAGTGTGTGTGTGTGTGTGTGTGAGTGTGTGTGTGTGTGTGTGTGTGTGTGTGAGTGAGTGTGTGAGTGTGTGTGTGTGTGTGAGTGTGTGTGAGTGTGTGTGTGAGTGTGTGTGTGTTTGTGAGTGAGTGTGTCCATAATACGTTGAAGGCCCCCCCTCTCCTCCCGTTCTTGATTTTTCTGTTTCCTGTCTCTTGGTTCCCGTTTTTATGGGGAAACTAGGAAAGCGGCAAAATGGGTTGTGATGTCACTAAATGCTCAGAACGGCTTTGGACCAATCAGTGTCCAATATGCTAATTATATGCAAAATTATTGTTAAGAGGATTTATCTGGCAGTCATGATGATGGATTTGAAAATCCTTTCTCTCTTTCACTTTCTCTCTTTCTCTCACTCTCACTTTCTTTCTCTTTCTCTCACTTTCTCTCTCTCTCGCTTTCTCTTTCTCTCTCTTTCTATCACTCTCACTTTCTTTCTCTTTCTCTCACTTTCTCTCTCTCTCGCTTTCTCTTTCTCTCGCTTTCTCTCGCTCTCACTTTCTCTCGCATTGTCGTTCTCTCGCTCTCATTTTCTCTTGCTCTCAATTTTTCTCTTTCTCTCGCTCTCACTTTCTCTTGCTCTTCTCTTTCTCTTTCTTTTGTCCTTCTCTCTCTCACTTTCTCTTTCTTTCATCCTCTCAGGTACCTGAACTACTTCGCCACTAAGTCCAGCCCGACCGGTGTGATCTTGGATCTGTGGGAAGCTCAGCACTTCCCCGATGGCAACCTGAACCGATTGGCTGCCGTGCTGGAAGAGATGGGTCGCCATGAGAACATTGTACCCATGGCAACCGAGCACTGATGCCCAACAGCCCCAGCGGATGATGGAAGGAGCGACCGATAAATAACTGGCGGGCGACTGGAACACTGCAGCGGGACACACGGACACGGTGGCTTTTCCTTTCCCTCGCAGCCGAGCGCAGGGAGGGGTCGAGCGGCGACTCACAAACGCTTTCGTTACCACAGCGATGTGTACAACTAACTACAAAAAAATTTAAAAAACAAAACAGAACTTGAGGATTGAAATGGAGAAAATTCAGGACATATTGTACTTTAAGCCCTGTCTGTACACTTCCTGGTACAGCCTGTTTCTTTTACCTTTTTCGGTTCCTGTTTAGTTTTTTTTTTCTTTCTTTCTTTCTTTCTTTTTTTTTTTTTACTATTTGTCAAATCAGTTTCTTAGGAAACGCGTGACTTCTGCTGTCCAGATATTGGACCTTGTCCACTTTTTTCTCTGACATATGGGATAATCAGTAATAGACAGTGAGCGCTGGGTGTGTGTGTGTGCGCGCATGTGTGTGTGTGTTTAGGCAAGGCCCCAGGAAAGAAAAGCATTGAAACCCCTTGAGTGCCATCAGCCCGTTAGTCCTTAACACCTTCCCATTAAAAATGATAGTTGATAAAAATGTTCCCTTTATGATGATGATGATGATGATGATGATGATATTTAATATTGCCTTTATTTATACTCATTTATTACTATTTTCCCCTCATGCAGCGGCCCATTATGTATTTTTCCCCTAATCATTTTTCTACTTTTTTTTTTTTTTTAAGAAAACAAACCCTGTATTGTCTGTGTTTTTTTACAGTGCCACCCAGTGGGCGTTCTCTGCAACTACAGTTTCTTATTTTTATTTTTCTTCCAAAAAATATGCAGCTTGTAAATAAGCACTCAAGACCATTGTACATGTAAAGTTTAACAGTGTTATCGTTCTCTGGTTCTTATTTTTTCGAACAATTCGCATTTGTGCTCTGTATTTAATTGTAACTTTAATCGAGACACGAAGACAAAGAAAGAAAAATAGCAGCTAAAATTGCTGGCTATTTTTTTTTTTTTTTTAACCAAGGTCATGCTGTTGGAGGTTTTGTAAACATTTCTCCACCGTTACTGTGCCTGCTTTCTCTGTTTTAGTCTGCTGGGAGAAATCTGACCTTGACAAAGGAAATCAGGAAAACAGGCACGCAGAGGAAAAAAGCCACAGATCAATTACTGATTTAGTTACAGGTTTTTTTAATATATATAAAATCGCATACTAATGCACTAAAACCATATCAGAGAGAATTATTATTATTATTAATAATAATAATAATAATACAGATTGATGATTACAGATTATCATAATAGATAATATTGTACACAGAAATAAAACACCGTGGCTACGTCCGGAATACCAGTTGTGGACGATATATATATATATATGTAAAAAAAATAATAATAAACTCTCTCTCTCTCTCTCTCTATATATATATATATATATATATATATATATCAAAGCCATTTACATGATGCACAATAATTAAAGAAAAAAAAGCTTTAAAAATGCGCTAAATTCAATAGAAATATAATTGTTTAACGGTAATACATTCTGTAAATAAATAAATAAATAAATACAGAATTTTCAGAGTACATTAGCTGCTATCAATCTGTTTATAATGATTATAAAAATATATATTTATATTTACCCATGAGATCTCAGTATTGTGATGTACTACACTATCAGTTTTATATCATGATATTGTTCAAAAGCTAAACACACTACCGGTAACTATAGCAATCTTACAACTGGTTCAGTTCATTATATATTTTTTGTATTATATCATTTTATCCTTTTTTCTTTTTTTCTTTTCCCACTTGGTATTATGAAAATTCGGACGTAGCCACGAGGTGACCCGACATGCTGTTGATGTTTCTCAGTTTGCGGTTTAGGAGTGGCTCATGGTTAATCCAGTGCTGGGATTTAGTCCAAGCCAGAGCTGCTAATAAGACGAGAGTGCATGTCTCCCTCTAAACAGTGTATTTTACAGTCGCCACTGCCTTTTTCTTTTTTCTCACTCATTTTGGTTGTTGAAAATTTCTAAAGCTGTCTATGCAACTTCTGCACCCTTTCTAAAAATAAACAAATAAATAAAAAACAAACAAAAAAACTTACTAACTTGTACATGCATACAAAGCTGTCTAGCAGTTGCATTCCATAGTTCCCATAGCTCTGGATTATTATATTTATAGTGAGGATGTTACTTATTCTTTTTATGGCACGTTCATGATGTAATTTGCAAAAACATACAGAAAAAAAAAGACAAACAAAAAAGCTTGCACCTCCTCTGTGAAATTTTCTGTACAAAATGTAAGAAAGAATTTTTAAACAAGTAATAAATTATATTTATATGCAACACTGAACTCAGGCCTCACTGTCTCTGGTTTGTTATGGAGAAATGTTTTAATTTAATCTTCTTCTCCGAGCGTCCTGATGCTGCCACACGATGCACAGTGAAAATCCTGATAGATTCCTGCAATACAACGACCATCTGACAGTTGTTCACACTACAAGGGGTAGTGTTTCTCACTCTCTCTCTGTCTCTCTCTCTCTCTCTCTCTCACACACACACACACACACACACACACACACCAAAGCACCCATCAGCAAACTCATCTCTGGGTTTAAAATGCAGTGCTGCGTTCTGCTCAAATATGTGCCTTTTTGAAGTAAACATTTCATTAGTCTTCACATTTCCAGATAACTTTCCCCTCTCAGTAATAAAGCAACTGTTCACACATTCTGTGAATATTGGCACTTTTAATTTTCTGAGCTCCGGGCTTTATGCTGTTATTTTAATATCCATGGACGACATTTGTCTTGCTCACTGCTTGGCCCAAAATAGCGCTTTTAATTTTTCTTGTTATTGCGGATTTTGCGGCACATTTCACAAGCGCTGGCTGCGGTTATTTACTCTGATTATAATTGGCTGGCCTGCTGAGGGGAAAAAATAAGCAGCCTAGAGTAGTGTTTTTTTTTCTCATCCTTCAAGCAATACAACAGTATTTTTTTTTTTGATCTGTAGAACTTTGATCTGGAAGCTTGTTCGTCGTTTGAAGTTACAGGAAAGGACATGCCGTGTACGACTTTTAAGCCTTTTTATTAAAGGTGAATAGGAATGTTAGCCTGATACACAGCTGTTAAATCACTCCGTTTATATACATACTGATGGAAGAGGAGAAACGCACCGATGTGAATGTGTACTTTCCTCAACAGACTTCTACCTAATGAGACCCGGGTAGAAGGAAAAACCTCAATCAGGCAGGATTTCCTGATGAGCGACTTCAGATGAACATCACCAGATCAGATATACCGTTTGACTCTGGAGAAAACAGTTGCCGTGTCTTCTTTCCATCAGTTTACCGTTCTAACTTCACAATGTAATAAATGTACATGTAAAATAAGGCACAAACCAACAAAACGGAGTCGTTAAGGGAAACACAAGAAAACAAACATCTTTTTACTTATTCGATCCATAATTAACAATATCATTATTTACATTCATATTACATTTTGGGTACAGGTTATGTACAGGGCAAACAACACAAATGGCCTGAAAGTTAACAACAATGCCTACAGTAGGTCTCGTCTGCATCTTTACTTTAATAATTCACAATCGAAGCGTAGGACTGGACAATACAATGCTGAAAGAAACTGCGTCACAATACACATTTACTTTACTGAAGTACACGTGCACACGTGGTCGGTACACACCCAATGGATTTTGATATACTGCACTCCTCCTAGGGGATTTTTACGATCGCCAGCAAACCAGGCCGATGTGATCTAAAGACACTGAGGATGCAAAATTGCGGAGGGATTTTTGATTTAAACGGGTCAGCCATGATGACATCATAAACTAATGCTGAAAAGTGGTTAATAACTTTCATAGTGTAATGCTGTTTTTCCAGCATCTGGGGCTTTTTAGAGATCTAAAAATAAAAAAACCTTTTTCTAAAATTATGTCATAATGGTATCAGTATGTCGACTTTAAATCATGTGGCCGGTGTTCCCTCTGTCTCTCTGGTGCGCCCACATGGCGATGGCACAGTGTGCTTGGGCCCACTCATCGTTGCTTGCAACTATATTATTTATTATTATATTTATTACTTACAGTACAACATGTACAGCTCTCCATGTGTTCACTCCATGTTTACACCTTGCATCATGTTTTGGTGGATTTTGCTCCCATTGGTTGCTGACTGTCCTGCCTCAAAGAGCACACAGCTTCGGGCAAAGATTGCAGGGAGTTTCTCCAGAAATTGCCATCATGGGGGGGTCGATATCAGTATTCAGTATCAAATTGTGTATTGTATTGTAAGGTTATTAAAATGATGCAGTCGCCCGTTCTGTCCTCAAAATCGCTGTGATTATACTTGACATGAGACGCAAGGATATGTGTATATACTGTAGATTCAGCCAAAAGAATGTATGCTTCAGGAATAAAAATAGTATGATGTACAGTATATTATATTACTATAATATTAATAATATTACATTATTATCATAATATTACTATATACTGTATATCAATATATATAACGTATAGCAAAAAAAATTGTATTAAAATATTTATACAAGTTTTTCTTTTCCTGAAGTGTGTATACATTTTTTTGGCTGACTCTCTCTCTCTATAAATATATATATATAAATACACACAAATTTCATATATAATAAGAATTAATACAAATTTCATCTTCAAGTAATGGTATAATATCTGCCGTAACCTTTTCCTCAACATCAGTGAAATAAAAATAATAATAATAATAATAATAATGATTTGTTTTTCAACCTTTTTCATTCAAGCATATCTCACCTTTCTTTGAAAAAAAAAAAAACAGATTTAAATAATAAACAAAAATCAAGGCCAACAGAACGGTATCAGAAAGCTGTGACATTAAATAAAAGGTGGTGAGTGATGGCGTGAGGGCCGGTGGGTGCTCTCTGCCTCCTGCGTCCTGTCTGTCAGCGTGTGAGGAGGCTCTCTCTCTCTCTCTCTCTCTCTCTCTCTCTCTTTCTGGTGTGCGCCAGCAGGGGGCGCACTCTGTCCTGTGCTCTGCTGGCTGGGAGCTTTCACAGAAAGCAGGATTGGGTCGCTCTGCTTGGAGCGGGGGGGAAGAGCGGGCTGGCTGTCTGTCTCTGCCTCCACCACGTCTCTGTAAGTTTGTTGGAGCGGTCTGAGTGTCTCTCACAGTTTAATGTCCTGCGACTCGGACATTTTGGCCAGAGTTTTCTTTACCCTCAGGGCGGTGAGACGGGAGCCTGGGTTGTGCGCCCAGCATTCGCTCATCAACTTGCCCATCTGCCTCAGGCACTAGACACAGACACACACACACGCACACACACACACAAAACAAACTTTTCAATACTTCATTTTGACAGTTTAATAATTAATTTCTAATCTTGCACACCTGCTGTTTCGTGCACATCTGTGTAACAGAGGTATGCTAGTCTAGCCATGAGACCTCGAGGGACCTCATTTATAAAATATGGATATATTAGTATGAGATATATATATATATATATATATATATATGTAAAATCAAATTTTTAAAAATATTTTTTGGCTGGTAAATATGATATAAAAAAAAACTTAATTAAGCTTAAAAAACATTTTTAAGCCTCCTTGTCATGTTTGCGACTCATCTGTGGGCTTCATTCAAGCGCCGTGGATAATACGAAGCTTTAATTCACTTAAGCATGATTATAATAAAGTATAATTGAGGACGGGAGAGGACAGAGACATTGTTTGTATAATAAGTACCTCATCGCTGGTCCAGCGGTTGGCAAACGAGGGTCGCTGTCTCTTTATACATACGACGTCCCTCATATCCTCATAGGATGGATCTGTGGGTACCTGGTCATGGTACGGTAACTGATACTCCTCCACAATTCCTGTACAAATCAAACAGACATGTCCATTTACCACTGAGGCAGGTGATCAAAATACAGTATGGCAATAATAATTGTCTGCAATATTTATTCTATATACGACTATGTATCAAGGATTATATAACAGTTAGACCAAGTAATCTGATTTGAAAGATGCATTCCTTGAGCGCTGATATAGAGAACAACAGCACTGGGATGTTTAACCATATTATTACTCCGCTCATAATCGTAAGGTTGCCAGCTTAATGCTACCTTATAACTAAAAAGATGGACATTGCGGAACTACACTACATGGCCACGACTATTCGCTCGACTGCTTTCACATGCGTATGAACTTAAGTAACATCCAATTCTTAATCCAAAACATAGTTATGTTTGCACATGAAGGTGCCATTCCCAAACTGTTCCCACAACGTTGGGAACATGAAATTGTCTAAAATGTCTTGGTATGCTGTAGCATTAAGAGTTCCTTTCACTGGAACTCCTGAAAAACAACCCCACACCAGGGTATTTGTGAGTGTAGAGCCAAATCTCTGATTAAATACACAAATCATAATCTGTTGATAATAAATGTCATGTGGAGAACTTGTATAAAAGTTGTATAAAATCAATATCACACTCGTGGTTGTGCTGTTGTACTGAATATCAGCATGACTGTGATATCTTTGGGACCTGGGTTGGGCCCTCATGCCTACAACCACATCACAGCGGTGCCGATATTCCCTACAACAGCTAGGACCTTGAGTGTGACATTTTTAAAATATGTTATGGGCTGCTTCTCACTGACCTCCTGACACACATCTCCTAGCGATCTCCCACAGGATCAGGCCGAAGCTGTACATGTCTGCCATGATGTAGGACTGAAAGTGGTTGCGGTTCAGGGTTTCATCCAGTACCTCCGGGGGCATGTAGCGTTTGGTGCCCACTCGCGTATTAGGAGGAATGTCCACCTCATTGGTGTCACTGTGAAGACAGAGGAGACAAGTGTTACATCTTCAAGTATCCAAGTATTTTATTCATTTATATTAATGACCTCATTTTTAAAACAAAGATTTTTGGGGGGGATGGGTGGGGGGGAATAGCAGAGTTTGTATAAGTTTAAAGAACAACATTTGCATAGCTTTCGGGAGTTTTTTTTGTTTTTTTTAAATCATCCCAAACTGCAGTAGACTGCAAAAAGCTTATTCCTTTTGTACAAGACGCCTTCCTTCATTACATCACAGCTTTTAGCGACACTGTATAATTTTTTCTTTTAAAAAAAGTCACACTGTGTCTGAAGAACTAGTTGTACCTTTTATCTAAAATGATTTTGATATCTTGCATTCAGGCTTAAAATGGAGTTACTTGCAGCGTGTTTTAGTTAGTAAAATATTTGCCTATCAGTACTATGGCTGTGTAAAAAAAAAAAAAAAAAAAAGACTAGAAGGACATTTAGATCATTCAGACATTTAAAGAGTTATGAAAATGAATCATGGAAATTAAAGCTGCGCTCCACTGCCACTGCCCTTGGTGTTTTTTTCTTTTTCTTTTACAAATTCCCTCATGGTGAAGTAATGTGTTTCCTTACAGTCCCATCGACTCTAACTCTGATTTTCCTTGAAGTCGTGTACCTGATGAACTTGACGGCTAGGCCGAGGTCAGCAATGCAGCACGTGCCGTTCTTCTTCACCAGAATGTTTTTACTCTTGAGGTCACGGTGGGCGATGGCCGGTTTGCCCTGTGTGCCGAAGATCTCGGTGTGAAGGTGGCAGAGCCCTGAGACAGCTGAGTACGCCAGGCGCAACAGTGCCCGCGTATCCAGCGTGGTGGATTTGAGGTAGTCATAGAGAGAGCCGCTCTCGTGGTAGTCTGTGATCAGGTAGAGCTGCGTCCATGAGCCCGTTCCCTTTATGTCTGCTGCGATGAATCCTGCGAGGGGAAAACAGGATTTAATACGCTAGGATTTCAAACAAACTAACAAAGAAACATGATGACTATAATGAACTACTTTACCTAGTATATTCTCGTGCCTCATGAGGACGGTCTGGTAAATCTCAGTCTCTCTAAACCAGCTGGCCTCCTCGGTGGTGAAGAACACCTTGACAGCCACCCTCTCGCCTCTCCAGCGGCCCATCCACACCTCCCCGTAGCGTCCCTTTCCGATCTGCTTCACCATCTGTATCTGCTTAGCGATGGTGCGCTGCACCTGCAGAGCCGAAGAACAGGCAGTCTTACAGAGTCTTACAGCTGATTGGACAATTAAACTCAATTAGCAGCTATGATCTTAAGCAACATGGCACAGATTTTATTCCTCGGCACACTGCGACGTAATAAACACACGGTATGATAATCACACAACTCAATATTGCAGTCTTTAGAATAATGGGAAAAAATTGCAAGAATTACTTTATCTGGCTTTACATACTGTAGTTCCAAATTGTTACATAAATTCTGATTTTTTTTTTTTGTGACGTAACTATTTCAGATTTCTAAAGAAGACATCTGGACTACTGGTATACTGTTCAAAGCATAGTATTAAGACTAGGCAAGTGAAAAAAACAGGCCAGCTGGCGGACTAGAGAACTACCACATTAAGATGCAGTTCGCGTCTCTCACCAGCAGGGGGAGTCCTGAGCCACTGCCCGAACTCTGTGACTGCTCGATCAGATCCTTTAAAGACTCTCCTGAAGGGATGTATGTCTCATCCCGCTCCAGACCAATAGTATACCGGGGCCTCAGCTCCTGACGCTTGTACCTAGGATACAGAACACAAACATACACATTTTCCTTGATGTCTCATGTCTGCGTTACTTTAAAGTATCAAGTATTAACGACAGTTTATTAATAATAATAATAATAATAATAATAATAATAATTTTTATTTAGATAGCGCCTTTCGAGAACTCAAGGACACTTTACAATGAGTGAAAACAAAAGAAGAATAAAACAAACAGAAATTTAAGTACTGTACTAAAGTAAAAAACAATTAGGTCAAAAAAAAAAACAGACATTCAGAGGACAGGTGGATTCAGGTGTAACATTCGGAAAACAAGTGAGTTTTAAGTAAAGATTTAAATGCTGAGACGTTGTTAACAAAACGGAGAGTTTGTGGTAGAGAGTTCCAGAGTCTAGGTGCAATAAAACTGAATGATCTGCCGCCTGTTGAAGAGAGGCGGTACCAAGGGACAGCAAAAAAACCAGAATCGGAGGAACGTAGTGAACGAGTCGGAATGTAGGGGGAGAGCAGATTGAAAAGATAATTGGGAGCTAAGCCATTTATTTATGCTTTTTATATTTACATACGCAAGTTATGTAAGTTAAGTTCGGTTTTATTGATCTGATTATCGTCATATTTTTATAAATGTGTTGTTATAAAAAAAAGAATCAAAATGAATTTTTTTTTTACTTTTTGGTTAAATACGAAGTGTAATCATTGTATATACTTCAAAATGATTATGAGATAATATGATAGAGTGATTAGTCAAGCATTTCTAATTACACACTTGTAGCAGATAACATCTTAGCACTATGAGTCTATAACAAAGTACACATTTAGAGTTTAATTAAGACTGGCTTATTCTCTTAGACTAGTTTAGTCTCAGGTCTATATAGTTTTATATATATAAAAAAATAGCTGCTTAGTTTTACTGAACATCCTGCAGGACCAGCCACAGTCTATCTTTGTCGCATCTGCTTCTTTTCACTATCGCCCCACCCTCGAAATTGGCGGGGGTTATAAAGTATTCCTAGAGCACCTACAAATTGTGAAAAACGAGACTCTTGGATGTGAAAAAAGGCTATAAATGGTAGTATAAACCCTAAATATGCTCACAAAACACTTTAATTTAATTTACAATTCAGCTTAGTACATTACTCTTAAAAATAAAAAAATATGCAAAGGTAAACCAGTATACTGTACAGTACTGTACTGCTGGGTCTCCCGCAGTGCTAGAATTTAAAATACTGCTGTCACCTCTATATGTACTGTAATTCATTCAAGCGTGTTTTGTTTGGTATGCAATGTTGTTTTCTTTGGTAAAAGCAATGTTGGCTAAATACAGTAATAATTCACCATCCAAAGTTGTGATTTTTTCACTACGGTTGCTTGTGTTCTCTCTACAGTACTAAAAAATTTAAACAGTATTGTATTTTATATGGAAATTTAACTGAATTTACCTTAATATTTATGTTACAAAATTTGTAAATTATATTGTTAATAGTTTTGCGTTAAAATGCATGAAAAAGTATATATTGCCACGAAAAAATTAAGAAGGATATTTGCAAGACAAAGACAACTAAATGATTTTTATTTTATTTTTTTTAAAGAATGAAGTTTGTATAAACAAACCAAAAAAAAAACAGGTTTTAAAAACTGCCAGTGTATTCTAAAAATAAATTGTGATGTGACCTAAATATTTTTCCTTATAGTAATAATTAATATTGATTTTATATGTATTATAACATCCGTATAATCACTTTAGATGGGAATTTACCAGAAGTAAAAGAGCACAAAGAGAATAATGAGGAGAAAGCTGCACACTCCTACAGAGATAAACAGCGCCCTCTTGTGGATGATGTTGTCCTCGTCGTCTGCGGAGGAGTAAAGGGGAGAGAAAAGCTTTTTAGTCACGATAGACATCATACACACTTCATTATTCTATTCTATTCTTATACAAGAGCTCGGTTGTGGGTGTTTGTGTGTTTGTGTGTGTGTGTGTGTGTGTGTGTGGGTGTCTGTGTGTGTGTGTTGAGAACACGGGCATTGGAAACTTAGTCGTGATCGATCACATCCCCTTCCTGCAGCAGTGTGATCGGGTTTCTACCTGACCACACCAGTGAAGCCCCGAGGCTCTGCTCTCTGGGACTCTAACCTTACTGCCAAGCTCCTGGCTGTCATGGGTGCAAGCGGACCCCATCCTCACACACACACACACACATACGAAAATACCCACTCTCTCGCCTCATACACAAACACAATGCTAACTGACGCTGACCTCTCTGCTGCTGTTTCATGTTGTGCTTCATCTCAGGAAGAATGTTGTCCTTCTAACTCTGATTAATTTGTCTCCAGTGTCACCGTTACAGAAATAGTGCAGCCTTGTTCTCACACACACACACACACACACACACACACACACACACAATCACCCACCCACCCACCTGCTCATCTCCACCCCTCCGCACGCAGTCAGAATGTGAGAGCCGGGATGTCTTGCAGTGTGATAGATGGACAGATAGCTGCTTGGTGCTGAGGTTGGAAACCCAAGCGCTCCCTGGAGCCCGGCTGTCCTTTTCATTACAGAGTGAAAGAACAAGCAAAGACGAACGACTCTGGTTCATCTGCCACCCCCATCCCCCCTCCTCCTCCCATCACGCGCTCCGCTCATCGCGGCCTAAAATGTGCGGTTTGTAACGGTTTAACTTGTCACAAACCATCAGCCAGGAGCAGGGCATCAGAGTCGCTCAGAGTCAGTGAGACACACGAACCGGAGCGTTTGCCTGGAGTGTGTGTGTGTGTGTGTGTGTGTGAACCTTACAGTGTAGATATTTCTGTCGCTCTGATATTGTTTTTATTCTTCAATACAATTTAAATATCACATACAGTACGTAACGAGAGAAGAACAGCTTCTGATGAGCTTGGCGAGATGTTATCTTAAATGTTGTGCTTATCTTTATCCCAAATGGCCCACTTGCGGTCCATATTTGCGCGTGCCTCTGAGATCCACCAGAGGTAGGGTGTCCTGTTTCTTACTGCGAGGCTCGAAAAGGTGCTTGAAATGTCCTCTAAATGACCTCAACGAGCTTTTAACATTCCCAGCATTGCTCTTTGATAATAACTATTAGCTAGGACCAATACGGCAGATACAGGACATCAACAAGATATTTTTTTTTAAAAGCTTTCAGTTCTGTCCCAAACTGACCAAAGGGCATTGAATAGCACCATAGGACCTAGGGCGCCATTTGGGACAGGAACTGAAAAGGTCTGATTACACTGTGCTGCACCAATATTCACAAAAATATAGACTTGTGCAATTATTTAATCGCAAACAGCTGTAATTATTACAGGTAATATACACATAGCTGGGAATTTATGTAGAGTTTGTCGATACTTTATGTACTTGTTTGTTTACTTTTTATAATTTTTTAGTTGATAAATTATAATTGGCTAACAACCTCTTTAAGAGATCATTTGTTCAGATGTTTGCTGTTATCCTAGATGAATACATTTGAATAAAACATGTTTTTTTTTTCATTTAATGGTTAAATATCGAAGTTTACATCACAATCACAATAATCGCTGTGTGATTTTTTTTTTTTTTTATCAAATCATGCAGCCCTAGTATTACACTATTTAATGGACCCTTACTAGGCATCTTAATTGGAGGCAGGGTTGGGTGAAGGTCTCGGTTGCAGTAGTCATGGTCGTTACAGCACTCCATCGCTCTCCTCATATTTGGGCTCCCTGTATCCTGAAAAGCGAATTGATTATAAAGTTAAAAACAGAAATAAAAACAAAGCATCAGAATAAGATTTCCTAAACGCCTTCCTCACCCTGCACTGAAATTCAGAGCCCGCCAATCCCAAACAGCCTGACGTGATCACCGAGGGGTTGCCCTCTTTCTCCTCCACCATGGTGAAGCAGTAGCCATCGGTTCTGTAAACGTCAGCAGAGTAAACAACATTTATACTCTCATCACCATCAGCACCGGTAGGAAAACACCACTGCTGAAATCAGTGGTGCAGGAGCTGAATAAAATTTGCCTTATGCAGAATGTATACATGAACGCAGCCCAGGAATCCTCATGGACATGGATGAAACCATGTAATAGTAACAGCTAGACTGAATTAAAAAAATTCTGATGCGAACAAAAGTGAATGCATACAAACATTCCAGGTAGAATTTTAACAGGAAAAACATCTAAAGAGAGCGAGAAGTTATTTGTCAAACATACATTTTACAAGTCCCCAACGTATGAACGAGTTCCGTTTCAGAAGCACGTTTGTAAGTCAGATTCGTTCATAAGTCTGACAAAGTGAGGGTTATATACCTTTGACACGAATATACTGTACAATATAAAGTATAAAAAACAAACACATACTGTAGGTTTGGTGTCTTGGATCCGCATTATACCCTCGCGAGACACTGTGCTTTTAAATCGCGAGGGGAATCCCAGTGACGGCAGGTTCAGCTGACCTCGTTTAAAATCGTGCTCCCAGACTGATTCATTGAAACCGGCGAGGCCGACTCATTTCTCCCGCACCCCCACACGCACATAAACAATATACTGGACTTTAGACATTTTATACATTTACTTACACTGAAAATATTCTATATAATTGTAAATATTGGTATCTGTGTCTATTTTTTGTACAATACACATGAGCTACTTCCGTGATTTGTTCGCATCTACGAATCTTTGTAAATCAGGGATTTACTGTATCACAGCTACAGCCCCATCCTTAAGAAACATATGTTTTTGGCATTTGACCTCTGAACATTACCACATTTAATTTGAAATAAAACAGTCAAGATGTGAGTGAATTAAAAGACTTTCAGCCAATTCAAGTGTTTGACAAAAGTGTAGCGTTAGCTTGGTGTACAGAGACTATTTAGCAAAAACAGAACAAAACCAAAAAACACATCTTTGTTCCAACATTTATGGACCTGACTGTTAATTAATTTCTTTGCTGCTGTTTTAAACCCCTCATCATAATTGACCCTTAAATCCAAAATTATGTAAAACTCTTTATGCACTAATTAATTAATTAAATAAATACAGATTTTGCTGCAAAGATTACGCCTGATTAGTCTTCTTTATTGTGGAATTTCATTCGCCTTTCAGACAAAACATGACGAACTTAACGAGCATTTCCTGGTCTATGAAGTTAATAAATGTAATATGTGATAACTAAACATATTTCTTGGTCTTTTCTCATTTTAAATAATTTATTTCTACCAAGAAACATGATGCCTTTCTAAGAGAATAAGAAATGTTTAAGCTTGAAGTAAAATCATGTACATCTCATATAAGGAAATTTTACATACACTAAAGGTAAAGATAAAGATTCTACTTTAGAAGGAACCTTTACTACATGTTGCTTTGATGAACATAAAGGAGTTTATTGATCTGGTGCGTGATCACTCTGCAGTTATTGAAAAATATAAAAATATATAGTTGCAAGCATTCATGAACGGGCCCAAGCACCCGGCGCCATCACCAACTGGGTGCAGAACAGAACCTGTGTGATTTTTGAGCATGTCAACATTCATTTCAAGTGGACATACCAATATATCATTACAGTACGACATGATTTTAGAATTTTGTTCTTGGTCCTGCGCCTGCTGGGCAAGGGGCCGCCACAGTGAACCATTTGGTCCGGACATACAAGCTAGGCAAAGGTTTTTTTTTTTATGCCGGATACCCTTCCTGAATAAAGGAAGTTTTTTTGCAGTATATCAAGACCTTCAAAAAGCCACGGATGGTGGAAAAAAGCATCACAATATGATGTCACTCAGTGTGACGTCATTCAATATGATTTCACAAGGAACCCACTTTTTTGGCACAAGCTCAAGGCGTGAGATTAGAGATTAGATTTATTTTGAGATATCAAAAATCCCTCTACGATCCCAAGTGTATTGTGAGATCACATGTCACTCAGCCGCTCAGGCGTCCTAATCCCAGCAGATTCCAACCTGCGTGCTGATTTTTTGCGCACGCCCCAAAAAAATAAATCTGTAGAATAACAAGAGGGCTCTTCACACACTATGACATCAGCACTATCATACATCCAACATTTTCCTAGCGATGGCGATGGCATAATAGCCATGACGTCATCATGCTGATGTCATAGTGCTTGGGCCCTAATAATCCTTAGAAGAACACGAGGGCCCCTCACACACTATGATGACAGTGCTTCTTGGGCCTTTAAAATAATAAAAATAATAATAATAAAACACAGTAAGTACAGTGGAATGTGGCTGTAACCTGACACCTGGAGGTTGGCACAGTAACTACAAAGATGCGGTTCTAACCTGCAGATGTCGTTGTCATCCGGACACTGGTGGTGACATTGGCACCACAGTGTCCTCTCAGGAACCACCGGCGCCGAGCCCCAACTGTCCTCCTTTCGGCTATCCAGCGTCACCTTTCCAGAATTCCTCAACATTGCGTCTAGCACGTTCGCTGCAGGGAGGAAAAGAAAGGCAGAGAGATGTTTGTGTTTCGAACTCTAGCTCGATGGATAAATCAAATCAGGGTGCGTTGTTAAACGTGTTGCGTTCACACTGTGTGTGTTTGCCGTGGCAGAAACCCAGACAGTGCTGCTGTGTTTGTCGAAGTCGGACCTGTGTGGCTCTGTGTACAGTACCTGCCCCGAATCAGAGCACACAATCATGAAGAAAGGCCTTTTTGTGCTCCACATGAACAGTGTGTGTGTGTGTTTGTGTGTGTCTTTGTACACTGTGCTTCTTTTCTAAAGTGCTACTTTATATAGCACCTCTACGCTGCACGATTCCGGACAATTCTGTTCAATAGACGGCTTCGATGGTTAGTCATTTTTATAACCGCGGCTTCAGGGAATACAAATGATCAGTAAGGCTTTTTTAATGCGGTTGCCTGAGTGCTACCTGGAGTCTAATGGAGTCTGGCTGTGCTAGAATAACAGACAGCTGAAGTGACCACAGAGGAAAGCGAAAGATCTGGCTTGTATATATTACACTCTGGAAATTCTACGGCTATCTCATACTGCATGGTTTTCAAAGGCTTTCTAACACACCATAAAAAAGGGAAAAAAAAAAAGGAAAAGACGGTTATCTTTGTAACAAGCTGTCCGGGGATGCTTAGTGTGTGAATTTCAAACCACAGCTTTTATTTATTGATTTAATGCGTTAAGACATTTTGGCACAAATCTATCACAAAACAACGTTGTTGTCATTTTCAAAGCTAAATATTTGTGAGCGAGTCAGGGTGTTAAACAGCATGAAAGATAATCCGGGCGGCGATAATGATGTCTAGTTTGCCTGAGCAGACATAACAATGCCGAAATAGATTTTCTAATCCTGTACGTATTAGCCTGGATGGCGGTGTGAGGGAGCTCTTCAGTGAGTTTGATGATAGAAGTTGCGTAAAAATAGACTCGGTGAGTGGCCGACACACTCTCTGAGGACCCTGGTTCGATGACAGCGTAGTAAAAGATTGATCGAAAGATCGACTGCACGAGTCTGTGTGTGTGTGTGTGTGTGTGTGTGTGTGTGTGTGTGTGTGTATGAGCAGTCACTGCAGGCACCACAGGCCTACCACCCCCAGCCTGCTATTCACACTCACTTATTGTAGGACATAAATCAGACGGCGTGGCTGAAACTAAGCCAACATTGATCTGCTGCCTCTCTCAGTAGCTCTAAGGCACACTTGGTTATTTCACCATCGCACTGGGCGCAAAAAATAGAACTGTCACTAAACGCGAACACACACACACAAAATATTGTCATCTGAATGACCAACAGCAAAAAAAATTAATAAAAAATCTCAGCAAGATAATTTCTCAAAGGCAAACTGCTGTAAAATGAATAAAGAAAGCAAAACATAATAAAACATTTCCAGATGAATAACTTGTCCAACTATTTACTTTCTCAGCGCAAAATTATTCAAAAACCTTAAATAAATTAAAAAAATAAAAGTTCAAAAAGATACTGTAGTTTAGCGTTACTTCTTCAATGAGGTTATATACTGTATTAGGTGCATATACATGATTTAAAACACAACGAGACAGACTTCTAAATCCACACAAACTCCTGTAAGAATACAAACGCTACTGTTTATAATAAATAACCTGTGGTCTGAAGAGAGGGAGGAGCGCTGTCCGGCTGCACAAATTATAAGAATATAAAAGACTTATGAAAATATGACTTCAAATCATCTTTGTGAAATGAATAAATGAAACTAAACTACGGTAGTGCCAATACTTTTGAAACCACTACATGCTCTGTACCTCTCGCAGATTTTAAACCAATTTTAATTGTATACATGAAAAAAAATGCCAATCAGAATGGCATCAAAGTTTACAAACATATTTTATTTGACTGTAATACTTTTTACTCCTGTGAGGAACTTGTTTTATTCTGTTGAAATAAATTTTAAACAAGAAATATAGTTCTCTTTCAAGCATACGTTTCGGTGTCTCACTATGGGATACGCCCCTTCCGCGTATTCCTCAGAAACCCTATTACATTACGCCAGCCCGATTGGGTGGCAGGTGTGACGTCGTGTCTGAGAGTAGCATCCCCCCCGCCGTATAAAGGGGGCCGCACGACGTCACTTCGCCGTTCAAAAACCTCTTCTCGCTTCACACCAGAAGCCTATCTTTAAGCAAAGGACTGGTCACCAC
>JAQQZS010000009.1:5652937-5665763 GCA_030068045.1 Platyallabes tihoni | reverse complement strand
TTCAAGACAGGCTATCTGACAATACGGGAGTTAGGATATCCCATAGTGAGACACCGAAACGTATGCTTGAAAGAGAATAGGTTACTTGCGTAACCCCGGTTCTCTGATAGCATTAAGTGAGGTGTCTCACCAGATCACCCTCCTTGCTGTGTAAGCGAGGAAGAGGTTGCTTGTTTTGAATGGCGAAGTGACGTCGTGGGGGGGTGGCTACTCCCAGACACGACGTCACACCTGCCAGCCAATTGGGGCTGGCGTAATGTAATAAGGCTTCTGAGGAATACGCGGAAGGGCGTATCCCATAATGAGACACCTCACTTAATGCTATCAGAGAACCGGGGTTACGCAAGTAACCTATTGTTTTGAAGCTATCTTCTTGAAAATTACTCTTATCTAGTTTTAATATCGAAACTGACGCTCGCCATGGATATAGCCGTAGAAGCTGGCATGGCGTTAAAAAAGAAAGAAAGAAAGAAACAAAGAAACCGCTATATGTAGGAAAAAACCTTTCTTCATACATGCCGACACACTTTTTTCAGAATATTACGACTGCTTTTATATGTCCATATTTCCCCAGTTATTTGATTTGACTCTGTTGTGCACACGAGTCTACTGCACTGTCTGTGAACGAGGATTTTGGGCGATCGTACACCCATCGCATGGCCGATATCAAACACCTTCATCGCACTTCTGAAAATCACCCCACGCTAATATCAACAGTTGCAGTGCGCAGATCGTGCATTAGGCAGAACAGCTTGTTGGTGTTGAGAGTGGGCGAGTAATTTGTAAATGAGTCAGGCGCTGGCACCACATGGCTGGTGTGTATCTTTAAAGAGAACACTCCGTGTCGTGCTGATATGGGAGGCGGCGTGGCGATATACGGCCAGATGGCGTCGATCTTGACTGAAAGTCCCCGCATCTCATTGCCGCAAGGACCGTGGAAAACTTTTTCGCTACCGGGTTTAAATTTTAAAATGAAGTAAGGAGATTAAATCTACGCAATTCCCTGATAAAAAATTTAATTTGACAAGAGGAAGAGGAAAATGATACGGTGAATAAATATCCATCTTTAACATGATGTTTATTCCTCCATTCTTTTTCCCCCTCCATTAAGGACTCACACACTTACCCTTCACACATTGTGTAAACCCACCTCTCTATATTTACTCAGCTTGTGATAAATGGCTGCTGGTGTTTTGGATTAGACGGGAGACGGGGTTAGATGCTGATCCCTGGCCTGGTTCCCTATTCACGAGAACGGGAAAGGGGGAAATGGAAGGGCCATAATGAGGGGTGTGGTTAGATTTTTAGCCCTACAGGCAGTCTTGCCCGGAACTGAGCTGAGAGAGAGTAGACATTAATAACACCCGCATTGTCAGGAAGACCTTTTAAAGACCTACGAAGATGTAAACACAGCAGGGGCCTCACAAAGGCTGAGGCTCCGCCGTTTTTACTCCAGCACCTTCAACTGAGGGCCCCTCCCTCACTTTCTTTCCTTCCTTCAATTACTCACTCAGGATCATTTGTCATAAATAAAATCGAGTGCTTCGTTTTTGTTTTTTTTTTTTATTTAATTAGATTGCCGAAATTCATGCCAAAATAATTGATAACACACTCTGACATGGTGTTGGATCTGCAAATTCTTTCAAAATTAGATAAAAATATGACCTCATAGTCTCCGCTGCTATTGAGTTATTTTATAATCCTTGGAAATCAACTGAACCATCCTTCATATTTTTTTATAAGTTTCTCTTACTGAAAGAAAGAAAAAGAGCAAATGAGAGACAGGAAGAGAGGCAGAGGAGGAGAGAGGTCATGCTTAGCGCGCACACACACACACACACACGCACGCACACACACACACACACACACGATCCCTCAGGGCTGGAGGATGATCTGTACCATTAGTCTTGTGGTTAATCAACGTACCAAGGCAACGCCACTTCCACCACAAAACAACTTTGTGCACACTGCTGAGCTTTTTAAGTGGGTAAAGCACTTCACTCCGTCTATAAACGGGGGTCTTCACAGGGACTTAAAGGGTCCCTAGTGCATCGCTGGTGTCCACCGACAAGGTAAAAAAACAAAGATGATGATCCGAGAGCCGTTGATTAAAACGAAACCTTTGCCTGTGAACTCTATGTACTGTATTACAGTATGACTATAATACAGAAGAATGTTTACAGTAATTACTGTAGATTACGTTAAGGCTCGTTTTGCCTCGAGGTGAAAAAAATCATTAAAAGAAACATGTCTAGTCAGTGTCTGTGTGAATTAACACTACTTTTTCTTCCTATGGCCATGAATGTTGCTTAGATCGCTATTAAAAGTGATGAGTATCGAACAGATTGGACATTTATATATAAAAACATACTGTAAAAGTACAACGTAAAGGTTAATAGGTTAATCCACCACATACATAGCATGAAAGAAAGAAAGAAAGAAAAAAAAACTTAAGACAAAAACCTGAGGAAAAAAATGCCATGAATCCAGGATCAAGAAAAAAGCCACTGATTAGCAGCAGAACACAATGAATAAGCAGACGGGTTGCACCCAAGGCCGAGGTTTCATATTCAGAGCACCGAAGCACTTTGGATCTGTCCGTCAGCTCGTTGTTCTCTCGTACACACACACACAGAACTAAAAAAACCTGCTGAGATCAGCGATGACATCCAGGCAAGGTTGGACAGAAACCTGACTCACAAACGGGACACACACACAAAAACACACACACACACACACACACACACACACACACAGACATACACACAACTCGGCGCTACATCAACGAAACATGGGCCTGAATCTTTCCAACAACATGTGGCAGATCATATCACTGTGAAGTGCTTCAAACTAAAACTGCACACACACACTGACACCGCATACATCTGATGAGATTCAAGATTTTAAAAAATTATAATAATAAACTTTTTTTTTTTTATATAAAGCTGTTGTGTGAAGAAGTGACTATGGATTTTCCAGGTGCTCAGAGTAAATCTCAATCTCCTGACCCGAACGGTTTCACCCCCTGGATCACACGTCTATCCATCACCCATCCATCGTCCATCCCCCAGCTCGCTCCCTTTAACCCCGCTATTCACTTCAAAGCATTTGCCGCGCCGCCAACAAACAGGGGCTAAATCGTGAGATGCCGTGACAAACCAGAAGAAAGCTCTTATCCATCTTCCCTGTCGGCTCAAAGCTCAGGCCGCTCACTGTCCTGCTCTCACTACTCATGGCTTCTCCTTTTCACAGAGCGTGGGTATCGGAGATGAAGAAGAGAGAGAGAGAGAGAGAGAGAGAGAGAGAGAGATTAATCTGTTCCGCTGTTCTGTTCGCTTACGTTTGCCTGACTCGGCTGTGTTCGTGATCCCCCAGTGGCCGTGACCAATGGCTAAAGGATTTGTGGGGGTTTCACATCAAGGGAGAGTTTAAGATGCATGCAGAAATGCATCAATCTTTTATTAGTCTATCTGGTCCTGTGGGACACCAAGACTTTCCTCACTCTAGCAACTCAAGAAAGACATGATTACTGTGTGGGGAGTAAAGGGGTGTGGCCACCCGTGTGCTCAAACTTTTCTTGTTTTTTTTTTTTTGACTAAGATGAATGAGACAAATACATTACGAGCTTTCGTACAGCTAACAGAAGAAAAAAAAGAAAGAAAAAAACATTTTGGCTTAAATGACTTGTCCAGGACAACATGTGGTTATTTTTATTCACTTAGGATTCTCTGTAGATTTTTTTCCCCCTCACCTAGAAAGCGTTTGCTGCCAGTGATAAACTCCTTATGAGTTAGATGTTTACACAGATGTTTTAAGATTCCTTCTTTATAATTTCTCTGAGAACAATTCATCCTGACTGGTGTCAATCGTCTTAAAATACTGATCTGATCATTAGCGGTACATCACATAGTGTCACGTGATATCATGATCACAGAGGTATAGAATAATCTAACAGAAGGTGCAAAACAAAACTCTTAATATTTTTAATTCCCAACCTAAGAAACGTTAGTTTGGGAAAACCCTTAGAGCAGTGGTCTCCAACCTTTTTTTGCACCACGGACCAGTTTTTATACAAGACCTTAAAGTTTTCTACGTGCTCGGAACAAAGAATAATAAAGTGCATAATATATATAACCATAACACAGAATCCGTGTGAGCTCTGATTGTGTTTCCCTGTGACTGAATGTTCCCTTCTAGGAGTGATGGGGGACAGAGACACCTGAAATCCGGTGTGCTTGGGAATTTAATTTTTGTTGCTGTCACTGCAGACGACCCCGTTTCACAAAGATAGTTCGTTGGAAATGGGCGCAAGATTTTTATTGCTTTCAGCTGATTTCAGGATATTTCTCCTTGATTTTAATCCAGAAGAGGTGATGTTGCTTTTAAAAGTTTAAGGCCGCGTTTATTATACAGAGTGGGCTTGGA
Source organism: Platyallabes tihoni (assembly GCA_030068045.1). Classification (NCBI taxonomy): domain Eukaryota; kingdom Metazoa; phylum Chordata; class Actinopteri; order Siluriformes; family Clariidae; genus Platyallabes; species Platyallabes tihoni. The sequence continues at coordinate 5,661,338 of JAQQZS010000009.1, read as the reverse complement.
GCATCTGAATTTCATGTTGTGATGTGCAGACGGGAGCGAATGGGAGACGATCTGATAGTTTTTTCAAAATAAAAGACTCTGCAGACACTGATAGTCAATAAAATTGACATAAAATCAAATATACAGTATATTTTTTATTCTTTACGTGCGGTCTGGTACCGAATCATCCAGAGTCGGTGGTTGGGACCACAGCCTTAGAGAATATAAGCTAGCTAACTTCTGCTCTTGTAAATGTCTTCGGGGCCACCAGGAGGTGACGTAGAGCCTCCAGTGCCTCACGGCACTGAACTATAAAAATGTTTTCTAAACTATTATAATATACTCTAATTAATTAAGCGTTTCATGGGATCTTAAGACAAGCCTGCGGTTTACTGATGCACACTTTTCACCTCATGCTTTCGTGATGTCAAAAAAAAAAAATCCAACTCTAGTTTGATCTTTTAACCATCTGGTTATAAACAAATTGTTCATCTTATTAAACCCGGTCCTTTAAGTCTACAGACACCTGCAGTAGCACTACAGTATTTCTGGCATCCGACTAAAATGAATCGTGCTGCTTGCATGTAAGGTAGTCTTTGACACTTGTACAGGTCAGCGTAGACCTGTAGTGACTGTGGTGAGACAAAATCCCAGCGCGCTTTGCATCTCAGTAAAATAATCTGCAGGACACGCTTTCATTTCCCATTCAGAGCGAAACCGTACGAGTGTGTTATCGAGGGGAACAGCTGGAGCCGGAGGGGAGGACTTGGTCATCACTCCCCAGCGGGGTTGTTAAGCTCATTTACCTGGAAAAGAAAAGAAAAAAGAAAAAAAAACCTGTGCCATCTGATTGCACTTCAAAGGCATTTGTAAAAGTCCATCTGATAAAGTGCGGTCTTTCTAATTTGGAGCAGAGCTGGATAAAAGAAGCGGCCTGAGATCCCTCCACAAAAGGTCACAAACGGAGCAGGTGTCTTTTTTTTTTTTTCTGTCGATGCGGACTGATAAAACTCTTGAGCCTCGGGTTTCCTGCTCTTTATTTGCTGCTTGTACTTACACCGTTTGTACGTCGGGTGGTCAAGATGATGAGAAAAGGCTTTGGGGTAGAACCACGCCGGACTCCGAGATGAGGCAAAAGAAGTTTTCATGTAAAAAAAAAATCTTTAACATAGCTAGAAGTCACCGCTCTAAATTCAAACAACATGTATGTCATTGTTTCTCCATAAACAATTCAATCCAATTAACAATCAGTAACCTCGCTCCATTTGCGTTTAAGGAGATTAATAATGTTGATACCTTGGTGAAATGGTTAGACTTGCTATGATAATAGTTTAAGCTTATTTAAGTCTTTAAGTTTATTTAACATTAACAGAAGGAGTCTGCAGTGTCAGAGTTTTCTAACAGAGGATAATCTTCAGCATATTTACAGCATTTGCCAGACGCCCTTATACTTACATTTTTATCTTATTACACAACTGCCAACTTGTTGATGATGGGGTTTGAACCCGGGTCCTTCCGATAAATAGACCGCTGAGCTCTCTAATTTAACTCGTTAAGCTTTACATAGCAGAAGTAAGACTAGGAACTGAGTGGAGCTGTAGGAGAGAAAATGCCAAAATATCCAGTATGGTACTTTTCCACACCTTTACTTGTGTGGTGTAATGAGCAACCACTGTTTCAAGATTTTCTGAAAGTATCTGCGATAAACCCGAGCTACACGCATATTTGGCTTACATGACAATAATAATAATAATAATAATAATAATTTGTCGTCCCGTTATAGCGTACTCGGACAGAAGCATGTGATGATGGCAGCTGATGCGTGACTCCTCCCTGTCCTCGCGTTGTCTTCCACACCATGTTTAGACACGGGACGATGGACCACGGTGGACGCTTCTCTCTTGCTCGCTCGCTCGCTCTTTCCATCGATATTTCTCTCTCACGCACAAACACAGGATGCCGCAGGGATCCCGGATAAAGCCTCTCGTTTCATGAAGTGCCAGAGTCGGCGTCCACCTGTCCCTCGTCCGTCACGTGTCCAAGTGTGAGACAGAGTATTGTGCAAGAAAAGCTGGACGAGCCCACGTGGTTTTAGAAGCGAATGTCCCCCCCCCCCCACCCCTTTATGGTGCGTTCACATATACTCCTGTACAAATTTCGCAGTTCACACTGTTTTGCCATTTGTTACCACCAGGTGCTAATTAGGCCTACTTATTTTTTGTTTTTTTTTCTCAACAGGTTCAACAAACAAATCAAACCGAACAAATGTGTCCCGACCACCTACTTTGTGCTCCTCCGTTCGTATGTTACAGGCCACTTGTTGCCTTTTTTTAATTATCTGACGGCTGTGTATAATAAGGAAGGAGTTCACCCTAGTGCCTTTTGTCCCTTCCCGGGCCTCCTGCTGGACTTACATGTTCCCGTCTAGGCACAGGTGCAGGAGACCTACCGCTGGACAAAAAAAAAAAAAAAAACATCTGAGCGGAGGATCGGGTTCTGTCTGGGGAAACCCGATCCACATCCTGTCAGGAAGTTGTCCAGCATAGCAGGACCACGGCTGCTGCTGCTGCTGCTTCGCTCCTGTTAGCTTCTTTTATCACCCTCCTCCTCTCTCCCTCCCTCCCTTCAGCTTGTTCGTGTAGTAACACCTTAAAACTCATCAGCTTTCTTCACATAAAAAAAAGATGCCATACAAAATTAGTAGAAAGTAGAAAGCACCTCTACTTTCTTTTAAAAATAAATTCAGGCTTTTCTGAAGTGAATGACACACACATACACATACACACACACAAACGCACAGGCTTAGCCTGTTGGCAGAGAAGCCATAGCCTTGAAAACATCTGAAAAGTTAAGAAGGAGGGTGACGTCTTTCTCAATAATACTCCCAAAAGATAACTGTTCGTGCTAGCGCATTGTGTAAAAGAGTTAACTTGTTAAAGGAAAAAGAAAGACTTGTTTCCATGGCGTTGCCCCGAAAAAATCTGTAAAATATCTCAATCGAGCTGAATTGATTTTTTAAAAAATGCAGCACGAACTTCACTGAAGAAGCGCTGTTAAGAATTTAATTTCCTACAGGATTTACATCTAGTTTATTCAATTCTTCCGTACACCCATGGGCAATTTGATTACAGAAGAATTTTTAAAAAGTTGTTTCAATTATACTCTAATGAAGGATGATTTCTGCAAAGAGAAGATTTTAATGGTTTTTGTTATTATAAAGCGAAGTGGTGATGAAGTAACAGAATAAAGAAGTAATGTGCTCAAATAGTTCATTTGGTTCCTTTTTTTGGTCCTAAAATTTGTGGGTGTCTGTGGGTGTTGGAATTGATTTCCACACAGCATCCACAAAAATCAATGTTTACATGTACCGAGAGTAAAAGAAATTGGTGTACAGTATATATATTAAAAAAATAGTTTGGGAGGAAAAATTACTATCCTAAGCCATTTACATTACAGATTTTCTTTCAGTTACGCAGTAGAATTTTATTTGTACAGAATACGGATATTATTTATAATTTTTTGCTATTTCCTAATGAGAGAGAAAGACAAACTGAGCTCTAATGCTAGCTAGCTCGATACGCAGTCAGCACGTTTTCACTTCATTAACGTCACTGAGCAAAAATGACGTTGAAGGAATGACTGAGAAGTTACCCGAGGTCCTTAACTTCTTTGTCAAAGAATGCAACAAGACGATGCTTCGGGACAGGACGGAGGTTACGGCTAACACGCAGACATTCGAGTACTTGATTTTTTAAAAAATGGATTTGGATGGAATTGGATTCAGTATAAAAAATATATTCGTCTTCATCCTATGGACTTAAAAATAAATTGCAACCGGGCAACACAATCCTGGTGACACAACTTGACAACTTGTCAGCGATGTCGTGTCTACACATCACTCGGGTCTATCGCTTTCGTCTATTTGTCACATCCCCTTTCTATTTATCTCGCTTCTCGGATTGCTTTTCGACACGTTGTACTATTTGCCGTGTAAACTTTCTCCCTGATAACTGCGTGTCGTCTGATTTTGCGATTTTGTGACCTTTTCGTTTTAAGAAAGCGACTGCATAAGGAAAGTATTATTCCTATTATTATCTCAACTCTCCTTTCTCTCACTGTCTCTCATTCTCGCAGTGACTCACACATGCCCACACACATACTTAAAACTCACACCTAACTCCTGAAACTTCCTCAACCTGTCAGCGGGTCCGGATGGACATTCCAGACACTCGTTATTACATACCTTTCCTATTAGTTTCACTGGATTTACTAAGAAATTCATTGTAGTTACTTACTTAAGGGGAATAAATGGAAATGCTGAGACTTTAAGGGGCTTAAACAACCTCTCATACACACACACACCAAAAAAAAAAAGAGTGTCTGATCTCCTCTGAGTAAATTCCCATAATGAAGGACAGGGTGAGATAAGAGCAGGATGAGTTGACCTCGCTCACACTGCCGAGTCTATACTGCGATAAAAAATGCTTCTGGTGTCTGATACGTTTCCCAACGGCTTTGTGGCAAGATAGAGCGTGTCATACAGTAAACATTCACATAAATATATTTAAGCTCATGTGGAAGAAGCTGCTCCAAGCTCTAGTTACTAGTTGCTGTTATTGCCTGTCTTTCACAACAACAGCTAAGAACAGCTTGGAGCTTCAGTAATATAACAAGAGCTACAATCACAGGTTATAAAAAATAATTGCTACAAGTGTAATATAATTCACTCATTAACCTCGGTGGTCCTTGAATGACATGTATTTAAATAGCACGTGGTATAGTAGAAGAAAATCCTAACATTTGTGCTAAATTCTGAATAAAAAATACATGTACAAAGATTAAATTATAATTATAATCAGTTCTTTTAATGCCTGAATCTTTTAACCACAACAATATAAATACTATTAGTACTATTATAACTATTAATGTGTTCTTGCTCACATGGAAAATAGTCCTGCATTATAAGGAAAAAAAATACCAGTGTGTAAAAATGTGGCATGTGTTTACGTGTTTGTCCGGTGTGTGTGTGTGTGTGTGTGTGTGTGTTATGATGGTTGATGCATGCATGTACAGTATGTAAGATAGGTGAGTCAGTAAACCCTCTCTCTCTCTCTCTCTGGTCTCTCTGCAGACCTGAGCACTAAAAGCCCAGAGCAAACCCAGAAACCCAAACAAGACTAGAGATCTAGAGTGAGTAATTACTCAGGGAACAGGTGAGGAATGTATTAAAGAGCTGTCACTGTCACTGTGTTTGCTAAAGTCATTAACTCAAGCTCCTTAGCACAGATGTGTGTTCGTTGTTTTACTTTTTACTTCCCACCGTTTTATCATAAAATCGCTCGCACACGTGATCAACTGTCTGCATACGCTATTAACCTTCGGCGTGTAGGATTGTGATTTTGTCAAAAAACTAAAGTCTGACTTGCTTGTTGTTTTTAAACGAGTATTAAATACTTTACAGATCCGAGCAACGATCTACCAAGTACTGATATGAAATGAAATCACATTGACTAGAACTGTAAGGAAAAGTAGTAACAGGTGATGTCATTTAAAAAAAAAAAAAAACTCTTAAACTCTTAACAAGTTTTATCCTTTAATCTAATTAGAACTGCATTCACCTAAAATGCCACATCAGTAGTGTGAGCAGCTGAAAAGTTCAAGCCTGAACAAAAAAAAAAGAAAAAAAAAACCTCCACCAGCTGCAGGATATTTCTGATAGAGTCACATTTGAGTGCCAATTATTTTACACGTTTTAAATCGTGCATATGCTGGTTGTGTGTTCATTCTATATATACGATAAATATATATATATATTTCACAGCTTGACTCCCAACTGTGTGTTTAACAAGTGTCTGACAGCTGATTGGTTTTCAAAGAGCTCGCCGAATGCCACATGGGCACGTCCAAAGACGGAATTGATAACACATAACACATAACGTAGCGTGTAGTGTGGTGCAATCATGGCTGCAGATTTGACGATCGATTTTTGATTTTCGATCAGGATTTTACAGATTGATTATCTCTACTGCAAACTTGTAAGCTTGACCAATACAACTTTCCAACGTTAAATATTGTGCAGACACAAAACATTTAACATAAAAAATTGCTTAAAGCGACACACCTTAGGCTGAAGTTACTTCTACAAGATTTTAGCATCATGCACCCACGATGCTTTGCTACTACTCACCGTGAGTGAAGTTAGAGCTGAATGCCAGAAGAAGAAGAAGATAAAGAAGCGTCAGTGGCCGAGCCATCAAAGAGCCTTCAGCTAGCGGCTCTTCCAACAACCGGGGCATGAGTGTGTGAGTCTCCAGCCAAAACTCTGTCCTCCACACACACTCACACCTCTGCACTGCACTGTCTCCTCTGCTACTCCACACTGATGGCCTGGCTGGAGAGAAACGAGAGAGAAAGAGAGAAGAGGAGGGAGGGTATTACTGTTACTGAGCTGCTCACTCTCTCTCTCTCTCACACACACAAACATACCGTCACACACACACGAATAGTGTCGCCCCTGTAGGTTTGGGCCATCCCACTCTGCCTGCACACCTCTCACTGGGGTACAGCCCTAGGGAGGACCAAAAAAAAAAAAAGAAAAAGAAAAAAAAAGGAGGCCAGGGGAGGAGGTCGAAATTCTGACCCTTAAAGACAGAGAGAAAGAGAGCCAGCTAAGCGCTTTTTTTTTATCACTGCTTCCTTTCGTCCGAGTCCATAACACACAGAAGCGCACACACACAAAATAACGTAGGAAAATATTATATGCAAGTCCGTTTATCATTGCGCTTTATCGCTGGTTTCTGTGTTCAGCTCACGAATTTATCTCCCACTTCGAGAGAATCGAGAGCCATTGATCATCTCCATTCAGAGACCTCCACACGGAGATGAATCGCTTGGCTTTATCCCCTTTCCGGCCTGCTGGGTGCCCTACGGCCCCCTCGTCGCCTGCCATTCTCTCTCTTCTTTGGCCATGGCGCTCTGTGGAGCCTCTGTGGAGGCGGATGATTGAGAGATGTGTACATGTGAGAGAGAGAGAGAGAGAGAGAGAGAGAGAGAAGAAAAAGTTGGCTATGGGGGGTGTGGTGGTGGTGGTGGTAATTGTTGTTGTTGTGTGGAATTCATGTGAACAGTTGATGTGTTCTGTGGTCTTATTCAGGTACTGTGACCATCACTGAGACCTCTTTGGAACACAGCGGTGCGTTTTGCGAGAGACAAGTGTGAGATCAGCTTGCCCTGCTGAATCGTCCAAACTGGTCACTTGGGCTTCAAGGAACTTCCATAAACACTCCTCTCCTTGCTTATACTCCCTAATGATCTTTCCTTACTCCAAACAGCAAATGGGCCAGTCAGTCCCTAAATGGCCATTTTTACAGTCTTCACACGGCTACATTTGGCTGGACGTATGTTAAGCAGAAGCAAAAACCTACACAGCGGAAAAACAATAAGCCAATAAGTGGAGCAGGGCAAAGAAAAGAGAACATGTTTGTTTTCATGATCTGTTCAGCAGAGCGATGTCACCATCAGCGGTTCTATTACTGATGCAAATAACCTATGAAACGTGGGCCAAAACACACACATGGGCCTATTAAAGAAATATCTCTACTGCATCTGTTGTATGTGTGTATGTGAACGAAAACTGGCAGATTTCCATGTAGTACATAAATTTTTTTAAAAAAAAACCCAACTGGAATTTTTGTTGCTACATGTTTGTTTAAAAAAACACACAAAATCTCAACGGTTTTTGCTCCCTCCAACCCACAAACCTATACAGGCAACAATTAACAGCAAATTCCACTGAGCACATTCTTCTTGTAGGCCTTTGACACAAATATACAATGTAAAAAACAATAAAAAAAAAAATTAAAAACACATCGGTTTGGTGGACTTATTTCTCCCGCATCCACACACGCACACTCATACATATAACATATCGGACTTTGGAGATTTCATACATTCACTTACACACTGAAAAAATTGTATGTAATTGTAAATATTGGTATCTGGTGCACTGCAGTGTCTATTTTTTGCACAATACATGTGAGCTACTTCTGCGATCAAACGAATGTTTGTAGTACCGTAGTCTGTTCGTATCTGCAGAAATTCATAACTCAAATGTTTCCTAAGTCGAAAACTTACTGTACAAAATCTGTTCTATGAAAGGTGTCCTGGATTAATTGAAATGACACCTGTTTGTAGCCTTGCACTGTAACGGCGTCGAAAGTAAAAACAGGTTTCTGTTCTTTTTACCATCGTACAGTATCTTTATATATATATATATATATATAGGGGTAGGCGGTATACCGGTATACACGGTTAACCAGTAGAAATTTGTCAACCGGTAGAGATTCTGGTCTATTGTCTTAACCGCGGTTGAGATCACGTGACGTTGCACGTTACGTAACCACGCAATACACATTCACTTCTA
>JAQQZS010000009.1:5638245-5652837 GCA_030068045.1 Platyallabes tihoni | reverse complement strand
TTGTGATATATATCGTTATCGATGTAGAAAATTGCTTCTACCGTGATAGAAGATTTTGCTTATATCGCCCACCCCTATATATATATATATATATATATATATATATACACATATATAAGATAACGTGGAGTTACTAAAGATGCAGTGCCAGGCTATTAAGACAGCCAGGAGTAGACGGGTGTAAATCGGCTTGAGCAGCACAGAATTCGGCACTCAACCAAAGAGCAATGAAAAACCCCAAGAAAGCCATGAAGGCACAGATTCTTAAGTTACAATGGCCGGCGAAGGAATGCAAGCTAGCAGCGATGTTCTGCTTCATGCCAGAATTAACCCCTAAGACTGTGAATTTTTTCACTGGGGCAGATTTTGGGTGGGGATATTGGTGGGAGGGGGGGGTGGGTAGTGTGTCGAACCATGCACTTCCTTGAGCCCAACAGCTGCACAAAGCTGGGAAACACAATCGGGTTCCTGCCACTCAGAGGCCTGACATCATTGGTGGCTTTCCTCTGGCTCTGTCCCCTGCATTCATCACCTCTGGCTCTGCTGAAAGACACCTCACTCACACTCACAAACACACTGTTTTTACACATGTGCCCTCTAAAGCACTCAGGCCCCAGACACCAACTCATGATCACATCATCAGGCAATTGGAATGGAGAGACTTTGAGGACAGAAACAGCTCTATAAAACAGGCTAGATAAATTAATAAATAAATGCGGTGAGGTAATTACGCATCTGCAGAAGCTCCACACACACACGCACACACAGCCTGTTGGCTTTAATGGAAATAAATCAGCCTTTGAATAAAACTTTGGAAAACACCCTTACCTGTAAAAAAAAAAAAAAAAAAATTAAGTGCTCGTTACTTAATATCACTTTTTTTTAGATATTTTGCTTAATAATGAATTTGAGCAAGTTTACAGAGTAGTGAAACGTTTCTACCTAGCAAGAAAGAAATCCAGTCACAGACAATTTTAACAGTATATACAGAAAACACAGTATTAATTAGATGTCATTAGCCATTTTTGTAACGTAATTGGAATGAAAACATCCAACACCTAATAAGAGCTTTTCAGAGATTAGTCATTTCCCCCTGTGACCCCATGTACACACGCCCAGCAGCACACAGGTTCTCGCGACAGCTTGGCTCTACTGTTCCGCTTTTAATCTCTCTGCTCTCCAGCAGTGAGCCATCAGTGAGTGAGAGAGAGAGAGAGAGAGAGAGAGAGAGAGCCTTCATGAATATGCAAAGCCAGCACAATGGGAAGCTGAAACGCATTCTCCGAACGACGGAGGCTTTGAAGTCAGAAAAAAAAAGAATGCCAGGTTTAGAAAAATAAAGAAAGAAACTCCCAATGAAAAATAAGAAATTGTCACAGCAAGAATGGCTGTGAAAAGAAGGGGAAGACAACAAAAAAAGAGGCTTTTCTCCCCCTCTCTGTCTCCCTCTCTCTGTCTTTCTCTCGATCTTTCTGGAGAAAGAGGTGTTATCTAGAGTGTGTAGTTTAATGAGGGAAAAGTGTCAGCTTGCCTCGCCTTGGGAAACGCAGCATAATAAAACAGACTTTGAAACCCCACACTGAGAATTACATCATCATTAAAACGCCAAGAGCAGAACTTTCTATCCCTGCATGATTTTGTTTTTCATTTATTCGAATTGCGAGCTAATTTGAAGTGATTTTTAACAGGTGGAAATTGCAAATTCGGTAAATGTCCATGCTTTTGTCTGAACCGCATCGTAATGCACCTTCATCCAACAGGCTGCGTGCAAATCAAAAACATCTGAGCTTGAGCACATGCCAACAAAGAAAGAAAAAAAAAAGAAAAAAAAAGAAAAGAAAAAAAGAGGCATCTTCATATTTCAGTTCATGACAATTTCAGTTGCATAAAGATTCACAACTAATAATTATATGTGTGTGAGGGATAGCTACAGGCCCACACAGTTTCTGTGCGGGCGTGCCAACTGAGGCAGGCATAAATGCCATCACTGCTCAGGTCATTAGCATGCTCGCTCACAGACAGTAAACACCGCCGTTACCAAAGCAAACACGGCTCGAGGCAAACTTGTTGATTAGCAGCAAATAAAATAAAATTGAGCTGATTGTTTTTTGGCAAGTCTTTTAGCGCTTCCTGAGATTCCTGACACTTAAGGAAAACTTAACTGTCGATCGGACTCTTTAGCTGTGACGTGGTCGTGCTTGGACCTGAGCTGCTGCTGCCAGCGTTTAAAAAAGACTCGGACGGAAGTCGAGAAACCAAGCGCTGTCAGACTGAATCACATACACACTGCGTCTCGGTGAAAGCCAGGGAGTGGGGAGTGGGGGGTTTTCGGGGCGATGCCTGTGGTTGTAAAAATGTGAAAAATCACCTCTAAGGCTTCTCAGGCATGGATAAAGTTATGACTTGTCTGGCGTGGTGGTCATTTTTACTACATGAAACCTTTATTTATTTTTTTTCTAAACTTATTTCATTAAACTCTGCTTAAAGCTAGACCTCAGACTGTTTACGTTCATGCAAGAAGGATACGGATATGGCTCGGTCTAAAGGATAAATGGATGAAGCTCCATAAAACTGCTTCCTGTTAAAAAAAAATAATGAATAAATAGAGTTTTATTTTCAATCAAAAAAGAATAATAGCTGAGCAAAAAAAAAAGCAGAATCAAAAATCCCGAATTTGAGGTTTCTGAAGACGACATTTAATGAGGTTTCCGGATGTCTGATAAAGGAAGGTCTGGAACAACGCTGAATGGAGAAGCAGCTGTCAGAGTTTTGGGTGTCTGGGGTTGGTACTCAGCTCTGAGGAGCTTTACAGACTGCAGCGTTCCCACTGAAATCTGACGCGGCGTCAACTCTGAATTTCTGGATCTTGTCGTTTTTCGGCTCAGCCCACAAATCCAGTCGTACATTCAGCCTCTATCATTCACGGTGAAGTAAAAGCAGCTCTTTGCAATGCCTAAAGATTCTTTAGGATAGTTTGGGCAATATAAATTGACATTTAAAATACCGTTGTAGGACAATGATTAATAGAGCAATGAATAAGTTAAACTGTGATCAAGCTCATCTATGACAAAGATGAAAAAAAGTAGTTCATGGATAAGGTTCTCAAGATATCATTCTGGCAAATCAGTAGGTTCAATCAATTTCTTATACTTAAATCGGGGCTGAATGTTACATAAAATCACATATTCCTTACCACATAACTATAATTAGGTAGTAGAACATTGACTTACAAATATCAGACCGCGGTTGTACTTCTGGTTCAATAATGGAAGTAGCTCACAAAAAAATTGTACAAAAAAATAGATACTGCAGTGCACTAGATGCCAATATTTACAATTATATACAATATTTTCAGTGAGTAAGTAAATGATAAGTGAGCAGATAGAGATACACACAGATTTAGTAAAAGAGTCAATTTAACACTATTTACTCTACAGGGCCAAGCCTGACCTAAAGCTGTTTGTTTGTTGCTCCATTAACTGTGAAAAAAATGTGCTTGGTCCCGGGGGGGCAAAATACAAAGAGGAAGTTCTTTCAAATGTGTCGTGCTGAAAAATGCCAGATTCCATCCATTTCACAAGTGCGGAGTTGGGGCATCGCAGTGGAACCTTTAGAGACTCTCCATTTCTCAAATAAACCATACAGGACTCCAGGCTGTCAGACACAATATACTACTTGAGCACACAGAAAACGGCCTTTGAGCTGAAGTCGGCATTGTCGAAGTAAGTGTGGTGGAAGACAGGGTGCCATATTAATGTGATTATGTTCGACTTTATGTACAGTTAAAACAAAATGGATAAAAAAGTTATTTTACAGCGCCTGGGAAAAGTCACGGACTCTGGACTTGCACTATGAGAGAAGTCTTGAGAAAGTTTCACGAGTCGTCTCATGTCTGTGTCCCATGATTTTAGTACCGTTCATTCATGGCTGTGCTATTCTCAGTATTTTTAAGGGAATACTTTGTGCGAAGTGGGAATACTGGAGTGAAATCATTCCCCCTACTGGCATTTTTTATGGGACCCAAAGTACCTGTTAGTGGACAACCGGAGAATGTGAATCAACGGCATACTTGTAAAAACTCAGGATCAGAATCTACCTTGAGCAGTGAGATGGCAACCCTATGCTGCAAATCCTGAATTCACCTGCTGCTCTTGATGACCCAGTGGACCAGTGGAATATATATAAACCCTTCACAATCACTCACTTTTGCAACAGAAGTGCCTCTCCCAGAAATAGAAAGAAAGAGCGAGAGAGAGAGCTGTACTTTTCCATATAGCTATGGCAAGATGAGCTAGAAGCCAAGAACAGCACTAGTGTTCCTCCAGGTCCCTTCTGCACCACACTAAGCCTCTCTCACTTGCTAAACACTAATGAGAGGAACACCTTGTTTGTGTTGAGCCGGTACTGCCAAATCACCACAGCTCACTTTCCTCACTCTGGAACACGGTGTTGGATTAACTCAAGGAAAAAAGGTAGCCTGAGTTCGAGGTACCACCAAGCTGTTTCATTATGAGATGCACAGGGTTGTTGTGCTTGTTTAAAAAAAAAAAAGCTACTACATTCAGTTTTGGCGATACCAGAATGTTATTTGTTGCTCTTTCTATTAAACCCTTAAAACCCAAGCGACACAGACACATCACGGCAACACAATATAGGTCGATGACGATTTAAAAAGTCTTATATAGTTAAGCTCTTATATAGAAGATGTGTGTTAACGGGGAGGCGTCAAGACTTCAAACTGTGTATTTGGGTTTTTGGATATGTCAGGTAGAACAAAAGTCATCATTACTTTTATAAAGGGTAAATTTTACCGTTACTGGAATATGTGAATGAAGTCGGAAAAAAGTAGAACTCTCAAAATGAGCAGGTTATTCTTACAGTATTTTTTGGTCATGGAAACAACCGAAAAGAACCATAAAAATTTTATGTTTGGGGGAAGTTGCATAAAATTAACTAAAATTCAGTTCATCATATTGCCTATTTTGTGCTGAAAAAAAAGAATACACTCTATACTGTACAATCCTGCACCCCACATACGTTTCTTAAAAAAACAGCAAAACAAATAATGGCTAAAATGCTCTGAGCTTTAAGAGCTACAGTTTGGAAGGTTGAAGAAGAGGTGTTTCCTCAAAGGAAATGGCTCCAGCATCCACAACCCCCATGCTAGAGTATCTGCAGAGTCATGCTGGTTAAATTAATTAATCTGGCAGAAGGTATTGTCTAAACACTGCTTAAAAGCAAGGCAGATCACTGTACCATGCTCAGAGCTGAGTAGTTGACTGTTGGTAGGGCGGCATGTCATAAATAACAAAGTAGCCTGAAACTAAAATATTTTCAGAGGCTTTCACGATTTGCTTTATGCTACAGACTAGTACCTTGTGATTATTTTAGAGTAACCCCATAATAGACAGAAAACATGCAGTCTAGCATACAGACCACAGTTTATACAGAGTGGTTTTAGACCTCCCTTTGATGCACAGTGTTTGAGGTAATACTATTAACCAGGGTTGACACTTTTCAGTTCAATTTCCATCTCGAAAAATTAGAAATCACCCCAAGAAATTAGCATCCTTTTTTATTTCTGACGCATGGATACTATCCACCTCTTAATGTGCCTTTCCATTCCACTCTGTAGTTCATGAATACGCTCTCTGGACAGACACTTTGGAACTTTGTCTCAGATTCTTTGCTATAAAACCATACGACAACTGCTATAAGACAATCCTGTCATTACCTCTTCTGTCTGCCGCTGCTCCCCAAAGCATGGAGTATATATTTAACAAAGTGTATATTTACTACCAAGTGCAAATGCTCACTCTATGGAAGCTCCAGCAAGTGAGGCGCTGAACATCGACATGACGGTGCTTTATGTCTGTGACGAAAAAGACATTTTAAAATTACTGGCCGTTCAAAAGTAGTAATTAGTATGTCATTAGTATTAGTGTTGAAATTAGTGACTGGAACGATTTGGAGAAGCAGAACTTAAGCAAACACGAACATGAAGATTTGTTTTTAATTTATGTTCCTTTTTGTTTAAAGGTCATGAAATGAGGGAAAAAACATAGACCTATGGAACTTTGAAACTTTCTGGCCCAATACAAGCAGAAAACAGAAGTACAGACAGGGCAAATACAGGTCTGTGTGGTGTAGTGAGTGAATCACAAGACCACCCGGCAACTCATGAAGAAAATAACAAGTCTGACACCGCGACTATGGCAGAGCATTAGTAATAAGTCATGGAGCATTAATACTTCTGCTCTTTTACTCCCACACTGAGTGTAAGAGAGAGAGAGAGAGAGAGAGAGAGAGAGAGAGAATAATTATCTGAATGTGAAATATCAAAAAGTTACTAAGGGGATTGGATAAGGGACCCCTGATGCTAATCGTGCAGCACTAGCCCATGCCATGCTTGGCTTTCGGATCACGCTAGGCTTTTCACATGAAGGAACTGAGAAACAGACAGGCTTCTGTTTCAGATGGATATACTGTAAAACAATATTGCAAAAAAAAAGAAAAAAAGAAAAAGAATCATTACAGAACTTGAGTAATTAACACTCCCTCACACACACATACACACACAACCTGCCTATGAGGGCTTGTACTGTATGGTGTGCCAAGTGAACACAAAACAAGCGGAGCGGGAAAAGAGGGAGGATTTGCACACTTTAGACAAAGCCCCATTTTTGATCCCGTGTAATTAACCGAACAGTTCATAGCCCATAGGAAGGATAAATCTTCACGCTACTCCTACAGGGACAGGTGTGTTCGGTTCAAATAAAAAGGGGACAGTAGAAGGGGGAAAAACATTTGTGCCAAATGCACATTTTAAATGAATGAATTAGGAAGGGTGTAGATTGTACTCAAAATGATAATACAAGTCAGACGTATTGATTTAATGTGACAAATAGCTGCATGGACACCAGGGGTGACTGCTTTGGCACACTAACCCTTACTGACCCTCGTAGCTGTCTGACTGCATCAGGTAAAGATGTGTGTCCATGTGACTCTGACATCTGCACTCCAACGTCCCGTTTATTTCCATGAATTCCCACATTAAACACAGTTACAGAGCGATCCAATGCTTAATTTCCTTAAATGATGTTGGTCCATCCCTAAAAATAAATCTCCAAACAAAAGTGTTTCAGTTGCTTTCGAGCTTTTTACATTTTCTAAATGAACCCGACAACACGAGAGAGAAAAAGGAGGGGGCATAGCGTTTAGAGTTTGTTGTGGTCTCGACCCCTTGACACGTCTTATAACAACATGGGCAGGCAGGGAGGGAGATCAGCATGGGTGAGTGGCACCACACTGCAGGCCTGGCGTCACAAGTTCATGCCCTCGCTTCTATGTTCACACTGCAAAAACAAAAGGATTACACAGAGACCACACTAACGAGGTCCCTGCACAACCGGGGGCGCCACCTGTCTCCCCTCGCCAATTAGAGAAGCGGGGACAAAACGGGCTGAGCTGCGAACGACCGGCAGAAGGGTGAAACGTCCCGAGTATGGGAAAACGGGTCAAGCAGGTTCAAGCAAGTTCTGGTTGCAGAAATGTGAGGAAAATACAGTACTGAGCAGTAGGCTAGATTTTGATTTTTACGTATATAATTAAACAACTCAAAATCCTCTCTATTTGTCCTAACAGAAAGAAAGGACACCCCATATCCATATAATGAATGTTTCATTTCTTACCGTACCAGGTTACCTATAATATATAATGCCATAAAGCTTGACAGTTTAAATATCACAGACCTGTGTAGAGTCACACGATTCTCCACACTATTGGGCGGTATATAGAGATGGGCAATCAACAACGGAGGCTTCTTGGAGGAACGGTGGTGGGTCTGGAAAGAACGTGTCCTCCAGGGTTAACAGAAGCTGTAATTATAGGGGGGAAAAACTGGGATGGGTTGGTGTGTTTACAATATCACACTTTTTCTAACAAGCGGTAATTGCGTATGTGTGTGTGTGTGTGTGTGTGTGTGTGAGTACGCGTGCAGGAATGTCTGAATGCGGCCAGGCTACAGGAGGAGAGTTCACACAAGACAGAAGTTTATTCAACAGACAATATGCTTTACTGTATGTCAAATTAGCGAGGAAAAAAAAACCATGGCAAAGTTCTGGTGTACTGTATGTTCGGCTTTTTTCTCTCTCTCTCTCCCGAAGCCTCGGTTTTAGCTTTCTAACAACCACTAAATCTGACAAACGCTCGTTAAAAAAAAAGGATTAGGATTGTATAGTCTTTGTGTTGTAGTATAACAAAAAAGACAGACAGAGAGGAAAGAGCTGTCCTGTGTGTCCTGAACAGAGAAAGCCCGCTGTGGAGACGTGACAAGACAACAGGGACATTGTCTGCATTTTTTCACCTAATCCTCTGTCGTTTTGATTCTAATTTTAATTAATTTTGTCTGTGTGTGAGCGCAAGCATGTCTGTGTGTGTGTGTGTGCTTCTGTCAGAACAGGAACATAGTGAGGCTACACAATTCCTGTCCCACAGCAGGTGTGTAGGGATCATCAAGCACGCTTGGCTTCCCAAATATAGTCAAGCCCTGTTTGCATTACACACACACACACACACACAATTAGTTGTAGCAACTAGAGTTTGTCTGTTTATGTCTATTACATTGTTATATGTTGAAATTATATTAAAATTATATTAATCAGAAGATCGGTTCAACAGTCTATGAGACAGCCACAACGACTGAGAGTCAGATTGAATTGGAAAGGAAAATCTATGAAGTGACACTTGTAAAGAATATGTACAGAGAGAGAGAGTGAGAATGAGAGAAAGAGAGCAATAAAACACCCTTAAAATGTAAACCCAGTAGCTGGGAGCACGTTTGTAAGTTGGTTTCGTTTGTAAGTCTGACAAAGTGAGTCTTACACTCCTATCTCACCCACGCGGAGTTAGCATGGAGGCGGTAAGTACGGTTTATCGCGATTCACTGCGAGTTTTTGCAGTTTTGGCATAGTGATTACGTTTCCAATCTTTCCATTTTGGAGGTCCTCGCGGAAATTTTTCTGGGTACACTTTGGACACTTTAGTACCAACTGAGCATCGTTTAAGTCCCACAGCCTATCTGAGTATCGTTGCTGATCGCTTTATGAACACAGAATAGCGCACCTTATCACAAAGCTAAAATCATCTCCAGCTGTTTTCTTGAACATGACACTGGACTCAAATGGCCTCCACAGTCAGTAGATCTCAATCCAGATCTCAGAGCACATTTGGGTGGTGCGAGAGATTCGTATCATGGACAGACAACAAATCTGCAACAATTGTGTGATGCGGTCGTGTCGATATTGCCTGAAATCTGCTTCCAGCAGGTTGTTAAATCTATGCCATAAAGGGTTAAGTCAGTTTTTTTTTGTTGTTGTTTTTTTCCCCTTATTTTCTCCCTAATTTAGTTGTGTCCAATTCCTCCTCGTCACTAGGGGGCTCCCACATTAAGGCTACTACTACCACTCAGTCGGGAGGGCCGAAGACTATCACGTGTTTCCTCTGAACCATGCAATGCCAGCCGACCGCATCTTTTCGAACTGCTCGCTCACACACCGTTGGAAGCGGCGTAACACACTCAGAGGACAGCGCTATCCACTTGCGCGAGCTCACAGACTTGGCTGTAGAGCCGTGATTAATGTGGGAGCATGAAGTACCTCTCATCCCTCCCCTCTGAGAGAGCTCCGCCAATCAGCTCTCTCTAGACCTCCGGCTGCGACAGGTTACAGCATCACCCGGGAATCGAACCAGCGATCTCTGGATGATAGGGCGAGCACTTTTCCACTGCACCACTCGGAGGCCCAACTGACAGGTTTTAAGGCATCTAAGGGAGGACATACGGCAAAAGCAACCAGATCTGTAGTGCACGAATGTCGAAACTTTTTGATACCACCTCCTATATCTAGGGCCTATCTACTGTATTAGCATTTAGCTAGGTATAACCTTATGCTAGCTAATGTTAAAAGTTAGGACAGACCACCCTTAGCTAATCTTCTCCAATGCCCATTGTTTCCTTAGTAAAAGTTATGATCTGAAAATAAAACCAGTGTGTAATCTGATCTTGTCACATTTTTTTGTGTGTGAATTTTTGTGGTGCTTCTGTACTTTTCCTATATTTACATGCTTTGATCTGAGATGGTGCAATCTGTTCTCTGAAAACCAATCCAGTATACAATAATCACCATGAAATGTTTCGTAATGATCATGTCTGACACACTGCTTAATAATTTAGGCACTGTTTGCTGAGACTTTAAGTTGCATCTTGTCAAAGGCATTATTGACTTGTGTAAAAACAATAGCAAGTTGCAAAAACATTAGCAAGTTGTTGTTTGGAATTTTTTATTTCCAATCCAAAAACATTTAAACTCTTTTTGTCTGACAATTTAGAGGCACATTTAATGATCTAGGCTCGATTTCTTCTCTCTTTATTTATTTTTTCTGAGGATGTCTTTGGTTCATTAAGTCTTTGGATTTGTCTGTCTGATTGTAGTACGACACCAAAAAAAGGATCTCTGCCGAGACGTCTCTAAGACATGCATACTTCCTCAGTCTGGGAGAGAACATTCATTCCTTATCAGACAGTGAGTCATTTCTTTCTTTTTTTTTGACTACACTACAGCTATTAAATATTCAGTTTGGTCTCTGTATATCATTTAACTTTTTTTTCTTTTTTTCTTTATGCAGCTTCTTCAGTGTTCTCGCTTAAGGAGGTGCAGCTTCAGAAGGATCCCGGCCACCAGCGCTCAATTTTTCATCCAGGTAGTGCAGTTTACATTTTAATAACTCAGAACAGTTGATGTTACCTTGTGAATTTGTTTAACATTTCTAAAATCCCTGTCTCATTAGTTTTGGCATAGCTTTCCACTGGAAAGTGTCTGGTTTTGTGGGATATCCATAATCTCATGAAATGTGGTTTTCTGGTTTCCTGGGTGGAGATCTAAACAGTGCAAACTATTCATTGGTCAAACACAATCATGACAGAAACATCTTGATTAGTGTAGTTATATGCAATATCATATCATATATAAAATATAGTATGATGCTATTTATAGGCATTTCTATTATGCTTGTTTAAAATTCATCTCAATGTTTCAGTTTGCTAACAAACCCCCAGTAATTTTGCATGTTTAGAAATTATTTGGCCCGCGACCCTGAACACAGGATTAAGCGGTATAGAAAATGAATGAATGAATGATGAGAAATTATTTGGCTTATATGTTTATGTATGATATGTTCTCCAGATGTTCAGGCAGAATGGCTACATTGACATCTAAATCTAAATTGTCTTAAAGGTAAAAAATAATGTAATGTAAAAAATTGTAAAATCTGGTCTCAATGCTTCCACAAAGTGGGTGTGTTGATGCTCCAGATGAAATACTTTATGAAATATTTTTTTCATACCTCAACCTCCCTCTGTTTCATTCCTCCTCTGCCCGGTGTCTGTGTAAATAAGCTACTATTGAGCCACTCCCTTTCAGAGAACAGCAGAGCCGAATTAACCTTGGGGTGGGGGTTTGAGTAATGTCTAAAAAAAAAGACAACAAAATACATTTTGCATACTATACTATACTGTAGGGGTTACTAACAGGCAGACCGCGGTCCAGACCCAGATGGCGTCCTGTACAGACCCGGACCTATAATCAATAGTTTGATGAGGCGCTTCATTTTAAACCGCCGCATGTGTGCGCATGCGTAAAGCAAAAGCAAGTGTCATTAGAGAGGTTCCTTGTTGAAGATCCAGTTTCTAGAGTCCCTTTGGCCGAGATTCCGTTTGCATGAACAGAATCACTGCTGTAAAGTAAAAATAAAACAAATTATTTTTAGATTTATTTGGCTGTGTAGAATCACGTGAGCTGGCTTTACTAACGGAAACACTGCTCTGTCGAGATTCGTTTAGAAGGTAAAGTGCAGGTTAATTTGTTTTATTTTTACTTTACTGCAGTGATTCCATTAGTGTGTGTGCACGCACTCGAGTGTCATTAGAGAGGCTCCTTGTTAAAGAAGTTTCCCGACAGACTTGTGTACTGTATGTGTGTTTGTGCATGCGTGTGAAGCTGAAGTTTCCGTTAGTGTATGTGTATGAAAGGCAGCCCACACAGTAGCCCCACTCCCTCTTCTCGTCTTTCACAGTAGCAAATTGCCCATAGTGTGCGATGTGTGTGTGTGTGTGTGTGTGTGTGTGTGTGTGTGTGATTGGCATCCCATCCAGGGTATACCATGCCTCTTGCCCTAAGTCTCCTGGGATAGGCTCCAGGCCCCCACGGCTCTGTACACAGTATAAAGCATTATAGACAATGAGTGAGTGAGTAAGTTAATGAGTAATCAAAATCTATTTTAATTATTTTCTCTGTTATTTTTAGATGCAGACCTCTTGTTTAATAAGAACAGAATGCACGTCTAGTTCATTGTTAAGTGTCAATAAATATCATTGAAATGCTTTGTACTTACTTAAGTTGATTTCAGAATCAACAGTTGATGATGTAAATGCAAATACAACTAGACTGCTTGATTATAGTGGTAGAAAGATGTTTTCAGACACTCACACAAATATCATCATGAAATCATTGCAGAAGAATCTTTTTGTTTAGGCTGTCCAAAAACTTTTCTCCACCATTGTATATCACAATAAAAATCATTATGCAGACTAGAAGTGATGATGTTCCGGACTGCTCGAGGAAAGTGGACCTTATTGAATTTTAGTTGAACACCCCAGTTATACATTTGTATAACCGTTATGTTATGTATATTTGTACTGTATGCTACCCCCATTTTAAAATTTTTTTGTGTAACAACATAATAAAAATCATCCGATTGTAGCAAGTTTTTGTATTAGGCAAATACAAACTTAGACGACCAACAACATATAACTTTTTTTTTCACCATGGGAGTATTTATTTAACAAAAATAAAGCCAAAAAGATTTTTTTAAAAAAACATGTTGGCAATACTAAGTACCCCTTACTGCTTCCACAAGATTTAAGTTGCTTCCAGGTGCTGCTAATAATCAGCCCCTGATTAATTGATCATCAGCAGGTGTGCAGACCTCTATAAAAGCAGACGTTTTGGCAGTTTGCTGAGATGGAGCATTCAGATGTCTGTTACCACAAGAGGGAAAGACATAATGGTCTTAGAGAAGCAATTGTTGCTGCACATTAATCTGAAAAGGGTTATAAAACCATTTCCAAACAATTTGGAGTTCAACATTCTACAGTGTTTCCACAAGACAGTTGCCAGGAGTGGACATCTCAGGACATTCAACCAAAATCAGACCATGCAATGCTCGAGAATTCAAAGAAAACTAAAAAAAACAAGAGCTACATCTCAGACCCTGCAGGCCTCACTGAACATGTTAAATGTTAAAGTCCATAACAGCTCAATTAGAAAGAAAACTGAAATACGCCATGTTTGGAGAAAACCAAACAGCATTTTAGCAGAAACACCTCATACCCACTGTCAGGCAAGAAGATGGAGGGGTGATGCTTTGGGCTTATTTTGCAGCCACAGGACCTGGGCACGTTGCAGTCATTGAGTCAGCTATGAGTTCCTCTATACCAGAGAATTGACAAATGTAAGACCATCTGTCCAATAGCTACATTTATTTCAAACTTCATTGAACGTCATTCAACAGGACAATGATCCAAAGGACACCAGTAAATCTATATCAGAATGGCTAAAAAACAAAAGAATCAAGGTTTTGGAATGGAAAATTCAGACCTCAACCGATCTCAAATGCTGTGGTGGGACCTTAATAAACTGAAGCAAAATTATATGTTATTGTTATATATGTTACTGAGGTTGTATTTGCCTAATTCTAAGACTCAATTTTTATTAAGAGGGAGGGGGACTAAGCTTCTAACTTTTGAGCATGTGTGTTTGTGTGTGTGTATATATTGTAAGATCTTTGACAGCACCACAGACACAGAGACACGAGGCTAGGTCTTACGGGAAAAATGTTTTTTTTATTTTGAAAAATACAGTGAAACCTCAGATTGCGAGTAACACGGTTTGCGAGTGTTCCGCGAGACAAGCAAAGATTTTAAATAAATTTTGACTTGGAAAACGAGCAAGTCTTGGTTTACGAGTACCGAGTATCATGAGCCAACGGTTTTCTCTCTGTCTTGCGCTGTGGAATTGTGGGTAATCGTCTCTTAGTGCACATCTCTTTCTGGTATAACCAACATCCGTGCACGCGTGTACTGCTTACTATAACACTGTGACCACGTGTGTGCGCGTAAAACATTTTATTTTGTGTCTGTATGCGTATGTGTACAGCACGCATGTAAAGCAAAAGCAAGTCTCATTAGAGAGGTTAAATATCCATTTTCTCTCTCTACTCAAGGCTCAACCTGCCCCCCCACACACACAGACCCCTCCTAATTTCGCCTTCACAGACATACACACTCTGTCTCTGCTCTATACAAAAACACTGCTCTGTCGTGATTCTTTTCAAACAACCACAACTAACCAAAACCAAAGTGTATTATGTACAAATGAAAATATATACAAACAAATAAATGAAGTGCACCAACAAAACAATATATATAAAATATAAACAATTATATACAATGTCAGTGGTGTATGCGTGTGTGTGAGT
>JAQQZS010000009.1:5612310-5624889 GCA_030068045.1 Platyallabes tihoni | reverse complement strand
ACTAATCGATAACGGCATTCGTTGACAACGAATTTCATTATCGATAATTATCGATTTTATCGATTAGTTGTTGCAGCGTTATTTGACATTATATTATATGTTTTATGGCCACATGATGGCAGTGTGGGGAAAGGGGACAGAGATTTAGTCAAGTGGATTGGAATGCTTTACATTATACTGTATATTCGTGTCAAAGGCGTATAAGTCTCACTTTGTCGGACTTATAAACAAATCTGACTTACAAACATGCTCCCGGAGCACAACTTGCTCGTTGAAAGCAGATAGCATTTTCCTGAAAGATGCTTAAGTTGGCTTCATGCTGTCTTGGACACTTAGCTAGTAGGTTGGAATCAGCAACGAATCCATCGATGCTATGAATTATGAAATAATCCGATGCGATCGTATTACACAGTTCGATTATTAAGAAGATTTTGGAGTTTTGTAGAGTTTTAGCAGAATTCTTTTGGCAGTAAAAAACATTGCTTTGCTTATAATTTAGTGTAACTTTCTAGAAAGAGGTAAGAAATCAGTAGCCTGAGTGTGCAAGTTGCTGGCTGAACATTGTCCCCTAGGGGCCACTAAAACTCTGCAGATATACGGTGGGAAACTCCAGATACACTGCAAGCAATTAAATTACAATGTGTGACTGAACTCAAGAGTCGACATTAGAATAAATTAAATAATGCTGCATTGTTGCAAGCCTGTAAAGCATTCCACACAATGAGCATTTTTCCACACACACACACACACACACACACACACACACACACAAACAAAAGTTTTCCAAGAAGGCTGCTAATTAACAGTCTGATTCCTACAAGGACAAAGGAAAAAAAAAGTTTTCCCCTTATGCTATTTATAGACACTATTAAGCTTTTGTATGGAAGATAATAGCTGATAGCACAGAATGCTATATAAAGTAGCATTTAAAGATCACAGGGGCCTATTAAAGGTTACTGGCTAACAATTGAATTTGTGCAATGCACCGAGATAAAAGGAAGGGTCACTTTTCACACGCAGAGAGCCGTCTGAGCAGCTGTCTGCTCCGAGAGTGGAGCTCTATTCTCGGCGGCGTGCATGTAGAGAAGCAGCCAGGCCGTGTAAGAGGAGAACGGGGAGAATGAGGAGGAACTCCACAGCTGTTCAGAGTTTGTCCTGCATCTGCAGCAACTGTCATGCCGCCAAAAAAATAAAGAGAAGGACAAATGTAATCAAAGCGTTGGCCCCCGATACACTCCTGTCTCCACCTTTTTTTTTTGGTGTGCTAGTTTGTATCTCTATTGGTCTTATCTCCCTGAGCGCTAATGCGCTTAGAAATTACAGCAGCGCACTCCTACAGGCAGGGTGCTGTGACTAAACCGCTCTCCTCACAAATCATGTAACGCTATCACGCATCGCTCTAAGTGGATACTCGGGAGAGAGAGATAACGTCCTCTGCAAAACAGCTCAGGACACAAACCCCATGACTAATCCCGGCCTGTGGATCAACAAGGAAAAAGCGATGATGGAAGTGCTGAAAACTTCTTTTGACAGCCCACCTGAGCAAGGCTTGGCCCTGCTCTACTTCACAAGGAGGTGTGACGGCCTGTGGTTTTATGTGTAACCAGACACCGTCGGATCTCAAACAAAACATTGCAACAAGGACATTGCTAGCTGAGCTACTCTGGCTTCATCGACCTAAACTGGGTTCAGTTCAGGTACAGGAAACTGATTAAAGATACACATTTGAACAAATACAGGATATAAATGTAAAAACAGAGGGGAAAAAAAGTCAACATTACAAGATGCTTTCATGTGCTTTGTGTTTTTAAGGATGTTTAAGTTTGTTTTCACACCGCACCTAATTAAACAAATGTGCAGGACTGAATACAAACTAATACAAGTATTTAATTCTATGGTCGGAAACACATCAGCATAAAAAGTAAAACAAATCTGTGTGGATAACATTTAAAAAATCACCTGAGCTTTAGAGGAACACGGAGCCGATAAAATACACAGTCAGTTATTATTTGATGCAAACATACTATGTATCAAATTATTTAGATTTCCACTATTATGACCTCATATAAGAAAATACCCCTCTCGCAGCCTGTTACTCCGCTCTGCGGTTCAGTGGAGAATGTCTCAACAGCCGCTCTTTTTACATAGACACAGAAATGGCATCATAAAAAAGAAATGAAATGAAGGGAAGTTGAGATATGAAAAAAATCATTAGTTGGATCATTAACACACACTTTGGGTGTGAAATAGTTCAATATGGGACCTTCAAATGTAAATAACTAGTTTAAAAGAGATGGGATGGTGGCGCAGTGGTTAGTTGCTGTGGCCTCACACTTCCAGGGCTGAGGGTTCGATTCACGTTTCCCCAGGGTAATCCGGTTTTCTCCCACACGGAGCGAGTAGTTTAGAAGATCTTGCATATCCAATTTACATTTTATTCTTGGTTTTTACTTGATATACTTCCTGTATTTTGGCTGCCTGAGAGTCAAATCACTTAATCGAATCAGTACATTTGACATTTACTTAGAACTTGACCACCTCGCTCAGACATTCTCAGAGTGGCTATTTGCTTCCCACCTGTATCTGTTCGCTGTGTATTCACCTGATTTAAAAAGTACACAAGGCGAAAAGGACTCAGGATTCAATCGAGTACATGTGTGAATTCATAAGTGCTTTTTAAGCTGCACATGTAACAAGGAAAACAAAATCATAAAACAAATGTAGATGAGATGCTCTAGAACTCTATTCTGTTGACATAGCATCCACTAGCGATGCTAACAGAGTTGTTTTTAGGGTTAAATCTATTGCTGTGGAATTGTCATGAAAGTTTTTTTTTTATGAAATTCATCCAAATGACAAAAGTCAGTCTTCTTGTCCATCTCTTCTTTACTTACAGTAGATTGTCACTTGTACTGGAGACATCCAAACTGATTCCTAAATATGAAGTTCGAAAAGTAAAAGTTTGGAAAGTTCCAAGCTTAATGAACTGCTTAAATTTAAATCTCAATGACATTAAATAATGCATAAATTATTTCAACCTGAATCTTAATACCATTTTAATGAAAACAAGGTGTTTTTATTTTAAATAAAATGTATAAAATCTATATTTCCCCCTGGTGTCCTATGGACAAAATATTCAGCCATTTAAAAAAATCACCATGTTTTCAATAAATACACATGATGGTAAATATTTAACTATTTATTTAATATTTTTGTCTCGATGCATGAGAGGTCTGGACTTTTTTACAATGAATTCAATCCCTGTCTGTTGAAAGTTCAAGAACTCACGCTTCAACGACTGAGCTTTAAGTGTCTATGTTAATAAATTTCTTGAACAGTTGCATGCAGCAGTACCATAATTATTATTTGACAGATCATTTACTTCTCTCCTACCAAAGAACGTATTTAATGTTTTGGTGCCGTCTGTAGGAAATGAGCGTGGGTAATTAGAGGACATTAGTGAAGGGAAGTGGATTTTGGATTATTCTGAAAGATTTTAAAGCTTTTAAGTGTAATTTTATCCATGTCTTTCCTTTTTTCCTTTTGAGTGACGTGTCAAAAGCAATGTTTTTCTCTATTTGTATTTATTAGGGCTGTCAAAAACATGTTTTTCTTAATATTTACAAAAGGAGCCACCTAACGTCTATAGAAACAAGAATTTAACCAGACTTTATATTGCTATTCAGATAAAACAACAACCAAAAGTATTTCTGAATACATTCTTTTTTTTATGTAATACTAAAATGCAAACCTGGTATTACATATACATAGAAAATTATTAATACTAGACCACTACTGTAGCCACTCTTCTTTCTGATTTAGCCCTAAATGGCCTTTGATTGGGCATAAAATTCAATACATTTTACACATGAAGTGAGAATATTTCCCGAATACAAGATCATAAATAAAGACACTAAACAGCAATCCAACATCCCTGCCCTGCACTTGCACGAAGCTGTATTAGTCTGTCAGTGAGTGTAATGACGTCGGAGGCTGTGAACCTGCAGGGGTGGGTGTGAACGCCTAGATCTCCACACACGCTCCCACAGAGAGTCTGTCTTTAATTGTGTGTGTGTATGTATGTATAACTCACTCTTCACCCACAGTATGTTCCTTCTCTCTCTTTCTTTTTCGCACTCGCCCTCTCTCCCCCTCCCACATTCCGACTGCACGAACACACGACCCGTCTCATAAACACGGTTAGCAGGCGCTACTCGGCAGCTCACGTTACCACCTGACGGCAGGATTAATCTCGTAGCTCTGTTCTCCCTCGGCGCCCTTTTAAGGCTAGTGACCACTGCAAGGACGCTTTGCTCCATTCCAAGCTTCTTCACTTAGCTCAAAAATCTAAATACCAACACAGCATGTATACTATTCGGTCGTACGACATACTGTGTTACGTGTCACGGCTAAAGCCCTGTGGTGAAAGGTTTTGGGTTTCTCCTCATACTAGCTCTCGATTGCGACATCGGAACTCAATCCGACCTCAGCTGACACGCAGACAGAGAGATTAGCAGAAGTGCTATTGTGTGTCGTGTAGTATGAGGAAAGGCCGTGTAATTGTTTTAATACTGTGACATAACAGCTTATTGTGCATACTCTTGTCTCAGGTGGACACACGGAAACGTTAGCTGCCTGCAGCAGAAGTCTCAAGCAGGCAAGACACGTCAACTGGTAGGAGAATTACAGGTAAATCCCTCCTTTCAACGTGCTGCTGATTTAACAAGAGAAGAGGTGTCAGTGCTGGCAGGTAGCTGGAGTCGCGCCAAGCAAAGTAAACAGGAACTATATGCCAGAGGCACTCGGCTTGTACCAACCCAGTGAGCCGACAGAAAGTTTGCGCTCGTGATGTTTTTGCCTTTTCTGACCACCATCTTCCAACAAGTATGGCTAGCAAAGCCAAGTTTCAGCAACACAATGTTTAATTTGTGAGCTCCAGTAACTCCATGCTAATACACATTAACGGCATAGACATGTCCCTGGAGGGTCCTCTTCCCACTGTGCCAAACATTAACAGCTCTCACATTAAGACAATATCTATTTGGAGTACGCCAAAGTGGATTGTAAGTGCTTTTTAATGTTTGGTAAATGTATGATAAATCAGATGCGTACAGAAGGCAAGCGTTTGTGTCATACAGTGTGACTGTCTCGGCTAATGAGATCTGGTTACCGGCGCAAGAGATTAAAGCGAACGAATTTTTTAAAAATGGCTCGATAGTTGAACTTTCGCACTGCTGTAATAGGAATCAAAGGTGCTGTGTTCAAAGATGTGTCACTTTTCTAACAAACTGCCTGTCTCTGTGCTTCTCTTTTGCCAGATGGTATCTGTCAAGAGGGAAGGACAAAGGGGAGTTTGGACACAAAGGAACGCCTGGGCACAAAGGAACTTAAAATAGAAGATGAGAGTATCTGTGTCTGGCCACCTGGTGTAACCCTAAAAATGATGTTATTAGAAAAAAGAAGGTTAAAAAAATTCCACCGGAGTGAATTTCTCTTTCAGCAGGTGAGGAGAGAAGCTGACCTTTTTAGAGGTTCACAGACACTCTTTCTATGGAAAGAGGTGGATTTCCTGGACATGGCCTCCCACTAGGCGGATGCCAAAATAATTAGGGGGCACGACTCCCTCTCAGACTCACTCTCCGGGTGAAGCCCAGGTCACAGACGGTTCGTTCCACAACTCTAATTAAAGACCTTCTCACCTAACCCAACTTTGAGATGGAGAACAACAAGGCCCACTGTCTTCACGTCTGTGCCTAACGTCTAACATTTTTTTTTTCCTGGATGTTAAAGACATAAAGCATGGCATATTCCCACCCTGCTGAAAAGACGATTTTGCGATTGAAATAACCCACAGCGCAATCAGAGATGCACCAATCAAACCAATTAAACCAAAAATACCCCTTGACTCCTGAAGGTTTTCTCCAATTAATCACTACGATGACAAAACAGTCCAGGTTTTCGGGCACGGTTTCACCACCTGCCAAATGTCTTTAAGAAGGCAAAAAAAAGGGAATGATGATGTAATCATGTTCCCATCCTGGGAGCTGAGGCCTCATGTGACTAAGTGAGAACAGAATAACAGCCAGAGACAATATGTGCATTCTGACAGCAATCCAACAGGCAATGAGCGCAAACACTGCGAACACACAGCGTTTATACGAATACGCACAAATTTTGTGCAAGTACACACGACTGAAACCTAAAAAAGTCAATGTGTTTCTCTCGGATCTGAGACAAAAGTGCTGATGCTTGCAAACTGTTGATATCTGAAAGAACAGTGTGGGTTTGTTCCTTTCTTGCATTCTCTGCATGGCTACCTCTCCTCCTGGCTTGACAGTCTAGGGAAATTGAGCAGCACAAAACCACTGATGTCATGGAAGGAGAGTTCAGGCTACCGGTACACAGCGAACCCAAAATCAACACTGCTCAATTAAGGTGGGGGTGAGTGGTATTTACAGAAAGAAGGTTTATTTGGAATGGGTTTGGTCTCCTTTGATAAAAAAAAAAAAAGCTGCTGTAGCTCTGAGGTGACCCAGTGCTGTGCTAGAGCATGCTTTTTCTATCCATTCAAGTTCACTTCGTTTCTGTCTAATTTAGTGTTACAGTCAAATCCACTCTGTTCCTTTTCCATATCTCTGTCTTGAAATGTGTTCCTAAGCACAAAGGTCACTACCTTCAGGTATTAGCTTACTACAAACACAGATAAGGCACTTGATTAACTTCAGTGCAAGAAAGACTTTCTGTAATGGAGAACGCTCGACACAGTAAGAGAAAAGTGTGAGGACTGCATCCTAATCCCTGATCTCTTGGGTTCTATCCAGAGCGTGAGAAAGTAAGAGAGAGAGAGAGAGAGAGAGAGAGAGAGAGAGAGAGGCTCTCTAAAGAATCCCTGATGAATCGTCACACGCATTGCCCCACTCTGTACAGCTTCAGAGAAGAGGCCGAAGAGCAGCTGAGGATTCCCATGCAGAAGCAGACCTGTCACAAACTGACACACAGCACCGACATGGTCATGCTGGGTCAGGCTATATGATGTGCATTTCTATTACATTGTAATAACTGATTAATTTGATAAACAGCTTATGGCTTAAGAGCAATCAGAAAAACATCTTACTTGGCTATGATAGCCGTTCAACTGCTCCCTATGTTATCATGACCTTCCTGTATTTCTTTATTTTATTTCTATTCCACTCCTAATTAGCAGCTCTAAAAATAAAAAGGGTAAGATTTAAGACACGTGCAGAAGGAAAACAAAAACTACTCTTTACAACCTCTCTGACACCCAACACCACTGCTGCTGCCTCTCGCCCAAACTTTCCTACTCGGGAGCCCCTTTATTAACCCCCCCCCCCCCCCCCCCCCCCCCCCCGTCCATAAGCTCTCTCTCTCCCCGGACCATTTTTCATTTATACACCATGAGACGACTTTCAGGCACTGGGGAGAATGTGAATCTGATTTGACGGTCTTTCCTTTAACATTTGGAAAAAAAGCTTAATCGGGGTGCAGGGAAGAGGGAGAGACTAACATTGTGTCTCAGACCTAAGAAAATCTTCTGTTTAGCACAGAGCGTGGAAAGGAAAAAACTACATTGACTCCCGTTATAGTACTGGATACATGGTTCATGCATGGGTCACTTTTTTAAGTGAGGTACTTAAGGTATTTATTTAATTTTTTTATTAAACTTTGAACTTTGTTATGGTTTAGCATTCAACCTGTTATAGGAATTACAGGTAAGCCATGAACTAGCTGAGGAACCTTTTGATTTTTAACCCCTAAAACTTGAGAGTCACAGATACGTGCCGACAACACAGCATAGGTTTAATAAAAATCAATGTGCTTATACAGAAATCTTACCGTTGTGTGTTAACGGAGAGGCTTCAGACTTCAAACAGTGTATTTGGGTTTTCGGAAATGTCAGGTAGAACAAAAATCATCATTACTTTTATAAAGGGTAGATTTTACCACTACCGGAAAATGTGAATGAAGAACTCTCAAAATGAGCATATTATTATTATTTTTTGGTCATGGAAACAACCGAAAACATCCTTGGAAAAATGTGATTATGTGTAATCTGTGATATTTCTTTGCTTATGTGACCCAGTTTCAAATTTTTGCACAGTCATGTTCGGGGGAAGTTGATTAAAATTCAGTTCATCATAATGCCTATTTTGTGCTAAAAAAAAAAAAGGATATATCACTCGATACTGCACAATCCTGAGCCCTTGGTTAAAATGCTCTGAGTTTTAATACACAGTTTCTTTTATAGTCAGTAAGAACTGCCTGTGTATTAATATAGAGATAATGCTTACATTAATTAACATTAATAAACGGACAGGCATCTTTGTTAAAGATCAACTGTAATGTAAGGTAATTTCTCATGTACTATTCTCACACAAGAGCATTTTTCCTTTTCCACCCCCCCCCCCCCCGCCCCCTCCACCCCTCTCACTAAGTGTCCCCAATCCCCCAGCTTGAACATGAAGTCAGTGAAATCCTCATCGAATTCCATTTCATGGAACTGTTCATCGAAAAAAAGACAGAGGTTCAAAGATTCCAAGCCCCCCCTCCCCAAAATCCTCTCTGATTACCCCTTGGGTCGAATGGCAATATTTAAAACGGATGAAGGTTAACAGCACGGTCCGTAAAACAAAACACATGACAGCTTCCCGATGCCAAGACACGAGCACGGGCAGACTATTCAGGACAGCCAGGGACAGCTGTTCTGCCATTTTATTTCTGAGAGGGTGGGAATGCATCATTCTGTCCACCGTCTATGTGATGAGCGAGTGAGTGAATGAGCCTGTGCTAACGAAAGACTCCATAAATGCCTGGTGGTTTTGAGAGATAATACCAAGAGTATAGATGAGATAATGTAATACAGTAGCCCTAGCCATTACTGATGGTTGCATGCTGCAGGGAGGAATGTTAATCTTGCACACACACACACACACACACACACACACACACACACACACACACACACACAGCGGAGCTGGTCTCCATTCCAGGTCTGTTTGCACAGACAGGCTTTGCTTTCTGCAAAGGATTAAAGAAGAGGTTTTGAGTAGATCTCAGTTTTGCCAGATGAGGAAAGACCCATTGCATGGGACCACATGAGGTTCCTTCGCCAAACTGTGTGCTGCCTCACAAGCACTCCTGCCTAATAACTTAAGAAAAGCTAAAATAGAGGCCATTTAGAGGTGGTTGCTGGTAGCGGGCGAACAGCCCAATTTTGACCTACAGCAGTGGCCCCGGCCGAGAGCCAGCTTTCGTGTTGCTGGAAAAAAAAAGCCTCTCTGTTCTTCTCATGTCCATTGCGCTCC
Source organism: Platyallabes tihoni (assembly GCA_030068045.1). NCBI lineage: Eukaryota > Metazoa > Chordata > Actinopteri > Siluriformes > Clariidae > Platyallabes > Platyallabes tihoni. The sequence continues at coordinate 5,615,566 of JAQQZS010000009.1, read as the reverse complement.
AAAACCACCCAAGCAAACATCATGACACTGAAACACCAGCACCATTAAGTTTTACCTCGAAACCTCAGTCCAGAATAACACCGGCGCTAAAATGAGGGTGCTTCTTCCTTAAACCCTACACAGCCTGACTACCACGACTGATAAATTACCTCCTTTTTACTGAGCGCAGCAAATTTCTGAAGCCAACATGCATTAGGCGCTGAAGAAAGTAAGGCACACAGGGTTTCTCAATGTGCTTAATATTATTGTTATTATTGCTCCCAATAGGCAGAGAGAGAGAGAGAGAGAGAGAGAGAGAGCAGCACAGCTGCGTTTGGACCTTGAGGTGAGGTGCACATGAGGCACAGGGGGATTTTCCATGCTATAAGTTGTCCAGGTATGTGTAATTAAATCTTGGGTTGTGTTTTGAAAGGGCTGGGACTCATTCTTGCTTTCGTTCAGACTTCTGTGCACAGCCTTTAGTAAAATTATTGCAAAAGCCTCAAACATATGCACAGGATTTTAGCTACGATTGTCACTGTATGAGTCGGAAAAATAATAATGAGAGTTGAGTATTGAAAATCTGGAAGAAAAAGCAATCCAATTTACTGACAAACTCCAATGCTTAGCAGCAAAGCCCTTGTTAATTATGGCCGATCTCTTATGAAATATACAAAGAGGTCCACTGTACAAGGCAGGTGGAAAGCAAGAAAAACAGCTGTTCACACAAAAACTCAAAACCCGATTCAAAATAAGTGCAAAGGGAGAAAGAAAATTTCCCCCTTCCTCCCCTTAGCAACAGCATGTTATACACTCAAACATAAGACTTTTTGACCAGAATTTGTAGCTCTGTGATTGCTAAAGCGATTTGTTTTACCACTAAACGAGGAAGTGTGAGGAAGTGGTAACGTGAGGTGTAAGAAACTTGAACGTTTTCATCCATCCTTACACACTTACGCTGCCAACTTATACACAAGGCTATAAGCATGCATTAACTTAAACAGAACTGATGGCATGTGCACAAAACTAACATGAAACATTCACATGTGTGGTTCTAGGAATAAATAGCATATAGTTGTGTCTATATTATGGCTGCTCTGTCCAAATATTGGAGAACGTTTCCATTTGAGTACTGCTTCGGATCCTGAATACACGTCACTCCAGGTCCCTAGATGAAAAGGTTAATTAATAAACCATCACACGGTATCATATGTTCCACCTGCTTAGAGGACTCGGATCTCTACATAGGGGGTTATTCTCTATTCACAGCTATGTAATCTCGCTCTAGGACGATTTAGTCAACATACTTAATGTTCTGGTCCTGTGAACAGATACGGCCATGGAATATTATCACAATAAATACAAAACAAAAATGTGATATTGCGACAGAATTGGCCAACTGGCAGAAAAGAGAAGGGGGGGGGCAGATGCTCGCTGAGGTCGTAAGGAAAAAGCCATGTGTCTCTGTGTTTGTGCCTGGGCCTAAACTTGTCTTCCAGGAAAACGATGTGGAATTATAGCACCGTTATCCCCTGTTATTGTTATAAATATCTCTAGGGCTTAAAGCTCCCCTCTGTCCAACTGAGAGAAGTAAGGAACTAAAAAACAAAGGCCTTAAATAGACATGCTGAGAAGACAAAATAACAAAGCCAAAAAAGAGCGCGTCTCTCACTTCGGGTTGAGTGTGAGAAAATGAAAGGTACTGTAACAGCCAGCAGTGATCCCATGCCATAAAATCTGGAGCTGATTGATAAGAGAGGTACACAGACTCAGACTGCAGACGGCATTGCAGCTGGCCCAGAATAGGTCTAAAAAAGTGTAGAAGCAAAAACAAGACTTGTAAAATAACCCAATATATACAACAGTATGTTATGATGCTCCCGCTGCAGCATTAAGCCCGTGCTTGTGGTTTGGCAATCCGTTCTCGCACAAAAATGTATATGGATTTCGACAAGCAAGTGCAACGTCACGAAAACAACTATCGCTGTTACCTATGCTCGTCACTCTAACCGTAACCATATGTGTTGGCTTGTGAGAATTCTTACAACTTTGTGATCTTTGGATTGTGTTAAATCTGGATGCCAGTGATATGAATCCATCTGAAGCCCAGCAAGCCTCGGGGTGAAGAAGTCTTCTGGATCTTATGTACTTTGTACTTGCATGAGGCATGCAAAAAAAATTATTTATATCACACCTGCCAACCACTGCAAGGTGCAAACCTAGAGACCTCGAACACACAAGCCTGGAGACCTCGAACACACAAGCCACCAGCACCACAGGCCATGAATCCTGGTGAGGGGAAAAGTCCATTTTATTTGGCTTAAAAGCTTGAAACTGAGTAGCTCCTTCTTAGCCTAGTATTCACTCGTAGTGCAGCTGCACCAGTACACAGTGCTGCCAAGTGCTGTCTACAAACTAAACAGCAAACTACAAACTAAAAAGCCTCAGACAAGCGATACCGAGTGTCAGCCGAAGCCAAATAAAGCCTCTAATCAATGATAGGAGAAGAAAAATCAACTTGTCAATCGTGGATGCTGTGCTCACGAGGCTTAATTTATTTTGGCTGACTTTCTAATCCGTGCGATATGCGCTAAAACCTGCCAGGCACTGCAGTGGTGCTCAGCCTGTGCGCAAACTCCCGAGTGTCTGTCTGCTATTAATACTGAGAGTGATCGAAAGAGAACCTGCCTGGCTGCCCATTTTCCATCAGCGCCTCCCGAAATAGTGTTCGGTCAGAACTGAACAGGACTCATTGTTGGAGGAGTCCAAAGAAATGCTTTTATTTCCAAGCCATACACCTAACCTGGAGGCTTTAATTCTTTCAATCTTTGATCTATATCTGTAAATCTGTAATCTGACACTATCCGAACACTATCAGATACTAATTTGCTGTTGGTTCAAAAAGTACTCAGACACCTTCTTCTTCTTCTTTTTTTTGTATTGCGTTCTGAATGCAATTTAAAATAAAATTACTTCTTGTCAATCATGTTTTTATTGCTGCTCTGATAAGACTTTGAACCTTTTGTGCCCAAACTCATTTAATACATCTGGCAAACACCAGGCTCTATAGAGGATCGGCCAGGAAGAAAATGGACAAATCTAGGTAAGTGAATCTTTTAGCGACCTTACCAAGTACAATCAACGTCCTCCAACTAAATACAGTAAAGAGTGTGTTTCCGCGAACAATTATTAGTGAGGCGGAAACAAGATGGCGCCGGTGAGGTCGGCTGCCGTCACGACTGCTCCGACCTACTTTTCTTTGTTTTTGTATTTTAAA
>JAQQZS010000009.1:5576663-5587904 GCA_030068045.1 Platyallabes tihoni | reverse complement strand
ATTCAAACCCCCCAAACGCAGTGCATTTCAACCATGCTACTAAACAATGCTGAATTCTTTGAAAAAGATGACCAACACAGAAATGAAGCAGTTTTGGCTTTACTTTCTTTTTTTAACAACATTCATTATAACAGAATTGATTTAAATCTTTAATAATGGTTGAGGCAGAGAGCTTGATAAGGACAGTGTTTATTTCCCTATTTTATAGCATAACAGACGGAGGAGAGAAAAAAAAAAGATGATTTAATAACACCAGAGTGCACACTAGAGCTTATAAAACTGAAAAGTTTCATCTTAAGAAATCTTATGCGCTCATTGTAGCTGAAGTGATCAGCTGTGAAAACGCACCTTATATACTGTAAAACATCGCTGTTAACCGTTAAACCAATTTTCCTCCTGACACTCTGTGAAAGTATGCGAAATATGTGTGGAGCTTCAGGAACCCGGGAAAATGCAAGAAATAAATATACAGTGGAAACGTTCCACAGCACGGAGTAGCACAAGAGAGAGAGATTTAGTCAACAAGGAGCCCCGAATAAACACCTACAGCATGCTAAGAGCTGATCAGAAAAAGAAAAAAAAAAAAATATTACTGAAGCCTGTAAGAAAAGGCCCAGAACATGTGAATAAACTTCTTTGCAATTTAATTTCAGTGAAATTCAGATTTCGTAACAAAACAAACAATCTGACTTCACTCTGTCACATCAACTATAATATAGTGATTATTTTTCCTTTTCGTTTTTTTAAAACATATCATTATGAGAAAAGTATTAAAAATAGAAAACTATAAGGAAACCCCATGAGAACAGGCATTTAAAAATGACACGAACACACAAACACACGAAAAAAAAAAAGAAAAAAAAAAACAGCCCTCATCACTATGTCCACTGAACAGGGCCGATAATATACAAAGGCTGTACTGAAAGTAACACAAAAATGGGTATAACCTTTTTTTTCTTAATGGACTAACCATACAGTATTGTGCAAAAGTCGAATAAATGCAAGCATGCCTTCAAAAAAATAATTTTAATTGTAATTTAATTGTTTATTTTTATATCTATATATGAACAGTAATGAATGAAACGAGTGTTTTTGTCTGAAAAGTGGTGGTAAGTTTGTACTAAACTCCAGGTACACTCCGGTTTCCTCCCACAGTCCAAAGACCTGCAGATTAGGCTAACTGGCGTTCCCAAATTGCCTGTAGTGTGTGAATGAATGTGTGTGAGTGTGTGTGCCCTGTGATGGATTGGCACCCTGTCCAGGGTGTACCCCGCCTCGTGACCCTGAATACAAGATAAAACGGTATAAAAGATGCGTGAGAGTGAGTGAGAGTTTGTACTAAAAACCAAGTGTGTGTAATACTTTTGCACAGTACTATAGGGGGTTCAAATTGCACTAAATTCTACACGAAGGTGCTACTCAACATCACAAGCCATGCATTTGCACCAGCGTTGGAGCCAGCTCTCCGTGTGTCACAGTTCATGGACTCCTACTGTGTGGTTTCCCCTTCTTTAAACTTCTTTATCCTTCATCATCTGTGCGCATCGCTCTGGTCAATGGTGTCATCTCCGTAAAGTATTCTGTAGCGCAATGGGAGACCGTCAACGGCAACACCAGAGGGGATTGAAGAGATGGGTCAGACATTGGCGCAAATGCAAGGAGACTTATGTTGTGTCGTACTTTCGTACACAGAGGACGAGTTACTCTACCAACATGTGCACTTTGGACAACCTACTGTAATTTAATTAAGTTAATAAAAAGGTTTACCCCCGACTTTTGCATTATTTTCAATCCTGGTCTCGTACATAGCAAATAGCTATATGATATGATATATTACTGTCTTCAGAAGCATCATGATTCTCCATCAATACTTTATTTCAGAAAGCTCCACAAGGGCAAACATACAAAACATAAAGATAAGCGGCATACGGTAGGTTTCCCCACCCATCAGCGTATCAGAGAACGAACCACTTTTCCCAGTAACGTCTTTATCAATACCTTAAAAATCACTCTCATATAATAAACACTAAAAGCTGATTTTTCATTTTATTATTATTATTTTTTTTTTATAATTCATCCCATTGTCCACTTTTCTTGGCGATCACATCATCACAGTGTGCGCGTGCTTCTTGCACAGCGGCTTGTCCTTTTTGGAGAAGAAAGTCTGACCCTCTAGACTGGTGCTGCACACCTGGAGGACAAAGAGAACCAGGTTACACACTGGAATCTATGTTAAATAAAGAATAAAGAAAGAATAAAACTCTTCTGTGTCTCAAAAATAATCATCACTTGTCATCAGTGTGTTCTACATCATCATCTCTCTCATCCTGGTGCGAGCTTACCGAACACACGAAGCAGGTATCGTGCCAGGTGACGCCCAGGGCCTCCAGAAATTTGTCCCCTGCCTCGATGGGGAAGTCACAGCCATGGCAGCTCGTCCCGAAAAGATTGTAATAGTCTGACGAGAAAGAGGAAGACACGTAAACAAGACGCTGATCATTCGGCGTGATTTATAGTCACCTCACGATCCGATGTCGACCGTAAACAGCAATAGTAATCAGAGCGCCATTAAAGGGCTATAAACCTCCTATGACTTTTAATGGCTCTCCAATAACCTGTAAAGGTCACTGACTGTTTAATGACTGTTTAACGAGCGCAGATTACTTAATTACTGTGCTGTAACTAAGGCCGGGCCTGTCTGGGTGTGCCCGTGAAGATGGGAAGGGTGTAACTGTGTGGTGTATTTGCGTGCATGTGCATGTGTGTGTGTGTATGTGTGTGTGTGTGTGTGTGTGTGTGTGTGTGTGTGTGTGGGGTCTATAGACTCTTACCCCTCTCGCAGTAGGGCTGTCCATCCTCAAGGTGGAAGGTGTTGTTGCGAATGGGCTGCTGGCAGGAGCTGCACAGGAAGCAATACACATGCCAGGTTTGCTTCAGGGCATTGATGACTTCCTGTAAAGGAGGAACAAAAAGACAACTCATTGAGCAATGATCGATTCAAACCCAAGTGTAATATAACATTATGCAACAGTTAGGTCTGACCGAGTAATCCGATTGGACGAGAGAGTGCTGATATAGAGCATAACAGCACTGGAACCTATATTAACCTTTATGCATCACTCCACAGGTTATTTAGTTACATGGTCGTTAATTATCCAATAATCGTTAATCGACCCAGCATGGGTGTAAGTCGGTTTGTAAGGTCTTCAGGACTGGAAAAAGAGCAGCCTGCCAAAACCCAACATAAAAATAACATTATGTCATCTTAAACAACACATTGTTTAATCGTTAATCGTTCCGAATTAAATCTGAATCTTCCGTGTTGTTCTGTTTGCTGCTAATGCGAGCTACGAAGCTATTGAGCTTCTAACACAAAGCAGAATCCCAAATCCCTCTCTAATCCCTGATTAAGGGCACTACTTGGTGTGAGGGACAAGGGATTGTACACCCTATATATTGAACTACTTTTCCGTTTCATGCTATTAGGGATTCAACCCTGGAAGTAAACTGAGCTCATATTCTTAAGCGGAATAAAGTGGAAATATAAAAAGTAAATCTGTTAAGTTTCTCAGGACCGCCCACCACCTCGACACGTTATTCCCCACGTCGTTTGGTTACACAGTACCGGTAAGAATTTTAATCTACTTTCACTAACTGTCAGTAGCGGTTAGTTTGTTCCACCAGATGCGAGAGGATGTGTGTTGGTGGAGCAACATACAAATCATCATCTGTTGATAATAAATGGCGTTTGTGGAACTGGTGTACAGTACGAATGCAATTTCACATTCAAAGTCGTGCTGTTGTGCTTAATATCAGCACGGCTGGGGAACCTTCAGTACTCTGTAGGCTTGTTCCCACAACACGCATCAAAGCCATGCTGATATCCAGTACAACAGCACTCCCTCTTGTGAGATATTGTTTTAATTGCATTTAAGGTTTTTCTACATTACTGAGACTTAAGTAATTTTCGAAATGTTACTAAAGCCTAAAACAATTATGCCAACATTATAAGTTAATATCTAGCTAATAGCTCTTCTGTGCCTCAGGATGATAATCATCATCATCAGATGTTTTAAACATATCCATGCATAAAAATACATCATTCACCTGTCTTAATTACATCCATCTCACAAGACCAGAAGACACACAAATGTTTTACTTTGGTAGCTCTCTAGGAGATCAATGGGAAGGAAATCGTCATGGCAACCAAGGAAAAACAAAATCATACCACCCCTTCGGAAGGACCTTGAGACACTCTGAACAACTAAATATGATCTCAAGCTGAGCCGTAAACAAGACGGTGCCTTCATGTCCTAGATGAGCCCTAGCCTAGCCGCTCATTAGCGAAGCGCCCCCACCCCCCCCCGCCCACCACCATCCACACCCACAACCCCTTCCGCTTCATCGCCTCTCTCTGCGGTCGCTGACCTCCCCAGCGCCGGGGCGCTGCCCGTTTGATGCCTCAGAACCAGGGCCGGCGCTAATTGTCACACATCGGAGACGCGACTGCCAGCCCCGCCCTCCTTTGGCCTCGCAGTCCTTATGATCCTGATTAAAGCGCTTTTTTTTTCCCCCACAGGCCCCGGTGCTGAGAGGCTGAGAACACCAGACCAACAGAGAATCATGAAACGATGCCAAGCCCGAGTTCAAACACTTTGCTATCTCCTTTAGATTAGACCTGCTCCCTTGTGAGGGCCAGAAACAGGCAGTTTTCCAGAAATACAGGCAGTGGAGCTGTTTTTAATTTTTTTTTTTAAGGTTTTTTTTTTAGCTTTCACTCGAGTCCCTTACCCCGAGGATCTTCTGCTGGCAACGGCAGCACGTGGGGGCCAAGAACTGCTCGTAGCAATGCTCGCAGTACACAGAGCCACGCTCCTCAACGAAGCCAACCTCGGCCAGAGAGCTTCGGCAGTGGGCGCAGTTAAACTCCTCCGAGTGCCACGATTTCCCCATAGCCACCAGGAACGGACCCCTAACACACAGAGAGAGAGAGAGAGAGAGAGAGAGAGAGCGGAAAGAAAGGAAGAGAAATTGTTATAGTCACATCTTTCCAGTCACAGAGTATAATCTGAGCTAAAACACATTAACATCTTATATATACTGAAAATATTATTCCAGAATTCCATATTCAATTTTATTGAGAAAGGCTGAGGTTGACGATATGAAATGAACAAATTCGGAAGGACCAGAGACAAACCGATACAATATCATCACGATACCGAGGTGCCGATCCGATTTGTATTGCGATTCTGTAAGTATCACGATTTAATAAAATAACCCGATGTACTATACATAAATTTTGTTATAATTCTAGACAAACTTGGCAAAGTTTGCTCCTGACACACAGCAGATGCTGCGCTGCCTGGTAACATGTGAATAGTTTATAGTGCAGCACCTGTAGGATCACAGAGGAATGATAACATTTTATATAAGGCTAGCGCTTTCCTCGGAGTGTGTTACTCCGCCCCTAATGGTGCGTGAGCGAGCAGTTCGAAAAGATGCGGTTGGCTGACATCACGTGGTTTGGAGGAAACATGTGATAGTCTTCGGCCCTCCCGGCTGAGTGGTAGTGGTAGCCTTAATGTGGAAGCCCCCTAGTGACGGGGAGGAATTGGCCACGACTAAATTAGGGGAGAAAATTGGAAAAAACAAATAAATAAATAAATAAATAAGTGAAAAGCTGAGGTTTTATACAAGTGAGGTTTATTTAACGATTATGGAAGGAGTCTCCAGCGTCAGCACTTTACAACAGAAAGAACATCTACTTTCATAATGAATTAATAAATAATAAATAGCGATAAAAAATGTTGGTAAACCGCTAAGAGGACAAACACATTAGGAAGTGCTGTTAGAGTTATTGTACTAATGATGATCAAAGTAATTACAATTACACCGGGGCACATCACACCCCGTCATTATGGATTATTTTCCTACTGTATAACCGCACACCACTATGAATTCCGTTCCTTACATTATTTGCCGTAATAATTGCAGTAATGGATAAATAATGGACAACATGAAAAGTTATTAAATTATATAAATTTTTCTTTTACTGAACTGGTTGGCCCTTGGATGTTTCCATGTTCACTCTTATATTAACAGATTATTGTTTGTTTTTAAATGTTTGCTGTGGGTGTCGACTGTATATTGATCTGGCTCTGCTTTTTTTTTTTTTTTTTGTTAAATATCAATAAAAATATAATAATTAATTTTATTTATTTATTTATTTGTCCATAAACGCTAACGATAAGGCCCGATGGTTGATTCAGTGGTTGTTCCTGTGTAGTTATTCAGAGCTGCTTCCCTAAATTATTTAAAATAAAACATATAAAGAAAGCTCTAAGAGGTCAGGTTTTTTTTTTCGATGCAGCGTGTACGTGAAAGCAAAAGTCCTGTTGTTGTCTGTTCATATAGAATTTGAGCTGGGATTACTGACACTAGTATTGATTAGTCATGACTGTGGTTTAGTTGATGCAGTCCACACACACACTAGTATCGATGGATGCTGCTGACAGGATTGAGTAGATCATTGCGTTGCCTCAGCAGAGAATACATCACTAATGAAATAAGGAAAAACAAACAAAAACAAATACGTTGCATTTAAAATTAAAATGCGACTTCATGACTTATTTATTTCTTATAATTATTTCATATTTTATTATTTCATTATCCTTATATATTTTTTTCACTTTCAGTTATTTATAAAAAAAAAAGATTTCTGTAAAGGATTCCAATAATAATTCCAATAATAAATCATGGTTTGTACAAACCGTATCAACCTGTGAAAACCGACATCTTCGGACCTTGTGTCGATATTTGTTGAAACAATGCAAGGAGCAAATTTCAACTCTGTCAGCGGGGAAGCAAGTTACAAATCAGATGATTAGCTGAGAGGGAAAACAAAGGGCTCGGAGCGTATCGAATGCCGAAAACAGAGCCCTCGAGCTTGGATGTCACGGCCACTTTTTGCCAGGAGTCTGCGAGTCTATCCCTGGGTCGCGGCAGTGTAACGTAAACCAGCTCCTGGGCTTTGCAGAGCTACAGTACCACTAAAACTGAACGATAACACGACGCCTAGGGTGAGTGCCGTGAACTCTCATCCTGCTCTGATAGACGTTACAGCGGTCCTGGCTCTGGCCGTCACGCCATATTATTCCACAATTACTGTCATGCGTAAATCGAAGCTCGCACCACATGTTGCGGTCACACCGAGTCCGGCTCGGCCTTGTCGTAGCGTTACACCACACTTCTTTCATTTAGCCCAGTGGGTCAGGGGGATGGAACAGACCGCACTATGGACAAGTCGTTAGCAGGACGAACATTCTGTCAGGGAACAGGAATATAGTACGTGTGTAGCTATACTGTACATCATGACACGATTCATCACGGTGATACATCAGGGGTATAAATCTGTGCAGCCCATAAGATTAATGATTATCCAGGGAGTGCACTGGCCACGTTATACGATCACACACCCACATCATAAAGGTTAAAAAAAAAATAAAAAATAAAAAAAAACTTTTCAGCAGCTTTCAAAAAACAAAACAGACTATAGAAAATGGCGCATTTTAGCCAACTTTGGAGCTCATCATGTTACATTATGTTTATTCAAACAATTTTAAAGGTCCCATATTTTACAATTTCTTTAAGAAATTAACACAGGTCTCAAGGGTCCCCAAAAGGGCGTCTGACATTGTAGTGAATAAAAGCTACTGTACTGTGAAGCCACACCCTGCCAGGCAACAGCAGAGCTGAGCAACAAGAGGGAGGGTATGTTCTTATATGAGGTCACAATAGGGGAAAAATCTAATACAAAGAAATGGGGAAAAAGTTTAAAAAGCAAGCAGTGTTTTTGTTTTTGCCCCTCACTTTTGGTTTGGACATCTGTACAGTATGTCTCAGAAGGTGGAAAAAGTCAATTTTGCAGAATCGGGTCCCAGGTCCCAGCATTGACTGTCTGTAGCAACTGTTTATTTGTTCAGTTTAAGGGTGCAATAAAATTCTCATCTTAAGCGCTAAAATATTCAAAAACATTTGTGCCAAGAAGAATCATAAATTAAGGTTAAGTGAGGTTTATGTCTAATAAATGTCTATTTATTATACGTCTTACTTCATTTCCATGTCTTTTCTAAATGTCTGGATTGTTTTTATATGCAAAAACATTATTATAGTGTTGAAAACTGGTACTATTGGTAATATTTTTGGACGGCTGGAACAGATTATCTGCATTTACATTACTTCCTATAGGAAAATCCGTTTCGCAATACAAATTTCACCTTAAAAACTGGATTATGCCGAGGTACCGCTGTAGCTCGCTAGGACTTTTATGAAACGAATCGATGATTTGGTGATCGTGTCATTGTGTGGGTGTTTTTCACGCCAACACCGAATGCTCGGATATCTCAGCATTGCTGCTAATTATTGCAGAGACGTAACCCACAGGGTGACAGCAACACCTTCACGACCACAAACCTCCAAAGACCGTGTGACTTTCGGGTGGAGGGGGCGTGGTCAAACATCACTGTAAGGGACGAGAACGGGGATCAGTCAGGTGGGAAAGGAAGCACACACTGACCGGAACGTGGAAAATTAGTGTGTGTGTCTGTAGTTATGAGACAGTCCTTTAAACGCGAGTCCCACAACACACACACACACACACACACACACACACACACACACACACACACACACACACACACACACACACTGTGGCTGGTTTCTGGGCTCTGTGCATTGTGCATGCATTTCTCACTCTCCTCTTCGCTCACACAGACCAGCCACGTTCTCCATGTGTGGTTGCGTCTTTCCCACTTAACTGATTCTCGCACCCTTCACGGTGCGATGCTTGACCACGCCCTCTCCATCAATAAACCTTTTTCTCAATTTGCCTAATATTTCAACTTGCCATCTTTAAACTTTAAGCAACTGTTCTGTTTTATTGCTGCTACTTTGTTTGTTCTTTGGTTTTTTTTTCCTTTTTTTTGTCTTTTTGGATTAAAAATAGTAATAATAAAAAAATCCCTTCAGACATGTCTCCACTAAGTGTAACATTTCATAAAAGATAACACATTGTCAAATTTAACACTTGGCGTCTAAACCGGCAAAAAGAAATTTTCTACTCTTAAAAGAAAAAAAAAATAATAATAACAAGTTGTCGCTATACAAATATAGCACCACACATGCTACTATATCACATCAGTGTCACTGCTACAGTAAGTGGTGGTCCGGTTTTCCCAGCTTATATTAAATACATATACACCTTTTTTTTCTTCCCTTTACACCACTGCCTGTCAAGCTTCAGAGATGAGAGCAGATTTATGCAGCTCTAAAGGAATTTCAAGGCAACAAATGTGTTAAAACAACACAACTCTGCCAAAAAGGAAGTGCTGACCTGATGACCATGTTGCAGTGACCACACATGGGAGTGCGGGTTCCAGCAGGGATGTGTTCTGCTCTCTGCACCAGTGAGTCCTGGTCTTTGGGGTGAGCCTGGGGCACGGGGCGGTCAGGACCCTTTGGAACTCCGCCAGTCACTCGTCCTGTATGCATCGCTGGCACACCTGCTTTAGGAAGTCCTAATCAAAGAAAAGAGAGAAAGAGAGAGAGAGAGACAAGATTGTAATCTGGCTGACCATGATGTGAACCTGACCCACAACAGTGTCTAAATTACTCCGCACAAAGCTGCGTGGCAGTGCCACGGACGAGGTAATAAGATCGGCTAATATTGTGCATGGCTATGCAGCGTGACCGAGCCCCCACGTTAAGATAAATCTTCGGTCCCAGCTTCTTCAGCGGGTTCATCGGAGGGCCTCGGACGACAGGGGCCATCTGTGTCCGGGACATCCACACCGGCCGGGTCCAAAACAAAGGATCGGTTTACCCAAATTCAGGAGAAAGGGAGAGAAAAAAAACAAAAAAAAACATTCCCAGAGTTAGAGGAGACACCTGGCAAAATAATCCCCCTGTTCAGAGAGGAGAAGGACAATCCTCTCCTTCTCTCAGACCATGGCAGGGGGAGGTCAGAGGTCACCACGCCGCTGAGGGAGGCACAGAGACAGTCTTTCAGTCCGGCGCAGGAATCAAAGCCCTGGGATTTCCTCCTGGTCGAGAGAATGGACCGTCAACGGAGCGCTGTGTACTCGCAGGGTTGTGAGACGAGCCCAAAGGGCGGATCTCACTCAAACGGAAAATGAGAACAAATCGCATTCACGGGACCATGTGCGAAAAATGCAGTGCGTCAGTCATCCTGGTGCTAAAGTAACACCTGCACCAGTGGCGCCGGCGAGGCATCAAGGCAAGAAAGGAGAATCACAGTGTCGGGGTCTTTATCTACAGCTGATAGACATCTCCCTGATGTGACAAGGACGAGAGACTTCCTGCTAAGGACACAGCTCACACTGACTAGTTCAGGCTAAAATTTCCATCCTAACGCTCTACGGGTTCCGTCTTACGTTCCAAGAGATACAAATGAAATGTGTGAAATGTGTCGTCTCTCACGGCTTTGCTGCTCTCCTCAGTGCATTTCGTCTCCATCGAATAACCAAAGTAAATAAAATCTGTTGTGCTTTCGCTTTATGGCAATGAACTTTAGCTAAGCAGAGAACATAGCGCTTAGCATGAACTAATAGCTTTGGTCATAGCAGTTTTACTATTAGCTGACAGGCTAGTCAAAATTAAGCTAAGATTTTTATAAAAATCTGACTTTTGTCGTATTCACTTCATCATAAATCACGCTTCTGTTTAGGATTTGAGTTGATGTTTGTTAACATGGCAGAGGTTCAGTATGCAGCCAATAATAATTACAGCAGAAACAATTTATTTATGACTAGTTGTGCCTGCAACTTCATTTGTGTGGAATTTAGAATCGCCATCTGTTGAATTTTGGAACAAACTAAAAAATGTTTTTTTACGGAATGAAGGTGTGAGATTGTGTTTATTAAGTAGATTGCAACTGCACACTCATACACAAGTGTGTATTCAAAAATGTACAGCGCCATCTGTTGAATTTTTTAAATTTTTTGGGGGGGATTTTTCCCAGATTTTTTCCCTAATTTAGTTGTGTCCAATTCCTCCCCGTCACTAGGGGGCTCCCACATTAAGGCTACTACTACCACTCAGTCAGGAGGGCCGAAGATTATCATGTGTTTCCTCCGAACCACGTGATGCCAGCCGACCGCATCTTTTCGAACTGCTCGCTCACGCACCATTAGGGGCGGAGTAACACACTCGGAGGACAGCGCT
>JAQQZS010000009.1:5547151-5559675 GCA_030068045.1 Platyallabes tihoni | reverse complement strand
TGAGAGGTACTTGGTGCTCCCACATTAATCACGGCTCTACAGCCAATCAGGGCCGTCTGTGAGCTCACGCAAGCGGAAGGGGCGGATAGCGCTGTCCTCCGAGTGTGTTACGCCGCCTCCAAAAAGGTGGGTGTGGTTTGCAAATGAAATTCATACCGCTGATATTGAGTGGCAGATTTCTCGTCCAATCAACAGTAAGAATTTAATTCACAAACTATATTTAGCTTTTCCGGTTTGACTGAATTGTCGTTGTGTTTTCTCATTTGGTATTGTGTTTCTGGATATGTTGTTGTGCTTGTTTGATTTGTTAATTTGTTTTCGATTTTATTTTGTTTTGCACTTCTCGGCCACCGTAGTAACAACAACATTTTACCACGTTAAATGAAGTACAATTTATTTTAAAAACATCGATTTTGTTTTTCAAATCGATTTTAAATTTTTTTATGATATGTAACACAAAATCATCATAATATATAACCGAATCGACCCCCCTCCCCCCTCCAACTCTAATAACTAGTTCCGTTGAAAACTGATGAAATAAATCCAGTAGTTGAAGACGAACTCAAACCTTCAGACCCTGTATGTACTGAACCAGTCATGCTTTGTCACAATCACTCAATCAACCACACAATCAAAAAAAATCAATCAATCAATCAAAGTTTTAAATTTAAACATAATACACAACTTTGCAGAAATTTGCTTACCTTGGGAACGTTGCCTTTGGGAATACTGGACGCTCTGTAAACACACAAAAACAAAAACATACAATGAATCGATTTCCTTTTTCCAGGCGTTTCATCGGGTTACCAGGAAAACACAACAATACAAGGCTGGATGTGACAGGCATCGATCAACACGCCCGCTCGCTTTAAGGCAAACACTCTAATGCGCTGTCTATACAACGCCACACTGTTTGCGTGCTAGTAATCTATTCATTCCTGTCTGGCTTTGAAAAATAAATAAATAAATACATCAACTCCAGCTCGGGCCTTCTTGCATGGCATATTACACACGCTGTAAATAAGAGCAGAGCAAAACATCGATTCCGAGTCCAAGCGTTAATCGTTCTCTACTGACAACAGCTGAGGATTTGGGAGTGAAACCGGTATTATGCCAGGCTAAGCACCGAGTGCCAGGAGAGAAATCGGAGGAACATTACAAACTGGCTTTAGCACTGAGCGTACAGTATGTATAGCTGGCGGCATCCAGCGGGAGCGCTGGATATATAAAGGAAAAAGACTGAGTGATATCAGTCATCAAAGTCAGGTGAACTGAAGACATCTGCCATCTGCCAAGTGTTGAGAGAAAAACGTTCGCAATCTGAGACAGACCAGCGACTGAAGGAGTGTCTGAACTTCTGGAGTTTGCCTACAGACCTCCTCCGAGTCGGCTCTTCGATTTAAGCTCGGCTTATAAGAAACACTAACGCTGTCATGTAACGTGTGTTTGGGGCTTTTTTATCTTTTTATCTTGGCAGCAAACAGCAGGGTGTTTGCTATTAAACAGCGCCACAGCTGTAAAGAGCGCTGAACAAACAAGCTGTAGTGAAAATAAAATGCATACCATAATAGATGTTTGTTAGACACCCACAGACATGTTTTTTTTTTTTTGGATGCTGTTTTTATTGCTTTAACTCTCTCTCCTCCGTATAAAATTAAATCCCCTTAACTTTTTCATTTTAAACAGATCCGGCTATCTGGTCAGGAAGATACAGTACAGTAGTCGAGTACATGTTCTTCATAGCTCGATTCCTCTCACGGTTTTTTTTTTTTCAACCTGACCTCAGAGTGCGATCAGATTCCTACGAAGCTGCTCTGAGACAACATCTACTGATAAAATCCTCTGTACAAAAGAAAAAAAATCCCACGCCTATCTTTTAACTTTTCTTCCTGGCAACAACAGTCTTCTCTTGTCCTCACACCACTTAGCAAAAAACGCTAGCTTGGAAACATGGGGATGTGTTCCTGCTTCACCCGCAGACTCTTCCATATTAGGAAAGGAAAACGAGGGGAGTTTTTTTTTTTTTTTACAGGGCTGGCGCTAGGTCACTAAACAGTCCTCTTTTTTTTTTAATAACCAGACTTCACCTCATTATAAGGACAAGAGGAAAAAGCCACAATGAAAACTCTGAAGCCGTCTGTCGGGAAAAGGAAGTCAGCCAAGCGCCATACAAACAGTGCCATACTGCTGCGCTTAAACAGGCCTGGCCTGAAGAAACAGGAGGCGGCGTAACAAAAGACGACAGCCGAACGAGGCTGAATCTCAGGTGAGCGCTCTTTCACACTTCCCACACTCCCTGCGGTCCGGTCATGGTGGTCCTGAGGAACATCTGCTCCGATCTGGGTTCTGATGTTTTCCGGACAGCCTGTTTTGACAGCGCGCTCAGAAGTGAGACTGCTCCGTCTGTGTGTGTGTATGAGAAAGAGTGTGTGTGTGTGTGTTTGCATAACAGACAGCTGCTTGCTGAGCGCAGAGTATCCAAGTGCATGCTCACATGCTGTGTATCCAGGACTCCAGTCAACCCCAACATCTAAACAGTTTTTTGGACCTAAACAGTTTTTTGGACAGAAACATCCAACGATTTCTGTGGTATTTTATAACATCAAGGAGAAAAGGACTGATGTGTGTATGTAGGACAAGTCCATCAATAGCTGTAGTGTTTCCCCATACATGGAATATACCTGGATGAGTTGGCCAAATATATTGACCACCCCACCCCCCCCATCACTCTGGTACAGTGTATTTGCCCACCCTTTTAAAAAATCTGCCCTTGATTGACAGTTCCCTCTTGTGCTCCTGCTCCTGTACCTGTTTACCTCGGCAACACAACATCGGTCCTCCATACCACACGGTCAGGCTCCTCCCACGAACAGCTCAATAGGGTTCAGATCCGGAAACCGGAGAATTCTGGCTAACTTTAATTGTTTGTGAAAATGTGTTTTTCTTTGGAAAACTAAGAAATTTGCAAGTCATCCCAAACATTTGAGAGGTAGTGAACAATCCTGTCCCCTTTATATACAGTGGAACCTTGGATTACGAGCATAAGTCGTTCTGGAAGCGGGCTCGTATTCCAAACCACTTGTACACCAAATCGAATTTTCTCATAAGAAATAATGAAAACTCATTATTCCACAGTCCAAAAAAATAAATACGTGTTAGCATGCATGATACTCGGTAATCATAAACCAAGACTTGTTCGTTTTCCAAGTCGAAATTTATTAGAAATCTTTGCTCGTCTTGCAGAACGCTCGCAAAACCGCGTTACTCGCAATCCGAGGTTTCACTCTATAGCAAAACAGTGTTGCAAAAAAAAATTAGCTAAAACAATGCACTGGTTTTTAAAAGCTACGTGTGTTGACAAAACAGTGCCATCTTTGAACACCATAGAATGTTTAGTTCTTAATTTTTTTTTTTACTTTAGAGTTGAGATTCATCTTGATTATTGATTCTCAGACTCGTACGAGGTAAATTTACACAAACAACATTTTTCTACAACACACAGGTAGGTTGTTGCATGGTCCTGCAAACAATTTACCAATACATTCATATTCGATGCAGGTTGATAAATTAGGTCATGCAATTTCCAGTACATCTAAGATCAAAGGAGCTTCAAAAAACGAGGGCACCCAGATCGAGTCATTTTACATCCCTGTACACTACACTCACTACACGACTCATGCATATGAGATCTATTCCAGTGAGGAATTCCTCCTTGGTAGTACTTTTGGAGTGCAAGGTTTCAGTCCAGACATTATTTGGCCTGCGGTCAATACGAGTCGAAGCCATATACAGCATAAGTGTGCCAAAGCTCTGTTGTGAAATATGTCTTCTGATCCGGATCCTCGGTACTGTGAACATGCGACGTAAAGAGGAAAATCAGCACAAGATAAATCAAAAAGTGCGACGACATTTCCATCGGGATCCTGCTTTTCCCAGACACACAACGGTGGATCGCCCCATGTGCCTGCGGGTGTGAGAAACCGAGAGGGGGATCGCTGGAATGTAGGAGCGGCATCGACGTTTCCACACAGCCTGAGCCAAGAGCAACATGGCACGAGCCTGAGTGGTAGCATCAACCCACACTCCTATCACTCAGCACCGTGTGCCCATTCATTCTCCACTCTCTCACACACACACACAGACATAGGCACTTAAGAGCTGGGCGAAGGGTTACTCTGTCTGGAAAGTGATGCTCTTCTCTCCTTACGTTCATCAACATCCAGCTAGACGATAGTCCGTCCGTGCTTTGGCTCAGCCACAGAACAGCTCGAGCGTTCACTCACCATTTACAATCTCACACACACACACACACACACACACAGTCACAACCTGTCAGAAGGGACACACTTGCACTCTGGATCGGAGTTTAGGGCAGCAGCGAAGCTCAGCAGCTCAAAAAGCTTTGCGTCAAAGACACGAGACACTCTTCACAGCGCTTCTGGGAAAAAGCAGACGAGCGTAACACAAACCAGAGGGAGACTGATGGGACGGGGATCTGGTTTCTTTGGTAACACATCTGCAGCCAGGCCTCTGGTCAAAATCACAGGACTGCCACAGTAGCGTGGAGTGCGGTCAGACTGTGTACACTCTCGCACACGCTCTTACTCAGTCACTCTGGTTCTGTCCTCTGTCTTTCTCTCAGTATGGTAAGCCAGAGACAGGCCTCCAAATGGTCAGCACTGACACATGAACTGCAGCCACTAATACAATTGAATTTGGAGAAAGAAAGTGCTAAAACCACACACAAGCTGAGGTCTTAAAATATATAATTCAGAGTCATGCATTAGGATTCTGAGGGACACTAATCCTAGCAAAGGTGGAGTGGCCTCAGGGTTTATTTGTCCCAGTGACAGAAGGTGTGGCCTCTGTGCCTGCCAATCAGAATAAACAAGGTATGGCCCAAGTGCCTGTAAGTCTAAGAAGTAGCCTTTATGCCTGCCAGTTTGAGTAAAGTAGGTATAGTCTCTCTGTCTATAGATCGAAGTTGTGACTTTTATGCCTGCCAGTTTGTATAAAGAAGGCATGGCTCATGTGCCTGTAAGTCTACGCTGTGGTCTTTACACCTGCCAGTCCGAGTAAAAAAAAGTTATGGTGCATGTCTCCAAGTCTACCCTGTGGCTTTTATACTGTAAGCTTTTATAAACATTGGCTCTGTGCCTATAGGTCTAAGCTGTGGCCTTTATGCCTGTCAGTCTGTGTAAAGTAGCTATGCCTATAGGTCTAGTTTGTGGCCTTTGGGTGTGCCAGTTTGAGTTAAGTAGTCAGGTCCATGAGTCTATGCTGAAGAAGTTATGGTCCATGTGTCCAAGTCTACCCTGTGGCTTTTTTTTTTTTTTATACCTGCCAATCTGAGCAAAGAAGACATCAGCACTGTGCCTTTAAGTCTAAGCTGTGGCCTTTATGCCTGCCAGTCTGTGTAAAGTAGGTATGCTGTCTCTGCTTGTAAGTCTAGTTTGTAGCCTTTGGGTGTGCCAGTTTGAGTTAAGCAGAGCTACGGTCCTTGTGTCCAAGCCTATGTTGTAGCCCTAATGCCTGTCAGTCTAAATAATGTAGGTATGGTCTCACTGCCTATAAGTCCAAGTTCTGTTCTTTAACACAGAAGTTATGGTCATTGTGTTTAAGTCTACCCTGTGGCTTTTATACCTGCCAGTCTGTATAATGTAAGTATGCTCTCTCTGCCTGCAAGTCTAGTTTGTGGCCTTTGTGCCTGCCGGTCCGAGTTAAAGAAGCTATGGTCCATATGTGTAAGGCTACGCTGTGGCTTTCATACCTGCCATTCTGAGTAAAGCAGGCACAGCCCATGTGTCGGTAAGTCTAAGCTGTGATCTTTATGCCTACCAGTCTGTGTAAAGTATGTATGGTCTCTCTGCATTGCATGTCTACGTTGTGGTCTTTACACCTGCCAGTCCAAGTAAAGAAGTTATGGTCCACGTGTCTAATTTTACGCTGTGGTCTTTGCAAAGAAGGCACAGCCCATGTGTCTGTAAGTCTAAGCTGTGGCCTTGCTGCCTGCCAGTCTGAGTATGAAATTATGGCCATTGTGCCTGCTAGACTGAATGAATCATGTGTCAAGGGTTATAGTATGGCCCGATCCTGTCTGTGTAGATATAGGTAGTTTGTTGGTCCCAGTGAAGTAGGCATGCCTCAGTGCCAGTCAGTGAAAGAAGAGGCGTGTCTGTGCCTGCTGGTACCAGTAAAAGAGGTGTGGCCCATGTGGTTGCCAAGCTCAGGATGGGAGGAATGACTCGGGCCTGTCAGTAACAGTTGATAAGGCGTGGTGTCTCTGTGATTCCTAGACCCAGAAAAGGAGGCATTATCTGGGCGCCTCAGTCTGAGTGAAGATGACTGTGCCGTCTTTACCAGTTTAGCAATGCCAGAAACTTGCATTTTTTTAATATAGATATACTGTATTCCTAGGCCGTGCCTGTCAGTCTCAGCGATTGCACAAAATCTTGTTGCGTAATACTGAATCATGTGGACGGCACGGTAGATTACACTGAAACCACGGTAAACTCTACAACGTTTCACTTGTACTGTAATGGCTTTAAATCTTTTATGTGTATACTATGTTGTGTATTGTATCGAGACATCTTACACAGCTCCCCACACACACACACAATTAGACTCCTGTTTAACCTCAGAGTAGCGCCGCATTGTTTGCGTTCTGGGCCGTCTGCTCCTGCGGGCAGATCCTTGCGAAATGTTTGTTCAGCTCCCGCCATCTTTGACATTGATATCCCACCCCAAGGTTATCGGTTCAGCGCTGCAGAGATCTGATTAGAAGCACGCTGCCAGTGATTCCAGTCAGCTTGTTTCCTTCCACACGCCCCCACATCTCTCACACACA
The DNA here is from genome assembly GCA_030068045.1 of Platyallabes tihoni. NCBI lineage: Eukaryota > Metazoa > Chordata > Actinopteri > Siluriformes > Clariidae > Platyallabes > Platyallabes tihoni. Next base: position 5,552,828 of record JAQQZS010000009.1, on the reverse strand, counting down.
CACACACATTCAGAGACTAGCAGATGTTTCGTAATGGCTCTCCCAGGTCTCACAAGCTCGCCTTTAAACGTTAGGGCTAAGGAGCTGTAAAGCCGGAGGAGATATTCAGAGACATCATCTTGGAACCGTTACCTTTTATGCAGCCTATAAAGAAGCGTTTTAAGTTCCAGCTCTACTGTAAATTATATATATTTCCTGCCACTAAAAGGATGGAAAGTCTGCAGATTGAAATGGGGAGGGGGAAAAAAAAAAGCAGAAGGGTTTGATGAAATTGGCAAGACTGAACTTCAGCTTGTATTCAGGGATAAATCACAGTGGGTTGCATAAGTATTTGCCCCTGTTGAGTTACTCAACATTTTGCCGTGTTGAAACCTGGTACTAAAAGGGACTTGCTGTAATTAGGCTTTTATTTTCGGATTTTATGAAATACGCAATTATGAACTTGCGTAGAAAAGTTGCAAAATTATTTACAAATTGAAGAAATAGGCATTGCAATAAAATAAAATACATGCCTGTTCTCGTAAATCAACACTGGTGCAGGTCAACTGAAATAAGAAGGAATCATGTTGACCCCCTGAGTGGCGGAGCGGTAAGGTCCTTGCTCTATAATCCGGAGATCGGATTAGTTCGATTCCCGGGTGATGCTGTAGCCTCTCATAGCCGGGAGCCTAGAGAGAGCTGATTGGCCGAGTGTCACATGGTTCGTGCTGCAGATCTCCCCGACTGGTGGTGGCCTTGGTGTGGGAGCTTTCTGGTGACGGGTGGAATTGGATACTAAATGATTGATTGGTACTAAATTAGGTTTGATTGATTGATTTAAAATTGATTGATGTATAAAAGTAATTAATCAGAGAAGCAAAGTGGGAATGATGTTCTCAGGGCGATGAGCGGTGCTGGATTTCTAACAAACCCCTTGCACATCACTCTTGGGATGTCCGAGGTTCCTCTGTCCGACTTATTGATCTCTCAAGCTCCTTCAGAGACGCTCTTCAAGCAGGATAAGCATTTTCTATCCTGATCACAACCAGACTTCAATACACCAAGTCCATGTGGTTTGTGTTATTTTACTCGGGAGATATCGGCATGTGTACACGCAGCCCTGAGATCAATAACAAAATAGCAAATAACAGTGAAAGAATAAAAAAAAAGAAACAAAATCTGTGCAATCACTGGTACAGATTCCTCCATGCTCACCTTCAGCCTTAAAGGTTCCTTAAAACATGATCAGCTGGTTACCAATAACCTCCTAGATAAAGGAATCGATGAGAATGCACGGTCTTTTTTTATGCAGCTCTAGTCTGCAGAAAGTTGGAACAGAAAACCGAAAAGCGTGCCAAGGACACAGATGCTAGTTTTTGTGCTTGCTGAGTATTTCAGGCATGCTGGAGCGGGTTTGGAAAGTGTATCAAATGGACTCTGAATGTGGGCTGCTTGTCAATTATAATCAATAACTTATATGATTGGATTTTTATTTTTTTTTTCCTGTGTCACAATCTCAAAGTTTCAGGGCCAGTAATAGTTTCCCTGTGTGCTTTGAAACAAGCCACATGTTGGTGCCCTCTGGTGCAGTACAGTTCTCATAAGTAAACCAAAAACCTTCAGAAAGTATGTGAAGCACTGCCTTGTACTGTATAATAACCTCCAGAGAAGAAAAAACGTTCCATGTCATTTTATTCTAATAGATGGTTATGTCTCTTTTCACTCTGAAAGCAGGGGTCCTTCATATCCAGGATTTTGCAGATGAATTATATCGTCCCGTCAGACTCATCAAACCATCCCACAGCTTTTTCTTCTGCGTGTACACGATGTAATAAATAAAAAAATTAAATTTAAAAAACCTTATAAGCAACAACTGATAATCCAGATTTAAGTTTTTGATGTTTTGACGTTGACTTTATATCGATAAAATATAGCATTCAAGTGCATCATTGCTATGCAGAAAGCGAAGAACAAAATGTTAATTAGATGCAACACTACAGACTCAATTTAGACACGAAAGCCTGTTGAGACTTGACGAGTGTGTAGAACACAATCGCTCTCGTGCAGGATTCTGCTTTTGAAGAATCAGAGTCGTCCTGCAAAGAAAGAGTGTGACTGAAAATGTAAATTTAGCATTTAAGAGTCTTTGTCGGTTTATAAAAGAGAGCAGAACTAGAGATGATTAAAGGTGTCTGTTTAAAGAGAAAAACGTGAGGAAAGCGAATATGATGTTTTTTTGAACATTTCATCTTTTACGGTTTAACTGCTTTTGATGGAAGTCGCTTGCAATTTGTCTCCTCGGGCGATTTGTGAGAAGTCGAAATCCCAGTATTTAGATTTGAAGGAATTTTGAACATCTTGAAATGATGATTTGGTAAGACAGGGGATCTATGAAAAAGACTTGGCCCCGTTTGCCCTATAGAATATTAGATGAGTCTCCAAGTTTCCAATTCCATTCGACAAATAATAATGTTTGTTGATCCTGAAAAGTGCCATTTTTCCCATTGCGTATGACAGAAGCTGACTGGCAGCACTCTCTCTGGCTTTTAGGAACGACATATACCATTACTCACTTGCTACAAACGTCTGCAAAGTTGTCTTGGCAGGCAGGCAATTTGCTAAGTTTCTTTTTTTTTTTTTCTTTCTTTTTTTTCCCCATAAAGCTCTACTCCGTAAAACACCATGTTAATGATTTCTACTTCTGGCCTGAGCTGTACATGTGAGGACTGAGTTGCTAAACATATTGATGGATGATTTACCTCATTATGTCAACAAGAAAGGATGAATTTTTAGACTTCCATTTGGAAACACAAACGCCGGCCAAATGAGGACTGTTTCTTGGATACGAAACCGCTATCACATCATAAACTCTGCTTATTAATATAAGACTTCGGCCTCCATGGTTACAGGTCTTGGTGGCCTCATGGAACGGTCCAGTGCGGCTCACATTTATACCCCCGGGGGCAATGGAGCACCAGAGGGCTCGTTTGCGGTTGCTGGGTTTAAAATGTGACTCCTGCACTTTCCTGCTCATGTTTGAAGTTTAAAAATACTAAATGGACAGGCACGATCTGACAAAATGGCCCGAGTTGGATGTGCTGACCTTCCAGTGACTCCCAGAGCAGAGTACGAACATCAATCCCAGAAAGACAAACAGGTCTTCCGGCTCATTTAATAGACGCACGCTGTGTAGATCATCCAGCCATGGAGAAAAGCAAACGGAGAGGCTCAGAGCAAGAACAGGAGCAGGAACAGGAGCAGGAGCAGGAACAGGAGCAGGAGCAGAAACAGGAGCAGAAACAGGAGCAGGAGCAGGAACAGGAGCAGGAACAGGAACAGGAGCAGAAACAGGAGCAGAAGCAGGAGCAGAAGCAGGAGCGCAGCACGGGGCCAGAAGAGGGAGCGAGTTCATGTACAGAGACGAGTTTGAGCTCCAGAGCGATGTGGTCACGCTGGTTTTCCTCCATGTCGTAAAAAGGCCCGAAATGCTCACTTTGAACTGCTTTGCTCTTTCTCTTAAAACCTACACATGTCAGGATTTGTGATTTTTAAATGCAGCTAGGAGATGCGGCTGGTCTTTTAAAGGAACAATCCGTCCCGAATGACCTGAATAAATAACTTTATTACTGATATCTGGAAAGGCCTTTAAAAACCCAAGTCACCCTTTTTTTCCCCCTCTCTCTCTCTCTCGGTTTATTCTCAATAATTTACACACAGTGGCGTTGGAAAACCAAATCGACAAGGCCGCACGGAGCATGAATATTCAAGAATCACATCTTCTCCCTTGAACGAGTTATACTCTGTGTTCCAGCATTCCCTCAAGCCAAACATACTTCTGGCAAATTCTCTAGTTAAATGTGTGAAGAGTGAAGATAAGAAAACGTACATCAGTCTTCACTGTCAGCTTGTTAGATTCTTGCTAATACAAGATGAACATGGAGATGTATGGAAATGTATGACAGCTAAAATTGGCATCGTTTCGACTTCCGAGGCAGCATTAGTCTTTGCTTCATGTCTACTTGAAAAGAGCGATGCGGCGACGCTTTGGTGCTTAAATCCGAATGCATGCTTAAAGGTGAACTTTTCCTTTTTATTATGATTTTCCCTAAAAATCCAGCAGAAGGATTTCACATGCTCCTCAAAGTTATTTGTGCACAAGTTTAAAACCAGCACTGTGTACACTGTGAAATCTCACCACCCGGAGACGTGAACGTGAAGCTGACAGAAGGACCGTAAATCCAGATCATAAACAGGAAGAACCTTGCGACTAATGACAGCACCAAACAAACGTCGAGCAAACCTGGGAATATTGAGTCGGTCGAAAGAAAAAAATTTTTAAAAACACAAAAAAAACAAGAAAGTTCAGTGCTTGTGGTCTGAACCAGTGGAAGAATTCGTTTGTGATCCTGCGGCATTGCTGAGTTGACAAAAGCAGGTACAAATTTAGGTTTTTCAGAGGTGGGAGACGGATTCCAGAGACAGACGGGAGTCTGTTTAACTCATTTCACACAATCGAGTGGACGCATTAATATTGCTTCAACACGGTGCAATGGTTTTAACGGCTCAGCTCTCAGAAATGCATTCGAGGGGATTTTGTGTCTGTGTGTTTGCATTGGAACCCATGACCATAAGAACTCCTCTGATGGTTAGTTTGTCCGGCTGACCAAGACGTCTAAAAAGTAAGCAAGGCAAAAGCCTCAATGTGGCTAATTTTACTGCTTAAATTATATCCTGGAGATATACAAGAGATATTACAAGCATCTACGTCAGGTTGAAGTTCTACGCTCTGCTCCGTGAGATAAAATGCCACTTTTCTTTCTTTAAAAAAAAAAAAAACTCCCATTAAATGAAGATTTACGGTGCTTGGCTTAACAAGGCCTCGGTACCAGATGACAGATTTGTATCTATTCACTTCCTAAGCACTGACGCATGCGAAGAAAAGCGCCGAAACATGATGATTTATACTGGGTTTTATACTATTCGTATTGTATGCCGCATTACACCGCTCGTACTAAGGAGTTATGAATAATCGTGTCGACGGCCACCGAGCAGCTGTGTTCTGGACGATTTCTAATGCTTTCCTAACGCCACTGAAAGCGGCTCTCAGGGACCCGTGAGCAAGCTCTACGCTCTTCTAGATGTAATGTCATTTTAATAATAAACCCGCGACGTGTTGGAAGGCCCGAGCTGATATTCGGTCGATAGTGCGGCAGGATTGATGGTTTTCGCAGATTGTTTGACAAATGCTCGACAGCTATGAAAACGCGCATTTAATGAGACATTCCAGAGTTATTGCGCCGCATTCCTCTTTGTCTCAATTTCCTTTCCAAAAGCCCATAACTCTAGAATATGAGCCTCTGCGTTTTTTCTAAACACACTTGTCTTCTGTATCAGGGCCAAGGGTTGACTTTTTTTTTTTTTTAAAGAAGAGATGAGGAAAAATGACTCAACTTTTTTTATTATTATATAATTTCGCATGCGAGTGGGTGAAATATTGCAGTTCCTCTATGATCCTGCAGGTGGTGTCGTCTTAGCTATTCACATACTGGCAAGACAGCGCAGCATCCTGTGTTGCACAAGTGAATTATTCACATAATTCGAATTATTGAATACACACACACACACACACACACACAGTCACCCCGAAAAATTAATTCAGGAAAAGAAAAACTTTAATACTAAATGTACTGCTATACGT
>JAQQZS010000009.1:5534651-5547051 GCA_030068045.1 Platyallabes tihoni | reverse complement strand
CGCATGCGCACACGCACACGCGCACACGCACACGCGCACACGCACGCGCACACACGCATGCGCACACACGCATGCGCACACACGCATGCGCACACGCACACACGCACACACGCATGCGCACACGCACACACACATGAGCACACGCACACACACATACACATACACACAAACACATTCAAGATTCAAATAACTTCATTAATCCCAGAGGGAAATTGCTTATGCAAACACACACACATACATACTTAAGTGTCAATTCGATCTGCACGTCGGATTCTATAATCACAATTTAATAAATATCTTGATTTTAAATATATATAAAATTAGGATATTTATAAAATCGTAACATAGAATTGCAATATTACTCTTTTTTAAATTTTTCATTTTGTTACGATTCTAAACAAACTTTCCATAATAATTATTAAAATAATTCGCTAATAATTCGCTGCTACAGTACCACACAGGATGCCAGTGTGTGAATAGCTAAGAGCAACTGCCACCTGCAGGATAATAGAGGAACTGCAACATTCCACCTGCTCAAATGCGAACATAACAACTTTTAAAAGAAAAAGAAAAAACATTGTGGAGTCAGTGTGGTGATACATCTCTCTTTACCACATCTATCGTCACATCTCTTGCCTTCATGTTCGTTTGGATCGACCCGGCTTCCTGGCCTTATCATGAACAACACGATTCCGCCAGCTGAACCACCGTTTACTAAACTTATTTCTTTTGGTTTGTTTTTCCCTTCTGTTCCATTTCGACTCCAAAAAAAGTGTTTCAGACTCAAATCCTGTATCTGTATTTGATTGTATTTAATGTGCTGCACTGCTGCAACGAGTGACTGATCGTATTGAAGGAAAAAAAAAAAAGAAAAAAAAAAGTCATATCGTCTCACAGCACCTGACTCGGTGAAGCCAGCAGCTTTGATGAGCACTTCTTAAAAAAAAAAAACAAACAAAAAAAATAAATAAGATCAGGATGAAACAAGAGAGAGAGAGAGAAAGTGCTGAAATCCAAACATCATGATAGCATTACATCCTGCATGCCCGGGAAAGAGTCCCTCCGAGGGAAAGGCACGGCGGAGACCCGCTCTGTTAACTAAACAACTCTTTCCACCGCCTGCTGCACAGTCAACATATTCCCACAATTACTGATCTTATCTTCCTTATGGGGAATATTCTTGACATGAGCGTCCTGAAATAAACGCAATAAACGAGTCGGACCGGGGCGATGCGACAAAAACGTCGTATCAAGATAAATGCACGGTATTTAGGCTTTGAGGCACACTTAAACAATATTTCAAAACGATTAAAAAAAAAAATTCATGCTTGCAGTAATCAACTGATTTTAGGCTAAAAAAAGGATTTCTTGAACCACAGGAAACATTCAGCATGTGTGTTTGTGCCTACTGTGTCAGAGCAGGAATTATTGGCACCCGCAGTGAAGATGGGTCAAAAAGGATGTTATGAAAAATTAAGTTAAAGGGTTTTATCTCGCACTAAAAAAACATGATGGAAAGCTCACCTTTCCCTGAAGTCAATTTATTATAAGAGGGGAAAAAAAAAATTCATGTCAGTCTCTAAGGGAGTGTTCTCGAGGGTTGTTTTTTTTTTTTTTTTTTGCGCATTTAGATAAAAAATGTATTATAACTTCAAAGACTTTTTATAAACCCAACTTTACCAAGTGGCGCCAATACTTTTGACTGTATATACTGTTACTCATGCGTGCTCGTACTGTACTGTACCTCTGAAGGGTGAGGCTCAAGTTGCCCGTGCAGGCTTTGATCTTGTTCTGAGCCTCCAGGTGAGTCATGGTGTCCGTGGCGATGCCGTCGATGGACAGCACCACGTCTCCTACGCTGATCTTCGCTTTGGCTGCTTTTCCTCCATCAGTCAACTGCGGGGAAAGAAAATAAATAAATAAAACACACACACGCAGAGAGATGAGAGACGAACAGCGACGTCGTTGCATTGCCCCGCCCCCCACCCACACGCCCACCTCACTGAAAGGTCACGCGAACTTGGACATGTGTTCACGCTGCAGAGTGAATCAGACGAGTCATTTGTCTGAGCTGAACAAGCACACGGCTTTCAATAGAAGGCACTTGTGGTTTTTTTTTTTTTAACTTCCATCACTCAACGGTTAGCTTAAAAATAGCCTCAGAAAAACACAGCAGGAGCCGTTTCCATTTGGAAGCCACAATAGTGGTCTCTGAGATAAGAACAAAAACATGTAATAGATAGTTAATAATTATACGGTTGCTGTGATGGGGAAAAAGAAAAAAAAAAAAAAACCCACAGGCTGCTTACAAATTCCAATGTCCACTTGTGTGTGTGTGTGTGTGTGTGTGTGTGTATGTGTGTGTATGTGTGTGTGTGTGTCTATATGAAATACTACCAGGAAGAAGAGAAGAATTACAGCTGGAATTTATTAGGGTGTAAACTTTACTGTGCATCTCAATGTTCAGGGCTTTAGTGTGCTACAGAGCTGATGGCTTTATCAGACGAGACACCGGACACCTAATTATATTACACTCAACTGGAGATTATCCTTGTTAGCTATTCAGTAGGCGACCTCTTGACGCTGGTCACTGGTGGAGCGGAGTTACTTAACACGTCTTTAAATCCAAAGTCTAAAGACCAAAGATTTCTGTCCAAAACTTGTACACTAAAAAAAAGGTTCACAAACGCCTTAGAAATGGCTTTCCAGACTGATATACGTCAATTACGATCGTTCTCGTCTGTTCTCAAATCTCTTTAAGGTCCTAATTAAGTGTTTTCTTGACTCAACAGGTCTGGCAGTAAATCAGGCCTGGGCATGGCAAGTGAAATTTAATTACTTGATAAATTAATAAAATAAATCATCATTTAAAAATTGCATTTTGTATATTTGAAAAAATATATCTACAAGGCGAGTCGTGTCAACTAAATTTTCTTTGTGCTAGTTTGAAACTTCATCCAAGTAGCGTCTTCAGTTTAGGAAGGCTTTTGGAGGGGATCCCCAATACTGTACGGGCCATTAATAACCTGTAGAGGGTCACTGATGGACGATAGAGAAGCTGAGAATGATGGTGTAAAGAGTTACGGGTCCCTAATCAACCCTTCTTAGACTTAGAAGAAGCTACCTGGATGAGTAGTGAAATGTTTGAAACCAACAAATAAAGTCCAGTTGACTGATGACTCAACTTCCAGACGACTTCACCTGGATGACTGAGAATCTACACCAACAAATGAGACTATACACTAGTTATGCAATCTCCAGCACAGTGTGTGTGTTTCTTCATACTTTGCTTCAAAAACACCACATTTATTTGTATGTTTAGTCTCGTCTTGAGTAATAGTTCTGTTCCAGGCTTCCTGAAAGACTTTTTAATTATTTTTTTGGCTCTTATTTTCAGTCCAGTCCCAGCACCTGAGCAGACTCAAAGGAATGTTTGTTAAGCCACACAGTGACCTATGAATCATTTAAGTATTAAAAAAATTCTAACTAAAGGCAGGAACCAGTGAGAAACAGGTGCAGATGATGACAGATGATCAGGCGGGTGATTAGTATACTGCTGATCCTGAATGGTTGGAATAGACGAGAGGGGAAATGAGGTTGCTGCTGAGGAAGATACAAACAAATGATTTTTAAACCGTATCTTTAACCCACTTTGCAGCCTGTCGCTGTAAAACATTTGTTCCAGTTTCTTTAATTTAATAGTAAGAAATTAGGGGTGGCTGAAGACTTTTGCGCAGTACTGTACTCCAAAGTCAGTATCCCAACCCTGACCATGTTGCAATCCATCAAATCACTTTAACATAAATTAGTTGGCCATGATGAGAGCTTCCAATATTTTGAACTACTGGGCCATAGGTATAATTAAAAAATAATAATAAAAAATGAAAAAAATACAAAATAAAAAGAATTCCTCTATGGTGAGATGAATAATTGATAATCTTGGTCATTTATTGATAGTTGATAATCATTAGTATTAATTGATAACCTTTTGGTCAGCAGTACTTTTTTTCCCCCCTTTATTTGCTGACTGTTAGTATACTGTAATACAGTCTACATTTTATAGAGGTTCGCTGGCCCACATCACATCCTTTTTTAAAAAAAAAAGAAAAAGACTGGCTTGTGGAAAAGAGAGAGCTATTTTAGACTTGTCTGAACAGCAACACTGTCGCTGGTAATTATTTCAAAAGAATGGCACTTCAATTATTTGTATACTTTGGATCCCAGCCTTGAAAGAAAAAAAAAAAAACATTTTCCACTGAAATGCCTTCTTTATAGTAGATTAACTTAATACAGGATAAAAAAAAGCAGCGTAAACACACCTGTATCTTGGGAGTACATGCCAAGAAGAAGGCCTTAAAAAAAAGAAAAAAGGAAAAAAAAAAAAAAAAAGACTTTTCTGCTTGCCTGTTGGATAACTACTAAGCAAAGTCCTGTAATGGAAAGAATAAAAAATCTGAAGCATTAAAATAAACAACGAGTCCATTATGTGATATCTTTATCGACAGTACTGTCGGGCGGTATGGCATGTCCTCAGACAGTGGCTCTAGTGTCCCTGCGTCATGCTCCCATTATAAAACAGCCCTGACTGTATCGCTCTGGCCTGATCGGTACGCTACTTCCCACACGTTCCGCAGATCTCGGAGTCTGCGGCGTGAGACTGGATCTTGGACAGGAAGAGTGCTTTTGAAACCACGACACCAGGTTGACTCAGCCGGCCCCAGGTGTTCCCTTGAGGCTTTACGCAAGCATCCGTACGTCTTGTAAACCGAAGCCTGTTCCTGTTCATTCATATCCTCTAGAGCGACTGTTCTCTCTCTCTCTCTCTCTCTCTCTCTCGACGTCCTCACGTCCTGACTCGCAGCTATAAAACGAACAGATACAGAAAGAATCGTGTAGCTCTTAGGACGATCCCATAGGTGTAATGTGTTCCAGTCAAAACAAATGTTGGGCTTTTTAATCCAAATGCAATAATAATAACTCGCGCTGTACGACGCCGTAGTAAAATAATCTTTGTTTTATTTATTTTTTCACGGCTCACTTTACTTAATGACAAAGTCGATATAAAACAAACCTTTGACTCCCAAGCAGAAGGATCTAAAGGGAATAAAGGAAGTACTAAAGCGTAAGCTCGATTACAGTGACCTCTTTTCAACTACGGGGGTAAAAAGTGAAAAAGGAAGTAGACAGGAGAGAGAGAGAGAGAGAAAGAGAGAGAGAGAGTTATTGTTCCAGGGCTTCTGCAAAAGTGCTTCCACTTTGTTTTGTTCCATTTTCATGCGGTTTGTAAAGACATGATTACATTCAGGCAGCTAAGAAACACACAATGCAGTTATCAGAGCTGAACCCACCTATTGACATAACTGCGGTGTACCTCAGGAGCTTAATTTCGGCACTAATGAGAGAGCAGGAGGTGGAGCTACTGATAAACGGAGACGAGCTGATCCTTAGTGGTGCCACTGGACAGCTTTATTTATAGCACGTTGGTTTATCAGGGTCGGTCCACCAGCCAGGAACGTATTACAGCTTGCTCTGTGGGACGTGGGTCAGCAGCAGGGTCAACAGGAGGAGGGTAAAGTTCAGAGGAAGGCACCCGGCAGAAAAGACCAGCTCCAGCATAAATGAAATATGCCTTGTCTTTTTTTTTTTTTTTTATGTCGTTTCCCCCTAGACGGCTTTGAGTCAAGAGTTGGACACTTTGAAGAAGCTCCCGTGACGCTGCAGTTATTCATTAGACTTTTGCCCAGAAGCCGTGAGTCACAGGTTTAACTGACAACATGACTACAAGGGTGGAGCAGGTGCGAACAGCCCCCGGAGACCCTACGGCAAAAAAGGTCTATTCACAAGGTCAGGGGAAATAGCTGAACCCTTCCCGCAGATGGAAAAAACACACGCACACGCATGCATGCAGCCAGTCAGGATTCCCGAGAGTCCTGTTTTTAGATTTACTATAAAGCTCGGTCTTGGATCACATCATATAAACCTTCACGCATTTTACATCAATTAAAAAATCCAAAGCCATTTCGAAACTAGACTAATCCATAGATTTTCCAAGGAAATATTTTCCATATCAAACAAATTTTCCATTTTAGGATCCAAAATTTTAAGTCTTTTCCTGCCTCATTTGGCGTGTAAATAGTTTTCACGGCACTGTGTTCCACCTCAAAGGAAAGCAAGGACACAAACATGCAGTTTCACTTGGTAGAAAAGCCACCAAACGCTTCTTATTACATGTGTTCGGCAGCTGGAAAATGGCCGAATGGATGAGATGGATCCTCGCCCCTCTTTTTCCACTGACCGCAGTGCATAAACCATGCCGGCGGAGAGGCGTGCCTTAGCGTGTTACTTTTGTGCGGTGCAGTAAATGTTAATGGAGGGTTGTTCCACTCATAAGGCACCTCAGTTTTCTTCTCCTTTTATAGTTGTCTGAGAATGTTACGTGCCACATCACCCACACCTCTAATCACGAAACGAGACTGCACCATCACGCGCCACTTCTGAGCACCAAGAGAGCACTCCGAGTACGCTCTAGCGAATCCTTATCGTCCATCAGGACACCCAGGACCTAAACAAACCGAGTTTATCGGTGTCACAGATCAGAACGTGTCCTCTTAAAACGCAGGACTCAGCAGTTTTCCTAAACAACACAGCTATACTTCAAGGGAAGGGAGAAAACTTTTAAAAACTCTTTCTTCATAACTTTTTCCCCTGCCATTCAAACTTACGATGATAATAAAAAAATAAAAATAAAAAAAAAACCCACATGAAATGAGTGTTATTGCACAAATAAAAAAATTATAGCAGACCAATTACGGGCTCTTTTTCACCTCATCCAAAGCGACGTCAAACTCGCTTTAAATCAAGCTGTGTTTGGTTTCTTTCTCAACGGATTAGGACAGGAATAAAAAAGCTCAACCCTGAACCACTCTGCTTATGGACAATGGAGTATCTCCTATCTTGTTGCATTAACTGTTTAAAAATGACACCTTTACGACGTTTTTCCAGATGCTCAAAAGTAACTGGACAAACAGTTTGTCCAGTACGTCATTTTAAATATTATCAGTATACAAATCCTTTGTCTTTAACTCATGAGCATCAATAAATGTCGAGTTTCCTTGCTTGAGATGCTTTTCCAGGTCTTTACTGCAGCTGCCTTCCGTCGCTGCACGTTCGTGGGTCTTCATGCCTCGGTTTTGTCGTCAGGACGTAATAAAGCAGCTCAATTAGTTAGACATCAGGTGACTGTCTCGGCCCTTTAACAACATCCCATTGTCGAGCCTTAAGAAGATATTGGTTTGGTTTTGTGGCATATTTTGAGCCGAACACGCCCATGTCAGAGCACCGCCTCCATCATGTCTAACAGATGAAGTGAGATGCTTCGGATCATGAGCCGTTCCCTTCCTTCTCCATATTCACTTGATGCAAACTAATCCTGTGTTTATCTGGACAATTCCTTTTTTCCTTTTCGTTTTCCAAAACTTTCCCAGTTCTTGAGTGCTACCAGTAGTTTACATCTTAACGTAAACCCTCTGTGCAGACACACAGAATGATGCACCTACAATCTCCAAAGTGTTCTCTTCAATAAATAATACATTTCGCATACACCCATTATAGGCTGCGTTCACATCACAAGCCACGTTGCTCAAGTAAATTTTTTTTTTTAGTCAGATCGGATTCGCATGTCACGACGGTTCACATTCATAAATATAATAATAAGATTTTTATCTGACTCTAATGTGGATGCGTCTGTCCTCTGATACGTCACGTGTGCGCACATTGATACGTCTTCGCTTGCGCCATCTGGGTTAAAACGTGTCGTATCTGTGCGACCACTTCACTACAAATAATGGATGTGGTTTCTGCAAAAATATGCTTGGGGTTTTGCTTTGGAGGAGGCTGAGCAGTTAGTCGGCTGTATTTGTTGAGGCCCAGAAGAAGGAAGAAAGCCCCTTTTTTAAAGCTGTTTACGCTGTTTAAATCCGACGAATTCCAAGATCTGAGTCTCTCATTCAAGTTACACGATCATGTATTGGATACATGTCTGATCTACTGTAGGACCACATACGAAACGGAGTCTGATTAGTCAACCTGATAAACTGAAATTTGTTCAGACATCCCTTTTTTAATAAAACAAACAAACAAAAAAGTGAGGACTGTTAGTTGTCTTTCTTTCTGTCTTGCTGAGCTTGGCAGTGCATTCTTTCTCAAATTGTTGATTTGACATTCCTAAGATTTCTGCTACCTGTCCGACAGGTCAGTTTTGTTTTGTTTTTTCGTTAGATGTTTTTTTTTTCCATGTTAAACGACGGCCTCCTTCAATCGTCCCAACTGCTTAGATTGACCGGAGATGAAGAGTTCCCAATGAGCACCAATCACACGCAAACTTAATGTCTACAATCAATGCCAGACCTTTTATCTTTTTGATTTGTCATGAAATAATGACAAAAAATGGCCACAACTGGAGATAAAAATGTCTATTCAATAGTAGAAAATGGAGGGAGGGTACTTCATAAACCGCTAACACAATATTTTTGTCTCACATATTTTGAGGTCTCGTTGTACTTATGGACCACACTGTATGTGAAAGAGGGTGGGTCGTACAATCCCCCAAGCTAGTTACGCTGCTTCTTTGTGACTTGAACCTGAGTAACAGTTCATAAAATATGCATTCGACCGCCTTCACACATTCAGAGGAAGCGGGTGTTAGATGTTGTATAAGATGCGAGAGCTGGCTGTTGGAGCATGAGGGGGGAGAAAAACTAAAAAAAAAAATAAGAATAAAAAATTTTTAAAAAAACAGTTTTCTTTTCCAGTGTAGCGAATGGTTCGAAAAAAGAAAAAGGAAAAAAGGACCAAATCATGTTGGGATTGAAGTCCTAATTAATTGGTCACTTCCTGCAGTCGGGTCAAATCAGAGCTAAATCGCGTCCTCGCTGCAGACAAACCACATTAGTGCCGGCTTGGACAAAGCCCAAGACCACCTCTAACAACAAACAGTCTCAGACCAGCTGGTTTGGTCCGTACCCAAGGGCTCAGGTCAAACTGAGTAAAACGGAGAGATAATTGGCAGTGAATCAGACGACCCAAAACTACACAGGGTTTCTGTTCCAGCGGTGCGCAAGTTTCTTTATGCTGCTTTTTGTATTCACGGCGAACTAACGATCGAGGCTTAAAAGACTTAAATCAAACGTAACTTCTTTGAAAAAAGTTTTCCTGATAAACATGGTGGCTGTTACAGTATGAAAATCCCAATTTTGTGGTTTAAAAATGAAACTAAACACATTCATTCATGCCACATAAATGCATTTTGCATTTCCATGTACAGTACTTCCTGTATAATCCAGCGGTCACGTGCGCACCTCTATTTATCATGTACACAGAGAAAGAGAGAGAGAGAGAGCAAGAGAGAGAGAGACGTGAGCTCTCTTCCAAAGAGCACCTGTAAGTCCATGAAAAAATTAACTCTTCAGATCTTGCGACAGGTTTAGAAGTGTGTGTGTGTGTGTGTGTGTGTGTGAGAGAACTGTTTTTAAATCCCACTCACACTCGTTACTACATACGACACCGTCTAATCCCCTTGTTACTCCACAGTACCTTTATTTATTTGTCAGGTGTGATTGGACCCCGGCCCGGACTCGCACCTACTGTAATCCCCTAGTGAGTGTAATCGCTGGCTGCTTCTGTGAAGTTTAATAATTGTCAATATCTGACTAAGTGAAGTAGAAAAATACAGGAAAAAAAAAATGACGACAAAACATCTGCTTCCCTTTCCTAAAACCACAAGACAGAAAAGCTCGGAGCGGCTGAAATATTGCAACTGACTTTTGTCACACAATTTATGTAGCTCGGAGATCTTGAAGGAACAGGAATGCGCTCGTCTGCGCGAGCGGAACGGAAGTGACGGAGGTTTTCCCACGAGGTCGTTCTACCATGAAATGTGGGACACGACCGTGAGGAGGCTCTGTCCATGGCTGATTTCTGAAATCACGCTTTTATAGCGTCCAGGCAACAGAAGACGATTGTGAAAGTGCTCTGGCGTGTGCGTTAAAGAGGCTCCCGGGATTCCTTATATGGAGCGAAGCGAGGATCCGAAGCCAGTTATCTCCCTGAGAGAGATATGGGGGAGAGAGAGAGAGAGAGAGAGAGAGAGAGAGAGAGAGAGACGTTGTGTCATCTTGGCCTGAATGCTGTAGCGTGCAGGGTGGTGCTGATATAAGATCTGCTCTTAATAGAATTTTTTTTTTTTTTTTAATGATGTGTCACTTTAGGAAGCCTGATTAGATACTGGGATAAAACTTTTGCGCAATTTGTTTTTAAAATGCCGTGAGCAAAAAAGAACTAAATAAATAAAGAAATTAGAGTGAAGGCACATTCTAGGTCACATGAACCAGCTGTGGTCCAGCTGCAACAAATCCGTCCACGATGTACAAACCGCAGCACAGTCCGTGTTGTTTTTGTGAACAGAAACACCTTAGTAAGAAGAGAACGCCCCAGCCAAAGCATTTCTCCACGCTGGTCCTTTGGCATTTCTCCTACACGCCTTCCTTCAGACAAACCGGTGGAACACACACACACACACACACACACATAGAAACTTTAAAGAAAAGAAGCGTTTAAGTCAGTCTCCATGGCAACGCAAACAAAACAGAGCATTCCATAGTCTGAAGAAAGCCAGCTCTCAGAGCACGCCCGCTGGAGGCAAACCAGTCGCTGCCCTCAGAGGCGCTGAGGTCAAACAACCACCTGATCACCATGTGGTACCGCGATGAAGCGAAACCACTAAACACTGCTGCGACTGATTGGGTGTACATACTGTACATAAAATGCGGTTATTGAAATCGTATGTGTGTGTGTGCGTGTGTGTGAGAGAGTCTGTCTTTCAACGTGCTACTTCATAGCAGATGTCAGTCCTAACGTGGAAACTAGCCATTTTCCGTTGTCGACAGGATGCATGCGTGCTCGTTAATGAGCGAGACCGGAATGTGAATACCTACTGAGAGAAGGACATTTCTAGAATTCCTCCAAGTTAGGCAATGAAGGTAAAATATATATACTAATAATAAAAAAATCTTTTCCCCTCCTCATTTTCTCTTTACTTTTCTAATCAGGGACAAGAGACACGGCTCGGAACGCTTTCACCAAAACAACGTGGGCACTTACAGCACATATACACTACACTAGAGATAAAAAGTTGCAAATTTCTTTGTTTTTCTAATTTTTCTTCTACGTTCTACAACAATACTGGGGATTTCATAACTATAAAATAATGTCTAAAATGGAATTAGACATCTATGTATCAACAACAAAACCAGTCAGTTGTTATTTTAAGACATGAAGGTCAGTTGTTCTGGAACAGTTCTTACAAGAACAGTACAGTATTGTGTCGAGTGCATTTCCAAAACCCATCAAGCTCCATGATGAAACTGTCTCTCGTGAAGACCTTCTTAGGAAAGCAAGACCAAAACTGACCTCTGCTGCAGAGGAGACGTTCATTTAGAGTCACCAGCCTCAGAAATCACCAATTAACCTCAAACAGCTCCTCAGATTAGAGCCGTTATGAAGGATTTACAGAGCAGAAGTAGCAGATATACATCTCTATCAACTGTTTGAAGGAGATTATGGAGTATTTTGGATAAACGCCTTCAGTATTGTTTTACAGTGTTATAAGAAGTTAAAATCAGGAACGAACCTGGAGTTAGAAAGTGATCCGAAACTTTTGAGCAGTATATTTGATGATGTGAAAACTAGCTAGGTCCTGGTGTTACTTACATTATAGCAGCTATGAACATTTTTGAAACCAGAAGGTACAAACTTCTCCATCGTGAAGACTTTCCCATGGAGAGAAAACCTACTTACTGATACTGGAGACTCCTTCCAAAAATAGTATACTAAAGTACACTAAACAACCATGTTACTACACTATACAATCTAATTCTAACTGATTATGGTGTGCAATGTCGAGTACTGAAATCTGGTTAATCAGCACTTTCCATCCAGGCTGTAATAATGCATTGAACAGTTCTTAACCCAGTTCCAGTCATTCCTCTTCTCCTTAGTTGTTCTCTTTGCTTGATGCAGGCTAAATTTACAGTCCTTCTGACGCAAAATCTTTTTCTTTTCTTTTTTCCTTCCTCCAGGCAGCGTATAAACGTGTGAATCGAATTACAGCTGAAAAACCTGTCAGAGCTGCTGTTATAGAAAACTCATCAACACCCTCTTGAGCAACCAGAGCTGACAGTTTGAAAGCACTTACGCCATCATTTATCAAGTTGTCACTGATGTGCGGACGTGAACGTTGTTCTGATCTCGCTCTGAACATCTGTTCTTGACCCGATCGACAAATGGATTCCAGAGTTCTTTGGTAGACGCCGAATTTCTGTCGTCGACATGCCGCCGTCCAACC
>JAQQZS010000009.1:5481574-5492517 GCA_030068045.1 Platyallabes tihoni | reverse complement strand
GATAGGGTTAGATGGAGGCAGATGATTTGCTGTGGCGACCCCTGAAAGGGAACAGCCGAAAGACAAAGAAGAAGAAGGTTGTGCTTTAATGTTCCGTTATGTATGTAAAAAATGTGTAGTATTCCAACAAATTATTATTATTTTATTATTATTTTTAATCAACCGGCATTAAAAAAAACTTTTTACAGTAAGCCATTTCTTCTATAAAAAGATGGTTTAAATAAAGTTGAAAAAAAATACAGAATTTTTGTGAATTCTCCCCTTTTACTGTAAACGAGACTGTTCTTTATCCTTACTATACAGTACATTAAGTCTCCATATCCTCCTCATGTAGATCCTGTTCATGTAGTGACTTGACCTTGTAGACTACGAACCTAAGAACAGCACATGAGAAAAACACATGAATAAAAATTGAAACAATCTTGAATGATACATGAGGACACAACTTTAAAAACACACACACACACACACACACACAC
Organism: Platyallabes tihoni; assembly: GCA_030068045.1. Taxonomy (NCBI): domain Eukaryota; kingdom Metazoa; phylum Chordata; class Actinopteri; order Siluriformes; family Clariidae; genus Platyallabes; species Platyallabes tihoni. The sequence goes on along the minus strand of JAQQZS010000009.1, from coordinate 5,492,038 downwards.
AGAAACATATTACCGTTGATTTTCCCCTTGCATTCCTCTCTTCCACATCAATGCACTGATTGCTTCCATCATCTTCGGTAAATAACTTGTTCCATATTTTCTCACGCTGTCATTGGCCTGGGGGTAAACAGGACTTCTATTCTATGGAGGAGTATACTCATCATCACCACCGTCATTTCTGACCACATTGTCCACTTTAAGACTTCCACCACCTCGTGCCTGAGCAATCGTATCTTCAGCCAGCTGCAACTTAAAATCAGTTTACTGAATCATTGATGAGCAAGTCGAGGGCGACAGTGGCAAGGAAAAACTCCCTGAGATGGTAATTGGAAGAAACCTTGAGAAAATTAATCTTCATTAGCATTTGGTGACAGTTCATAAAGTGTTGATGAAAGTGGCCTGTCAGAGGCGAATGGCGAAATCAACAATGTGGTTCGTTCTTCTGGAGGACAAGTAAAGTGAATGATGGCAGAATTCTTTTGTCGGTGATGAAAAACCCCTCTATAACATATGGCCAGGTCAAGAACATTGTGGAATAGATAGGCATACAGTATCAGTGTCAAAGTCTATGGACAAAGGATGCCTTCATGAAAGGTTAACATCAAGATACTGTATAAACCTCTACTAACACCAAAGAATGGAAAGCCCAGTTTATAAAAATTAAACCCTTCTTAAAAGCCTTCCTGATCTGATACAAGATTAACTTGCATGTTCTGTAGAAGCGAAGATTATGAAGAAGGAAAGGAAAGACTCATGTTCCATAGCATAAACTTTTAACCATGTTGTGGAGGTACCGAACAGTAGGATTATGACATGGGCATGCATGACTGGGAACAGAACTGGTCCAATTGTGCTTATTAATGATGGGACTGCGGATAGAAATTCTGCTGCTCCCCAGCCAACTAAACCAATCCATGTTTCTTCTATACTGTTGTAGCCCATCAACCTCAAATGTTTGATGTTGTGTGTTTTCTGAGATTGTTTTTGCTAATCACAGTTTTGAGCGATTGCTGTATTCTTCCTGTTGCGCATTTTCCTTAAACCTCTCTCATCCATAAGGCATTTCCTACCACTGAACTTTTACCCACTTGAAGCTTTTATGTTTTTTTTTTTCTTCACACCATTCTGGCTACGCGTCAGAGGCTGTTGTGTGTGAAAACACCCAAGAGATCAATAATAATAAAAATATTCAGACCAACTGGTCTGGCACCCACAATCATGAGACGGTTCAAATCACAGAAATCAGATTTATTTATTTTTTTGTATCTGATGGTTGTCATGCAGGGTCATGCAGTTAAGGTCATGCAGTTAAGGTACACCTCACTTAAGTCGGCAAGATGGTCAAGTGTGGTATATACCTCACCATGGTGTATATCATCCACACCATAAATTTTTCACTCTCAGGAATAGAAGTCAGTAAGGCATGACTGTTGCTTGCCCACTTGGTGAGGTGAAACCCTGCACTTGCACAAAGATTGGTGAGATTGTTATATAAAGCAACTGCTTGATCGTGGCTTGAAACAGACTTCAAACAGTCGTCTACATAAAAGTTCTTAAGTACTGTGTTGACTGCCTCGACAGGTGCACTCTCACCTGATAGTACATGGCTTCCACATCTGCCATCATGGCAACTTCCTCTTGTCTGAAGCGTGTAAGCACTCCAATGAGTGAATTCGTCAAGTCTGGTCCTTGCAGGAGCTCGCTATCCAATGATACTCCCTGATAGCTGGCAGCACAGTCAAAAACCACTCTTAGCTTTTTCTTCTGAGGATGATAATGTTGTTATTGACATGAATGTTATTGAAAGCTGATGACCCATACGGTATCTGCATGAATGTACTGTACATATGCACATAGTTGCTCTTACATGACTCATTAAATGCTTGCATGAGTGAATAGAGATACAGGTGTTTCTTATACATACTGTACAATGACAATGTAAATCTGAGCTCCATTGACTTTCCCATTGTACAGTGTTAATCCAATAAGTGCTGTCAAACAAATCCTTACAGTGTTGGCACTGAGAAGGCACCAGTTATACTCAATCAATATCCTTAATATCCTAATATCCTGTATATATTGGGTTTTTCTTCTACTAAAGATGAATGTTGTACAATCAATCAGCCTCAGGAATGACCAGTTCAAATAAATAATCCAGGAAAGAAATCCTGGAATATACCCATTTGATCCAATCCATAGTTGGACAACAGATTGCCACATAACATTGCTGAGCCTAGACCTGACCACCTGAAGCAACCCCAGATCATAAGACTGCGTCCAGAGGATTGTACAGTGGTCACTATGTATGATGAGTACTTCGCTTCATGCATCTACCAAGGAATAAAGGGAAAGCATTACATAATATAAGATTTATAGACACATTATGTCCCTCATGTGTCCCTTTTAATTCTGTGAAGCTGTTTACAACAATGCCTATTGATAAAAGTGCGATACGAATCAAATTTAATTGAAATTGATTTGAACTGAATTGAACTAGATTGAGTAGATTGCATTATCAGACATGTTCTATTAATACAGACTGACATATTTTTCAGTCAGTTTTTGTCTCTAAATGAGCTCTTGTTACACAATGTCCCTTCAGATTAATTACTTTCTCTTGAGACCATGTGACATCTCACCTAGCCATTCAGCCATTAAACAAACAGAGGATGCACTCATTAAAACTGGACATGGGTGATACTAATGATAATAAGGAAGTGCTTAAGCTCAAAGTATGATGATTAAAATGACGCTCATGTTTCCTTGGCGAAAAAATCAGGATTGGATGTGTTTTTTGCGTAAGAGCCATATGGCCACAGACTATCCTTACAAGAGGGTGCGGGTTGGACAGGGGGACGGGGGGACGGGGCCTGGGTGTAGCAGCGCTGTGATATAACACTGAAAGAAAATATAACGCAATCAGTTTTGTCTATGACCTCCAGGCTACTAAATAAAGGCAGTTTATTCTACTCACCTCTACGTACTGTACATATAGTAGGAGGTATGAATAATCTGAATCTATATATACGCACAACTTCAGGAAAAGAAAAATAGTTTGATGTACATTATATTATTCAATATTTATACAAGTTTTTCTTTTTCTGAAATGCGTAAAAATTTTATTTGGCTGATTTTATAGTATATGAATTCTAAGCAGACGCTGTGTTTGAAGGAAATTTACACAATAAAGTATTAGTTTGATGTAATTAGATCAACAATGATGTATTAGTTCATTAGTTGTGATTTTTATTTGCAGCTTTTTATTTGATAAGTATTTGAAGAATAAAATAATTTAAGGCGAGTTGTTTTTTCGGAAAAATACTTAACAACAGGATTCTATAAGAAAGCAGTGCAGTAAATCTTGCATTTTGTGCAAGATTTAGTAAAGACGTAGCACCATGGGTCCCAAGAACTTCACCAAGACCGGTAGCAAGAAAAAAAGGGAGCCACTTTCAGTTTTGTTTTTTAAGCAGCCGGTGCCAAGAGGAATCATAAATTGAGATTGAGTAAATTTTGATGTTTATTTATTTCATATTTTATTTCATTAACATGTCTTTTTTTTGAATGATTGGATTGTTTTTATATGCAAACATATGATTATAGGGTTGGAAATTGATAATATTGGTAACATTTTTGGGTGCCTGGAATGGATTATCTGCACTTACTGTACATTATTTCACATGGAAAATTTGTTTCTCAAAATTAATTTATACACATTATTATTTGTGACTACATTTGCATGCTGAGGTACTACTGTAGTCACATTTAATGGTGATCGTTTTTCCAAAATTCACTGTTTGGTCATTTTTAGACATTCAAAGGGGCGTGGCTCACCAGTAGCTCATTTATATAGACACTGAAATTATGCATTTGGAGCAGGAGTGAAATAAAGGGAGTTTTGAGGTATAAGAAAAAATATTACCTGAGATTTATTTCAGGGGTAACATTAACAGAGAGACATTAGGGAAGCTCTAAGACCTCTGTTTTTTTAACAATAGCAAAATATGAGACCTTTAATTTTTAAGTCAATTATTATTATTATCACTTACATTATAGGAGCTTTAAACACTTGTTCTTTCATCAGGCTGTCAATTTTTGACAGACTTGTTATGTCAATTGAAATATGTGCTTTTTATCTACGACTGTCAGCTCCTGACAAAAAAAATGCTAAATAAGTATCATAATATCAAGATTTCTACACTTTTTTAAATCAGTTTTTGTGGTGCATTTGCCATCCAAGTCCATCAGTAAACAGCATCTTCAAGTAAGCCAATAATCAAAAATTAATTAGAATTTTATCCAGCACTACAGTCAGAGCCGGTGTTATCAGTACCCAGGGAATGATGATTAATATTATGGATTCCAGTCAGGTCCATACCACTTGGACTGTAAGTGCGGTTACATGGACAATGCTTCTTCACTTCAATTAAAACCAGATTCCAATTTAACTGTTTGCATGGGCACTGATATTATTAAATGCGTGCCCTCATGTCCAAAGCATGTTTGATTAAAATACTTACCCTTTTTGACATGCACTGAGTTGTTCCACAGGACGTCAAGCGTTTAATCCGCTGGAAAAATAACAAAACAAGAAGAAAATACAGGATTTTTTGTTTTTTTAAAGTTTACAACTTTCATCAAAAGATGATGACCAAGATGGACCCGCATCAAGTCACGGGAGCGACATACATTATGCGTTTCTGCTGTTCAATTTCAATCTCAAGCATCATAAGCAGGGTTTTTATGAGTGACTGAAATAGAAAGCATAGGGTAAAATAATCCACATGAGCAAAACCTCTTAAATGTTGAATCCTATAACCTATGACAGGATGTGTCATTTTGTCAACAGTGATGTCAACTTACTAAATCATAAGCAGATTCATTATGTGTGCAAAAAAAGAAAAACAAAAAACCAAACCCTAAGAAAACCTTAGAAAGCCGTACCCCCAGAGTCTGTCAAAAACATTTACTATTCACGAAAGATGAAGAATGGCTATAATTAGCTAATATATGGCTGTTTCTTAGCAACACTACAATCTGACAAGTAGTACAGAAACCCAACAATGCATTCTTTAACAGACGAGGTTTGTATAACTGCATTGTCTGGAGTGTGTTATCCTGCTTATACCCCAACAATTTGCAAAACTTTTTATGTTTTGGTTCGTTCAAGGCAAATGAAATTTCTCATGAATGAAGGAATAAAACCGATTGACCGATTTACTGAAGACTTCAAGCACAGCAAGATGATTAGTAAAACATTCGATTGGTGCAAGCGTTATAAACGAGGTTGTACGTTGTACGAGGTTGAGTTTTTCCTTGCCACTTTCGCCATCATCCTCGGCTTGCTCATTAGGAACCATCTTATCATTTTGATTCATTCACATTTCATACAAATGTCAATAATTCTTTTGATTGTGTAAAGCTGCTTTGCGACAATGTCAATTGTTAAAAGCGCTATACAAATTAAATTGAGTTGAACTGAAATTAATAGTGAAAGTCTGGGATAAGTGCAGGGTATTATATAGAAAAATAAAATAAGTTTTTACTTTCAGAACTCTATTCTGCACAGATCAAAAGTCCCAGTTTAACCTGAACGCCCCTCGTATTAATAGCCGGTGAATAACTTCTTGGTTTATGGATATAGTTAATGTTGCCTTAATGCCATGTATGATGCCATGCAACTAAACAATAACATACTAGCATTTCCCTATTACCTTAAACCTTGTTTAATTTGCATGCTAAATGACCAATAGAGGTATAATGTTACACAAAAATATTACACAATCTGCAACCAATAAGATTCAAGAATTCAAATATTCTATAATTTAGTGAATTAGTGAAGTTCCTGTAATTATATATATATAGTAGAGTCATTTTCGATAAAATCTTGTCCTGAAGATGGTGACAAAGATTTATCCTGGATTTGTCTTTAAGACATACATACATACTTTTAGACATTTACATTATGTAAATTGATCCAGCATCTGATCGAAGCATCTGAATGTCATCATCATTGTCTTCCCCTTGACCAGCTGACATTATATGTCATGTGTGAAAAAGTACTAGAGTGTTCACACAGATAAAAGCTTTCTGACTGTACCACCTCAGGCTTTTAAAACACAGCCGACCTCGCTGCTCCCCTGACTAGCACACCTCTGATCGAAGGTATTACCGAACGTGTAAAGTTAAAAGGAGCTCAAGCACAAATGTCAAATAAAATGTGGCTGGCAAGTGAAAATCAATCAAGACACTCATTAGGAGGTGCCATATAAACAATTAATCTAGAGACCACCAGAGCACACACACACACTTTTTTGTTTCCACAGTTAGCTTATTTAAGTTCCACATTTTGGACAGGAGGCAGCTGTAAGCTGCTTGTCAGCTGGGTCTAGTTGGCTGAACAGTGAAAGTGCCACATCAGAGGGTGACTGGGCAGTCTCTCCAAAGCAGCATATAGCTGAGGATAATATGTTGGTTTTGCATAACGATGTCTGAGCAAGAAGATAAAAAGGCTTTTAGGTAGCAGGAGCGTTCTCTTGTGTACAACGCACCTTGATTCCTGACTCTTCCCCCATCCTGCCCAGTTGATGCCCTTACACTCTCTACCCTGCTGAGGTCATTACCCCACCTGCTTACTTGGCTGAGAACATTATTCTGACTATTTGCTCAGTTGACAAAAATGCTTTGTCTCTCTGCCTTCTTGAGGACATCATTACACATTGCTTCTTGTCTGAGGACATCGGTTCTCTTGTGTACAATGCACCTTGATCCCTGGCTTTGGCAAGTCCAGTACAGTATATCTTTGCCCCTATCCTGCACAGATGAATCCTTAATCCGCTACCCTGCTGAGGTCAGTTGAGAAAAATGCTTTCTTGAGGATGTCATCCCACCTTCCTTCATGCCTGTGGACATCACTCTGCATTTAAGCTTGGTTGAGAATATCACTCCATGTACTCGCCTGGCGATGGATGTCACTCTGTTTCCTTGCTTTGCTGTTGTTGTCAACCCTCCTTTCCATCTGGCCTTGCCACTGTTGTCACCCCCTATGGCCTCGCCATAGTGGTGATCCCCTCTATGACCTTGCTGTTGGCATCGCTTTAACCCAGTGGCCCAGGCCTTCCTGTTTATGGATTTCAGGTGCCAGGGGGTGTGCTGCCAGTTACACCATAAACAATTCCAATGAAGACCACCAAGAGGTACCCAGATTCATAGTTTTGTTTTCATAATTAGATAGCAATTTAAGTTTTCAACTCTTTGCCAATGAGGTCCAAGCCAGGAGATGAGAAGGAAGCCTGGCAAGCACCAAGCAAGGTATCTTATGTTTGATCCTCCTTGATCACTGACTCTGGCAATGACACCCTAAGCGTCCAACTGATGACATCACACCATTGAATAGCTGTTTATTCTGGACTGACTGTGGTTGTTTTTATGATGGGTCTCAGTAGCAAGTGGTTTTCTTATTGCCACAAAGCTATATAGTCCCAATCCTTTCTTCCTAAGGTAAAATACCATACCCTGTGCACTGACGTCAAATGCTCTAGTTCTCGGTTCATTCTGCTGAATTACAAGATGTGAGGCATAAACACAATGTGTGTCCTGAGGTGCTGCGTGTTCCACCAGCCATGATCACCAGCTGATCTTCTCAAGGCTTCCTCTGCTGTCAAGTAAACAAAATACACAAGTGCATGCTTGTTTCGCAGTTCAAAAGAAGAACAAAAAGCTATTTCAAGAGAAAACTGGCTCACAACCAATATGAAAAGTAACGTTTAATGCTGTCTGTTGATGCTGTCAAGCACAATTCAATTTCCTGGCTGAAGAACCACGCTTGAGGAGAGACAAAACACTGTAAACACAGAGTGAACTCTTAGCTGATGAGGTCATAGGATTTCTTGAAAAAAATCTGCAGTGCTCATAACGCCAGTTGTCATTCTCAGCACTGAAATATACTGTATAACTTAACTTTCATTATCCCATCCATAAATATGTTCACCGTGGGACAAAATAATGCTCTACCATGGTGCAGCATAAAGGTCATATCGCTATAGATATAAAGATATAGCAATCAAATAAAAATGATGTGCAGCCATATGCAAGAAAATGGATACCTTTTTTTTTTACTGTACAAATGATATGCTCAATTTAATTCTATTTGATTTACTGTAGTAAATCACAATCTACTGTAGATTTAGATCTCTAATAAATGTCAAGTGACATTTGATTTTGAAATTACAACACTTTATTTAATAATCGTTCCCTCCATTGTAATTGGGCATAATAAAACATGATAAAACACTATTTTAGGACTTTTACCTTATCTGGAAAAATGCTTTCCTCAGGAACAGAAGATTATAATACAGAAGGCTATAATAAAACTTTAAAGTGAATCCGACACATACTGTAACCGTCTTTTGAAGCTTTGACAGTACAAGCTTTGATAGTTTTAGGCAAACCACAGCATGGAACAGTCACAATACATAGAAAAACATGGTGCAAACTAAAGAGCCAATCAAATCGCTCCTTTCTGTCACACAACCAGTGAAATGAAGCTGCTGGCTGGGCAGACAGCTGATGTGAGTGAACTAAATGCATTAAGTGGATTTTTTGAGAATGTTAAAACCAAGAAAAAGGAGATTTACACTCTGTTGCTTAAGTTTTAGTCACTTTAGTTTATGAACCCCAGCATTTATGAACTACAGGTATGCATCACTTAACATTCTTGATACAATCTGTGAAGTAGGACATTAGCTGATTTGGATGTTGTGCGAGCACCTTATTGTATACTTAAGAAAGCTATATGGGATAATACTTTTCTTTTTTTCTCTTACTCCTGCTAGCACTAGTTTTATAGCATTTAGGAGCCATTATTAATGTTAAGATGATGTTTTCAAAAGAAAGTAAAACGGAGATCATGCTAAATAGGGTCGAGGTCAACTGACATTTAAGAACATCTTCTTTTTATCTATCTAGTGAATCAAAAGAACGTTTGTAGATGTTTTGTTGCGTACTTTATTTATTTTATTTATTTAGTTTTTTAGGGTTACCAGATTAGTTTGCACCTTAAGGCATCTCTAGACTGTAAATGTTGACAGTGATATGACTACCTCCTCCAGAGTGTTCTTGACCTGGCTAGATGTTGTGAAATGTTTTTTCTTCACAAAGGGAACAATCCTGCCATAATCTACTTTATTTGCCTTTTGGTGTTGCATTCCTTTTTTTTTTTTTTAAGAACGTACCAAATAATTGGTTTATTGTTTCTGAAATCTATTGCTTGCCTCCTTAACTTGTATCAACTCTTCTTTGGACTGCATATGGAGTGTTACCATGAACAGCAACATACAAAATTTAAACTCAACATTTTATCATTTTCATTTGTCAAAAACTAACTAAGAAAGAGGATACAACTAACCATCAAACTGCTTATCAATCAACTGTCTAATTACTTTTGAGCCTGTGAAAATATCACTTCAAATCCACCGTATCCGGATCTCACAGTGAAATGTTGTCTCTGTGCATTTAAAATCGCGAGAGGAATCCCAGACACCATTTTGCCTCAGAGCTGTTTTCCACTGTACTGGACTGTGAACTCGTGATTATTAAAGTAGAACCCCAGTCTGTTTGTATCTGCACTTACTGAACTATAGCGCATACAGTGATGGTCAGTACAGAAAGGGGCAGCAGGGTTCAAAGCTTCAGTCGTCACAGGCACCCAAAAACACGCATACTGTGTGAAAAGTTGAGGAAATCATAGCAGTTCTTGACAAGTCTTGCCAAATCCTGAGGTGCAACAGGTACAGGGGCACGGGGCAATACACACTGAATTAACCTACGTATTGTGTATGTCTTGGGACAGTGGGAAAAGCCGGAGTACCTGGAGGAAACCCACCATGTTTGGGGAGAGCATGCAAACTCTTTGCACACAAAGGCAGGAATCAAACTGGGAATCGAACCCGGATCCTGAAGGTGCAAGGGAACAGTGCCAACCTCTAAGCCTCCATGCTGCCTGTTGTAAAATGTGATAAGTTGAGATGAGATGAGATGAGGTGAGGTGATGTGAGATCAGATCAGGTCAGATGATATGATATGTGATTCCTCAAATAAAAGCACAGTATAAACAATGTCATTTCCTAGACCTGGCTTTTCATTATTTTGAGTAAGCTGTTCCCATCTGCAGGCAAAGTCCCAAGTACGTCCCTTGTGAAACTGCGAGGCCAAAATATGGAGTAAACAAGATTATCCTATAAGCCAGTTATGCACTGTAGCAGCCAGATTGTCAACATGTCATGCTAAAAATAAATCACTTCTACTACGACTACTAATAAGAAGAAAACGAAGAACCACATTATTATTATATACCCTTCATATATACCATATAACTTTAACATAGTAACATTCATTCATTCATTCATTTTCTGTACCGCTTTATCCTCTATTCAGGGTCGCGGGGACCTGGAGCCTATCCCAGGA
>JAQQZS010000009.1:5464666-5481474 GCA_030068045.1 Platyallabes tihoni | reverse complement strand
CAGAGACGGGAATCGATCCTGGCCGGGAATCGAACCCGGACCCTGGAGGTGCAAGGCGACAGTGCTAACCACTACACCACCGTGCCGCCTTACATAGTAACAATAATTAGTAATTGAATAAATAATATAGGCGTTGTTACTTGGAAATATTCACATTTTAATATTTATGCAACCAATAAATACAGTCTTTTGCAAAAGTTTAGGCACCCCTTGATAACAGATTTTGGTGATTTATTGATTTTTTTTTTTTAAAGATGTAAACACAGTCTCTTGGAAATGGAAAAAAATGCACAATATTTTTATCAAACATTGAAAATAAAAAATAAAAACATTATTGCGGCATTGTGCAAAAGTTTGGGCACCCTACATAATCAGTACTTAGTAACACCTCATCTGCCAGATAAAAGTCTTTCAATTCTTGGGATTGGGATTTCCTTCCATTCTTCCTTGCAGAAGGCTTCTAGTTCTGTAATATTCTTTGGTCGTCTTGCATGCGCAGCTAAGATCTACCCACAAATTTTCAATGATGTTTAAATCAGGGGACGGTGATGGCCATTCCAAAACCTTCAGCTCGCGTCTCTTGAGGTATTCCATAGTGGATTTCGAGGTATGTTTAGGATCATTATCCTGTTGTAGAAGCCATCCTCTTTTCAGCTTCTGCTCTTTTACAGATGGTGTGATGTTTGCTTCTAGAATTTGCTGGTGTTTAGTGGAATCCATTCTTCCCTCCACCCGTGCAGTGTTTCCTGAGAGAAAGAGGGAAAATATATTTTATGCATACAGTAAGTGATATGTTTGAGTGAAAATATTTACGGTATATAATTCTGCGCTCACCAATCAGCATTTCCCGAATTGCATTGTATGTGAAACTATTGACCCTATCAAAGAATAATAAAATATAAAACTCACATTTAGTGGCAAATTTGATGTGGTCATTCCACGTCCTGTTTACTATCAGTGATCCCAAAGCTACCACTAAGAAGGTGTAAGGCAAAGCATCCACTTGATGGTCTCAAGAGATGAACTGAAAATATGCAGAGCAAAAAGGCCTGAGCCCAGGAGAGTAGAATGAAAAACTGTCTGTCATAATAACTAGAAGAGGTGAAGAAAAGGGCATGTGAGAGTGAGAGTGGTAGTCATATGCGAACCACATGGAAATGGAGCTGAGCCAGCGCACACAAGATGCAGCGTCTTCCAGCATTCTAGTGAAGGACAGTCACTGTGAGAGCGAAGAACTGCACAAAGCCAATGGCCCTGGAGGAGATTATTGCTCTTACTGATGGAAATATCTATTAAAGTAGACAGTGGTCTGCAAATGAGACAGAGAACATCTCCTCAACAGCAGTATTACACAAGGGCAACGAAGTCTCCTGATAAAAATAAAGATAACATGAAGCATGATAGGAATGCATTATAGATTTTAACTCGGCTTTGCTATGACAAGTCACGACTGCTTGAGGTTAATATCGATACTGAAGGAACATCTTATATACTGTAAATGTACAGATGTACAGTACTATGCAAAGGTTCTGCACACATGCAATTATTGTGTAGGATAACGCATAATGCCTGCATGGGTTTTTTAGACCCTTTGAATATTTTTATATTTTATATTGTAACCATGGCGTAGAGGTTAGCACAGTCACCTTGCACCTACAGGGTCAAGGATTCAATTCCTGCGCATGAAGTTTACATGTTCTCACCGTGCTTTGTGGGTTTCCTCTGGGTACACCAGTTTCCTCCCACAGTCCAAAGACATGCAGATTAGGCTAATTGGCATTCTCTTTTTATAAATTTATTTTTTCCCCGATTTTTTCCAGATTTTCTCCCCTATTTTCGTCGTGTCCAATTCCTCCCAGTCACTAGGGGGCTCCCACATTAAGCTCTTCCCGCCACTCAGTCGGGAGGGCCGCAGACTGCCCACGTGTTTCCTCCGAGCCACTTGATGTCACCGACCATTTTTTTAACTGCTTGCTCACGCACCGTTGGGGCGGTGTAACACTCGGAGGAACATCGCTAGCCGCTCCCTCCACTTTTGCAAGCTCACAGACGCCCCTGATTGGCTTGTAGAGCCGTCGTTAATGTGGGAGCGCGAAGTACCTCTCATCCCTCCCCCCTGAGAGAGCTCAGCCAATCAGCTCTCTCTAAGCCAGCATCATCCGGGGTTCGAACCAGCGATCTCCGGATGGTAGGGCGAGCACTTTACCACTGCGCCACTCGGAGGCCCCCTAATTGGCATTCTCAAATTGCCCGTAATGTGTGAATGAGCATGTGAGTGTGTTATGGATTGGCACCCTGTCCAGGGTGTACCCCGCCTCGTGCCCTAACCCTCCTGGTATAGGCTCCAGCCTCCTGCTACCCTGAATACAGGAGAAAGAAGATGGAATAGACCATGGGAACATTAATTTTTTTTTTCAAATGTATTGCTGGAGGAAACAACAGAATTCAACAATGATAGATACTGTACCACTCAACCCAGTGTCTCGACCCAGTGTCCTTTGGACATTGCGAGGGACTACATTGGAAGGGATTAGTTTCCTGCAGGCTAAAAGTTACTTGCAGAATGAAAAGACTTCATGAATGGACCAGGCAATCATGAATGGGCCAGGCAAAGATCAAGAGCAAGCTTTCTTATCAAGAGAAACTGAACAAGGAAGCAACAAAGCACTCCTTTGAAAAAATAAAGGAAATGAATGGGTTGAGTCACATGAACACAATGAGATCTTAATGAGTTACCACAAGTAACATTTCCAGATGTGTTTTACTACATTGTTTGTAATGTGAGTGCTTACACAATTGAACAGTTAAGAAATTATTAACAGTGGTAGAAATTACACCACTCTGGGAGCCCCATTCAGTTCACTAATAACATGGATACAGGGCTTGCAGATCCAGTTCTAATGGACAAGTGGAGAGTCCATTATGTACTGTACCAGACACTGTACCACCGTACATGCATGACTGGCATAGCAGATTATTGGCTGTTTAAAATTGAAGTACTGTAGGAGTGCAGATACAAGGGTCCAAGACAGTCATTTGCTCTGGCCTACTGGATGAAGCATGGACAAGGTCCAAGCAGAGGTAGGCTACCAGAATCTCCTCTGGTGCATCTAAAAGTACATCAGTGGAGAGAGAAGAATGTCAGGGTTGTTACTGCACATATCCGTGTTGGCACAACCCTACACTTTTTTGAGCTATTACCCCTTATTCAGATTTTGCACGCTCACAGCAAGACTGGTGGACGTTCTGGAACTGCTACCATAATCATACACACCCTATTCATTCTTTGGTGGTGACAACTTCATGACCCGGGAAAAGATGGATGCGGAATCATTATTTCCAGAAATTGAGGCGTCACCTAACAAGCTTAATTAGTTCACATGTTGTGGGAAAGGCTGGAAATCAAATGCACATTTAAGTACCACACTAAATTCTATTCTGCAGGTTTGACGCAAATTTTGTCTCCAGGCTCTTCTGTCCTGAGGCATACATGTATAGGCAAATGAGTACTACAACCAAGCACATAAACAGATATTTTTAATTCTATAAGTTTTGTGACTTTCTATTGTGGACACAGAAAGACATTGTTCATTACACTTATCGATTTTATGTTGCACGAATAAATATTTTTCAAAATGTCATGCTATATGCTATGCAACATACAGTAGGAACAATGATATTAATGCAGGATATGCAGGACATATTTAGGTCATAGTTTCCTAACAGCACTGGGGAGCATATTAGTCAATGCACACAATCTTGGCAAGGAAAAAAAACAATTCTTCACGCGCGAGCACCATGCCCACTTGTCCACATCTGTTGCATCCTGCTGGCAGCACTTCTGCACACGTTAGTCCGACACTATACTGACGTCAAATTCAAAATATACCAACACCAAGTCCCAAGGGCACAGTTTATGAAGAAGGCCACTGTTCTCAGTCACATGCTTGTGCTCACCCTGTGGTGCAGTGCCAGTAAGATCCTTCATATGTGCTTGTGTGTAGTGGGAAAATCCCTGTGCTAGATCGACAGATTCAGCCTCCGACTCATCAGCGTTAACAGGAACAACTGAAAAGGTGAAAAATGTCAGTCTGTTTTGTGACGGGCAAGAAAAAAGATGCTTCCAGCATGTTTGACCTTCCAGTTATAATCCTTCACAAAATAATCAGCCACAAAATCTTCTTTGGGAGAGCTCTCTCTCTCTTCAGGATTACAGGCTCCCCAAACAAACGGTTGATTCCTTTATGCCTGTGGTGATTTAAAAAAAATAGCATTTGTGCTGTTTCTTCAGTGTTTTCAGGTCCATCCACCTGTGACTTTCATACATCTTTGATTCCTGACCAGTTACATAGATCCAGTGGTGTTGCAGGTTCAGTGTTGTACAGTATAGGTATTCCCCGATTTATGAACATTCAAGTTATGAATTTCCGCAGATAAGAATGGACCGCGGTTCTACTGCACGTTCAATAACAGAAGTAGCTCACGTGCATGGTACAAAAAATTTAAACTGTAGCCTCAGGTTCTGGTTCTGGTTCTTAACTGATGGTAGTGGTCTTCTCCTGCTTTAGCCCGTCTGCTTCAAGGTTCGATGTGTTGTGCATTCAGAGATGCTCTTCGGCTTACCCCGGTTATAATGAGTGATTATTTGTGTTACTTTTGCATTTCTATCAGCTCAAAATATTCTGGCCATTCTCCTCTGCTTTCTGAGTCTTCACTTGACAGATTAAGCTAATTGGCATTCCCAAATTGCTCATAGTGTGTGCGTGAGGGTGTGTGTGTGTGTGTGCGCGTGTGCCTTGCGATGGATTGGCACCCTGTCCAGGATGTACCCTCCCCCCCTCATGCCCTAGGATACAGTTGAACAGGTGTACCTGCACTAGTCAAAAAACGCACCAGTTGTCTCTAATGATTTGGACTCATAATAGTAATTTGGCCGGAGTGTATTTAGATAAACTAGGGTTGAAGGGCTTCATGCTAAAACATGGAAAGCATAATCAACTCTAGTTAATCAAGTCTGGTATAGAGTTAATCTCTATGGAGTCACATCATGGCAGAATTCTGAGAACGCCCAATAAAACACAGCCACTAGGGTGAATTAAGTGTAGAAGAACCTTAGAGTAAAATAATATTTTATGAATCAAGAACTTGTAAAGTTGTATTATACTATATTATATTATATTACATTATACTCGTATTATATTGCACAGGGTGGGACATGGAAAAATAGGCCGCCCCGCGATAGTAGGACACAGGAGGACCGAACAGGAAGACAAAATAAAGCCAGAACACTGCCCACAGGGTGACATCACGTCAGCAGACAGACGGACAATCGGCAGACAGAGAGCAAGTGGCTACGGCCTCCTCCAAACAGCGTGGCACCGGTATTGTAGACGGCCTACTTTTCCCTGGCACATCCTGTTTAGACTTGTAGAGGTCTTGAGAGACTGAAATGTTTCTGCTCACAGAAATGGCAGCTCTTCCACTCTGACAAACACTTTGCATTTACAGAATTCTCGTAGGTAGACGCTACGCAGAAAACATTCAAACTATTTTTGCTATTTGGAACATAAAAAGTGTTTAATAACTTAAGAATCAGGATTACATGCATTACTGTGGAACCTCATCCAGACTGAAAAATAAAAACCTGCTGAAACTGTGGAAAGTAATGGACAGCTTTTGGTATGTTGTTCATTATTCTGGAGAATTTAAAAAGAAATAAATAAAAGATGCCATCATGCTCCTCGTCTGTTGCTCAACCTTGAGGATTATCGACATGTTCAAAATAAAGTATAAAAACTATTTTTTTCTAATCTGTGTTTAGACTACAGAACGCCCAGGCTGTCTTTACGTGCACGTCCAATAAACCATCTTTTATTCTCTACCCTAGCTCTTGGTCCCTCATCTAACTTCTGATAAAGCTCACTCACTCATCATCTATACCGTATTCATGGTCTTACAGCATGTTGAGAGTTAACCTCTGTCTCTTTGGTACTGTACATCTCAGCATGATGCTACCGCCACCATGCCTCACGGTTTTTTTTTTTGTTTTTTTTTTGGCCTCATTGTAAGCACATTATGTTGCACCGAATTAATTTTACTAACAGCATTCATGGTGTCACGAAGCACTGATTACATACAGTTGATATTTATCTTTTGTGCACACAAAGAAATGACCATGAATAAGTGAAGGAAGGTTACAGAGGCATCATATTTAGCGTGTCATTGATACTTATTTCAATGACACCTTGGTTTTCATGATGCTGTGAGACATTTCTAATGCTTTAATACACAAAGTTCTACTCTATTTAATGAACAATATTTCTAATTAGATTTGTTTGTATCAAAAGTAATGTAGGTGTTTCACAGGTTTGGGAGTGAATACGTATAATATGACTAACAGATAAGACAGAAGTAAAATTACAGAAATTGATTTAAAGTGAACATATACAACAAATGTACAACACATATACAACAAATGTATATATATATATATATATATATATATATATATACTGTATATTAAAGAACTGATCGTCACCTTCTGACTAGTCAGCATTTGAAATGCACTGAATCAGCTGTTCAGAGTTGATGAAGGCTGGGTGAAAATTTACAGAAAAGTAAAACCTTCAAACGTGCTACACTGAATGACCACATGATGGCGTAAAGACCTAACACAGCAAGTGTTGGTTTCAAGCCTGATCAATACTAAGTTCTCCTAGTCAGAGGAGAACAAAGAGAAGTTTGCACCTAAGAATGCATTTTCCAAAGTCTAAGGTCTGTATTGAGAGGCTGTGACTCAAGTCACAACATTAATAAAAGAGCTGTTCAAATCGAACCGGGGCCTTTGATTGCGCAAAATAACAGAACACAGTTATAAAAGTAAAAACTCCCTTTATTTCTCTATATAATCCCCTGCTACACTAATGCACTTATCCCAGTGTTTCACTAGTGCTTGGACACCATCAAGGTAGAAAGTTTTCTGGAGCCATGATTGAACTGCCTGCTTAATATCTGAAACACTGGCCTCCCCAGAACTCCTTTAATGTCCCAAACATGTGAACATGCCTTAATGTGAGGTCAGGACTGTGTGAGGGATGTGCACATGGTGTTGGTGAATTATTGTGTGTACAGTTCACACAGACTGATTGGTTAGTTCCACAAGTTGGTGACAAGTTGTCGATTTTCAAGGATCAGGCGCTCAACTAGCTGAATGTTAAAAGGAATGACTGCAGTGGGGATCGTCATTCACAGACGCACTGCCTTCTTTAAATGTTTGACTGCAGCTAAAAGTTTCATCATTATATCATATTTTAAATCGGCTTTACTCCTTTATCGGTGAGAAAGTCCCTGAACAGTCTAAAACGCAAGAACACTACAGTAGGTGCGTCAAACTCTGGGAAAACACTACCAAGTGCTACCACCAGGTGACACTGTCACATAAGTTGCCTTTTAATAGCCTTAGGTTACACTTTATAGTTGAAATGGTAATGTACTATAAAACAATTTTTAAAATTATGCCTGAAGTTGATTATACATGGATTATACATAGAGGAGGATTATACATTTAAAGAGGAGATTTTAATAGCAAAAATGATGACACTTAAGATGATAAGGAAACACTTAAGATGATAAGGAAACATTTAAATAAAATTAAAAAATGAAGATTTAGACCTTTATAAGTTACAGTAAGCTATTTTAAACACATTCCGTCTATTGTATTCTTCAATAGTTTTTCTAGTCAAGTCAAACAGGCTTTTATTTTCTTTTCAGCCATATACAGTTCAATACACAGTGAAACGAAACAGCGTTCCTCCTGCTGGGCCATTGTTTCAATTCACAGTGTACTGAACTGAATAGTTGGACTGATTAGAGATTCCAGAGTAACTGTTTACACGGATCCTATAAGATGTGTGTTTACACGCACAAAGCATTGAAGCGGGATATAACTTGTTCGACATGCACCGAGAGGTTCTGCTCACTGTGAAGCGTTTAAACAGAACTCTCAGGTGAGGTTAGGCTTTCTGTGTTTTCTAATAAACCCTGCGACCTATGTTGTTATTGGTTATTAGGATTCAGTCTCATCTATGATTAGTTTGATGCTTTACTATGCATGAAATGCCGAGCCAGTCAGTGCTCCTTTCTCAGCCAGAGACTAAGGTAAAGAGTTGAAAAGGAATGGAAGCTAAAGTAACTTCTTGGAAACTTGTCACGTCACCTGAAGTTACCCCCACATGGGGCAAACATGCAGAGAAAGAATATATAAGGGTGAGTCAAAAATGATTCGTACCCCAGTTATTTTAAAACTTCTGTTAGCCGCATCGTCTCATCAGCGCGTTCCGTTCAAGGCTTCTGTCTCCCCAGTCACCGCTGTGCAGGTGTGAACGTGGTCCATCTGTTCATGTGTGGTCTGAGGGTGCCATCATTTATCAAGGAATTTGTGCACAGTATGGAGTAAGTGTTTTGTCATGTGTAGGAGTGGCTAGAAAAGGTCAAGGATGGTCCCACAAGTGTTAGCCATCAAGAAGGAGCTGGATGCTCGTCCATGTCCAAGACAGACGTCCGCACACTTCTGCCCACGCTGTCAACACTCTCCAAAAACTTTGTTTTGAGGTGTTGAAGCATCCTCCCTATAGTCCTAATCTCACTCCATCTGATTATTACCTGTTTGGTCCTCTGAAAGCAGCCCTACCAGGACAAAGATTCACTTCTGATGAAGAAGTGAAGACAGCAGTGCATTCGTGAATCACGGCTCGGTCGAAACATTTTTAATGAGGGAAAAAACGAAAGCTTGTTGACAGATGGATGTCAGTTAATTTAAATTAATTCCACAGCCAGAGTGCGGATAATTTTTGACTCACCCTCATACTTATTCCAGCAAGAGAGAACTGATCGGATCAAGTGATTAAATGGCTAATATTTACCTACTAAATGAATTATTAAAGGTTTACACCATTGGTCAGGTCAGACTGTTCTGATTGAGGTGGGTACACTGGTTACATTGTATTCCAATTGGTTTATTATTACAATTATTATTGCAATACTGTATTAGTGTCCATGTAAATGCGCCTACTGTCACAGGTGACAGTAACACAGACGCTCAAGCTCTGCAGCCACACTAACCAAATACTAACACACTAGCGATAACCGCATAGACCATTTAAGTTACAAAAACACCACCGTACCCCTGATAGAGCTTATACACATTATAACATGATCTGCTGTCACCCAGCTCTCTAAACCAGAGCAAAATGGGGAAATTAGCCTGCAGGTGGTGGGGAGTGGTAGGGGTTAAAGGTGACAACACGTTGCTGGATTGGGTGATCACGAATGGCTGACCCACACAAAGGTTGCACCACAGGACATGACCTTATGTCAGTCATCCTTCAGTTAACACCGAGACTCTAACGGCATGTCGGAAGCCTGAGGTGGTTACAGCCACCTTAAACATGAGTGTGAAAAGTGATCGTAGCCAAAAGATGAGGAAAAGCAAAAAAATAGAACGGGGTTCAGTTACACAGAACTGTGGGCGATTAAACAAATTATCCAGGGTTAGATTTTGCGAATGTTTTTTTTTAAAATAGATTTTATATTAAGAATCCCTAGAATATAGTACAATCTGTATAATAAAAAGAGTTTATTTTATTTCAAGAGTTATGATAATGATGAGCTAATAATATTGTAGCCATCAAGTTTTTGTGTTCTATCTTGAAAAGTTACAGAACATCACAGAAACAATCCATCGCATGGCACAAACACACACACGCTCATTCACACACTACTTGAAACAGGAAAACGCCAATTAGCCTAATCAGCATGTCTTTGGACTGTGGGAGGAAACCAGAGAACCCGGAGGAAACCCACCATGCACAGGGAGAACATGCACACAGACCTGAGATGGGAATCAAACCCAGAAGGCGACTTAACCACTGTGCCACATCCATACATACTGTACAGTAGATGCATATTAATTAAATCTTCTGTTGACTTCACATGTTGACTTGATCCAACCCAAAGGAAAAAGTCCTTACTGAAGATTAATGAAGGAACAATTAATTATACAATCATGGATAAGTGTGAGCCTAAGGTCATTGCTCTTGCTTTAAATGATCTGTTCTATCATTTCTACAAACAACATACTGTACTGTACAACACTTCTTCTAAAAAATATACACACCATAGTCCTGAACATTCTCCATTTATCAATATTAGTAACAATCTCTGACCTACCACAATGTTTCCACTGTCTGCATCTGGCACACCTGCACATTGAATGGCCATAAATCACTGCATGCAACTGTGTGTGTTTTTAATTTGCTTCTTTGAAAGTCTAATATACTTCCCTGAAATAAGTAACAGTCATGGTTCAAACACGGACACTTATACAGAGCACATGTTGTTCAAGGTCAAGTGCAATTACTTTTACATCTTTAATACACTCCGGTAGCTCTATCCTGTAGTGGTTTATACTCGAATACAGAAGTGTATTGTACTGTACTGTAATTACTGTAAATAAGTGTATTGTAATTTATAATTGTAATATTTTCCACCATTTGTTCTGTACAAACTGCACATAATGTAGTGTAAATATAGAACATGTGTTTTTAATTACAGCATTACGTTTGCAACCAATTTATTGGTTATGAGTTAGCTGTGTTGAATTAGCTGGTTATTCCTTTAAATTACAGGACCTGGGTTTGTCTGTTAGGAGTTTTACACCAACATTGGGCTTTAAAGTGGATCTACTATGCCAAATTTTTGTCATTTTAGACATTCAGATGGGTCTCAAATAAAAAAAAATTAAAAAAAAATAAAAATAAGACCTGCTTTTTATTCTTTTTACATTTTAAACTCCCCCAAAAACAACATTGTGTGATTCACAAAAGTGTCAAGGTGGATGTACTGCAAAAACATTATACTGTACCTTAGCAAGTGAAAATATCTTGTATATACAGTTTCTTAGATTACAGTTGTAATCTAAGAAATTAATCTAGATATTCTTAGACTAATTTCTTAGAATACAACAAATCGAGTATAATTTAAAATTATCAAATGGTACTGAAATTGCAAATAAAAACATTCTCATTCCTTTGGAAAATAATTTTGTTTGTTTTTAGGAATTTATTTCTTAAAAGAAGCAAAATGATCTGGCAAAATGATCTGGCAATAGAACACAAAAAAATTGCAATTTGCAATTGCAATTTTTGACTAGAAATAAGCATAATAATCTTACATAATAATAATATGTTATTATTATTTAATATCAGATTATTTTAATAAATAATCAATGCATAAAAAAGCATAATAATCTGTTTGTTGTAAACTTATTTCAAGAAATGATACATAGCTTCAGCTAGATTCAAGAATAATTCACTTGCTAAGATGTCATTTTTTACAGTGTAGGATCTTTTTTTTATTATTATTATTTTACTTAATTGGATATTTCTTTCCATATCAAGTAAAAAAATTTTAATCACATTTTGCAATTTGCATTCATAAGTCAAATACATTTATAAATCAGAGACATACAATACTATACACTTACAAAACAAAGCACTTTGTAAAATTTTACAGCAGAATAAAACTAATGGGTGGAAACATGAGTCTGGAAATTGGTTGTATAGACAGGATTTACTTACAGAAAGCAAAACAAAAGCCAGCGCTAACACCTAAACAGAAGAGAACAAGGTTACAGAGAAAGAGTTAAAGAGAAAGAGTTTAAGAGAAGCGAACATGAAGTGGTGATGAGAGGATGAAAGAGATATTTAGTGATGAATCATGAATCTGGACTGCACGAGGACATGATGATGGAAATGTAGTTTGGTGCCGTTCTATTGAAATATATAAAGACAAAACCATTTAACTTCCCCACTCGTTTATGATATGGCATTTCATGTCAGGTGGACCAGGAGAGACTGTGATCACAACAACAGTCAGTGCACTGATTTACACTGAAATTCTATTGATAGAAAATAAGTGAAGTAATGCTGAAGTCATTTTTCAGGTTTATGATGCATCTTGCCACTGTGGTAATGCTTTTCTTTAGGAAACCTGTATCGCATGGAAGACATGGACAGCAAACACTCCGGGTCACGAATTGGTTACAAATCTTTTGGTGGAAATTTTAAAACATTAGTTCATGAAAGTCTCCATCCTGGAAAAGCCGCTGTGTCTGACGCTATTAAAAAATCCTGGAACCAGCTTGATGGAGAATACAGTAAGTAAATGTATATAAAATTTCTTAAAACAGGATTACATTAAACCAAAATTATCAAGCTTATTTCCAGATAGACTAATCATAATCAATGCTTGTAAAATAAAATTAGTAAAAATCTAGTAAAAGTTACCTAGAAATACGTTTAATAATCTTATATTTAGTTTTTTTGTAGTGTTATTTTTAAGAAAATGTAGATGAATATTCATTCATTCATTTTCTATACCGCTTAATCCTGTGTTCAGGGTCGCGGGGGACCTGGAGCCTATCCCAGGAGACTTCGGGCACTAGGCGGGGCACACCCTGGACAGGGTGCCAATCCTAGATGAATATGACTAGATTAAAAATATTTCACTTGTAAAGATCCTTTTTTGCAGCGTTATTTATCATTAGTCTGTCATACAAAAACAGAGAAGAAGAGAAGCAACAAAGCAGTAATTGTGATTTTCTTAATGATGAGATTCCATAATAGTTTCCTCTATTTAATCCTAAAATATTTTTTTTTACCATTGTTTTATCATTTAAAACAATTTCGTTCTATTTGTTTGAGGTATGTTTTATGAGACCATAATGTTAAACAAAACTTTGTGATTTGTTTATTTACTACAAGGTTAAAAAGCTTGGTGAACATCCTCCGTGATGATTCCATCATTCTTATGTTAAATGGACAGGATTAGTTGCCATTGACATTTACTATCTATTTATATTCTTTGTGTCAAACTATGAAGTAATTAAACAGTCCAATAAAAATTTGAGTCTGTGATTTTAACCAATATTGTGATACAAATATTATTAAAATATCAATTTGACATGTGTAAGGAATGACACCATGATGAAGACACATATAGAATCTAGAAAATTAAGATTTTGTTTGTTTGTCTGTTAGGAGTTTTAAACCAACATTGGGCCAAAGTTTTGTCATTTTAGACATTCAGATGGGTCTCAAATAAAATAAAATAAAAATTTTTTAAAAAGACCTGCTTTTTATTCTTTTTCCATTTTGTTGCTCATCTCTTGGAAGTGGAGTTGCATAGCATTTAGAAAAAATAAATCCCCCAAAAACAACATTGTGTGAGCCTAAATCATATCAGATAAATAATCTTCTCTTAATAACACACAGAAAATATAACGTGTAATAAAAATAAAATATAACGTTCATCCTTTGTCTTTGTGATTTAGGTTTCTCCTGTCAACCTTGTTTTAACACTCTGGTTCTACATTTTAATTGATTCCTGATACAATCTTCTACCTACAGTATACAAAGGGTGTTCAAGTCAAACTTGAATAAAATTTGTGAATGTGATGAAGTTTCTTGTGAATGAAGGTGTAAAAAAACAACAAGAACAACAACAATTTAAGCACAGTACAGTCATGAGACTCTTACCTGCAGTAAAACATTTGAATGGTGCAAACATTTTAAAGAAGGCTGTGTCCATACTGTATGTCCAGGAATGACCCTGGTCTCGGTGACTCGGAGGCCTCTACAGTCATCAGTTTAGGAGTGAAGCACCTGATCCTTGGAAATCAACTATTAACTTGTCACCAACTTGCTGAAGAGAAGCATCTGTTCCTGGGAGGCCAGTATTTCAGTCTTGATCTCACCCCATGTTTGGGCCATTCAAGGAGTTCCTGGGAGGCCAGTGTTTCAGACGTGAAACAGGCAGACTGATCATGGCTCCAGCATACTGAGAAAACTTGTCCAATCACTAGTGAAACACTGGGATAAGTACATTAATGTAGCAGGGGATTACAGTATACAGAGAAATAAAGGGAGTTTTTACTCTTATAACTGTGTTCTGTTATTCAGCACTGTTATATCCTCAGAGATTATTCACAACAATAGAAAAAGATAAGTTATAATGTTGTTAATATTCTACCATAACAAAAAAAACGCATCCAATCAACTATTCAATCAGAAAAATACAAAATATTCAGATGTTTCTGAACAATTGAAAATTACAAACATTGATTCAACCGGCACTAAATCCGGGAGGCGTGCAGAGCTGGCGTGAATATAAAAGCAGAAATTGGAAGCTGGATTTTTCTAAAACCTAATTTATTGTCGGAAAGAAAAATCCTTTTCTGTCTGTCGCTGCAATAAAAGATAATTCAAGAAAGAGTTATCTTTCTGCGCATAAGGAGGAGCGCTGAGTATTTCAGGAAACCCAGAGACAGACAAGGCCTGATAACACATGTTTTAAAGCAGAGACTGCTGGAGTGGAGTATGAGGAAGGAGGCCACAGATTTTTAACCGTGCGGTTTTTTTTTTTCCTTATAGGAATATATTAATTGTGTTCATGTGAAAGCATTCTGATGGCACGAGTGAGGAAGTTTATTAGAGACGAAGGAAGTGAAACATAGTTTTAGTTTAAGTCTTTTAACATTTCACATTTTTCCTGCAATCCAATATACAATACAGTACCATATGTTTGGACACTCCTTCTACAGTAATTCGCTTGTGAATTATTTTCTACATTCTAAAACAATACTGAAGATTTTAAAACTATGAAATAACACATATGGCATTATGTAACAACAACAGCAACAGTCAGTTGTTATTTTTAAGACATGTTCTGACTGAACTGTTCTGGAACGGTTCTTATAGTCAAGTGTATGACTAAACCCATCAAGCACCATGATGAAACTGGCTCTCATGAAGACCTTCCCAGGAAAACCAAACCAAAACTTTCCTCTGCTGCACAGGAGAAGCTTATTTACTCATCAGTAAAGACCACGGAATTATAAGGTGTGTCCAAACTTTTGACTGGTAGTGTATTTTAATGTAAAAATGTGAAATTCTTTCTCATTCTTTAATTCATCTTCATCTTCTGGTCAGAGTCGTCTGGATCCGGAGCCTATCCCAGGAGTGTCGAGGTGGATGTACTGATCAAATCACTTACAATACACACAACACACTCTTCTTGATCATTTTCATAAAACAGCATAGGCATCACCAAATTGATTTTTTTTTTTTTTTTTTTTTACCTATTATTCATTCTGAATCAGTCAGATGGTGAAGAAAGTCCATAAAGGTTACTTCCTTATCTATTAGTAGAGTGGAAAGACAGAAGGATTTTACAGCAATAGGGGGAAAATTGCACTGAGAGAAATGTATATTTAAACTGTTCAAATTAAGTAAATGTTCAAATTTGTTTCTGAAAACAGAAAAATATAAAAATGTATAAATTAAACATATACCTTAAACAGGATGTGCAGAATGTGAAATATAGTAAGAGATACTGTAAGTACACAAGATAGTGTGAACTGCCTCCTCATTTAAATCCATGCAAATGATTGTAATTTTAAACTGAAAATGTTTTGACCTGAAATGATTCACCTTCATAAACCAATTATAACAGTCATGTGTCATAGCAAATAATACTTTTTTTCCATAATAATTCTATGATTCTATAATTAAAATAAACCTCTGTGAGACAGGGACACCCAGGGACACCAGTCACATCTCCTTTCTATTCGTATCTCTATCTCTGTGGTCATATTTCTAAAAGAGTCCTTCACTTTTTTTTCTGAGCTTTTCATGTCTACAGAATTGGAAAGGAAGCTTTCAGACTGGGGCACTGGGAGACATTTTTTTGAGTAGATGAATGGCATATTTACATCCTGAACCTTTGTATTCACAGCTCAGGGCAACTTCAATGCATTCCACGTCTCTTACCCAAACACAGCTCCAAAGCACGACCCTCACTGAACCCTGACTTTGACATGAACCCAGAGGTCGGCTGCACGCTATTTCCATTTCAACCAAAACGTGAAGCCCACACACACACACACACACACACACACACACACATATACTTGTCTTACTACCCTCAGACCTTCCACTGACATAATTATTTAAGAAGCTGGTTAATGCTACTCTTTAACCTCAGTAGACGAAAGGAAACCTTTAGGCTCTTTGTAGCCCTTAAACCTCAGAGCATTATAGCTATTTAAAAAAAAAAAAAAAAAAAAACATATACAGTACAGAGATCAGGATTGTGCAGTATAGAGCGACATATCTTTTTTTTTCAACCAAGGCAATATGATAAACTGAATTTTATGTCATTTTAACCAACTATAAAGTACAAACCTGACTAAGCAAAAAAATAATAATAAAATGGTCACATAGTCAAAGAAATAGCACATGATTGTGTGTTTTTATGGTTGTTCTCAGTTGTTCTTATGACAAAAAGAAAAAATGAAATATAATAATAATAATAATAATAATAATAATAACAATAATATGCTCATTTTGTGATTTCTACATTTTTGTGATGTCATTTCCATATTCCTGTAGTGGTAAAATGTATACATTATAAAAGTAATATATATAACCTACTGTATGCTGTGTTGCCTTGGGTTTTAAGGACTTTTCCTTGTGGGTATTAACCATATTTCCAGAAAACTACAGAAGCATGTAGCTAGACAGATCTGATCCATATGGAAATATGATAAAATACAGTATGCACATGGAAAAGGCCTTAACCAAGCGTCACAGATATATATATATATATACACATTACCGTTCAAAAGTTTTAGAACACTTTCTAACTCCATGATGGTTCCTGATTTTTATTTCTTTCTACATTGTAAAGGA